>JAKWJA010002499.1:23268482-23868482 GCA_027704765.1 Solanum habrochaites | reverse complement strand
ATGTCATGGTATAGCACCTAAAACAATTATCAACATGCATGAAAAAAGAAACCATTTTCCTTCGAAAATATACTAAGTCATTGAAAACCTTTAACCATACAATAGAGCATAACAAGATAAGCATCACAACAAATAAAACATGACCAGAATCCAGACATACATCTAGATCCTATTAATATTTCCTATTTAATAATGCATATCAAGTTAACATATAAAACACTTAAATAATGATCCCATCCCAATTCTACAAGTGAAATGAGCATATTAAGCCCTATAACCCCACATAAGAAAGTAAACAAGATAGGAGACAATAAGTAAAGATTTGCTTTATGTCATTATATCATAAGTAGTTATCATCACATATAAAATCATAGACCATTTCATGATCATTAACATAGTAAACAACACATAAGAGAAACATCATATATCAAAAGCCTTAAACATTTCATACTCATATTACATTAGAACAACCTAGTAGTACTTCCCTTAGAGTAACTTGTGCAATGTATATGTAGAGTCTCATATTTCTACCTATACTAAGTAAAATTTTTAAGTCATCCTAGTCAATGTCGATTTATTTGTATTTCATTTTACTTGAGGGAACAGTCGCCTTAACCGACATTAGACCATGTGAGCTAAAGTAGAACCAAACATGACATAGTCTTTTAGGTCGATCCACTAGCTAGTATCCTATGGTGTCAGCATAGTTCAAAAGCTAGGAGATATATTAGAGTCACATAGTTCCATATTACATGGCATCCTCTATCTCATAAGAATATTTGTGAACCTACCTTCAAACTAGGGAATGGACACCTCTCATATCTAGTGCATCGTTGCTAAGCATAATTCCCTTTGTGAATAATGTTTAAGTCATCCTTTATTCGTATATCTTATCGTAAGTCATTGGATCTTAACTCCTTGTATAAGCATGTTAATAAGCTCATTACGTTTATATGAGAATTTCTATTCATCATAACCCTTCATTTGTTAGGTTAACATATTATAATCATAGTGTTTAAGGAATAGAAGATAAACATCATCACTTGCATTATCATATCCTCATAATTATATCACTTTTAACAGATTAATAGCCCATTTTATATACATAGCATCATCATTCGTACATCAATAGAATTGTAACATCATTTATACGCTAACATCAACATCATAGAGTAATCACAACTTTAGAAGACTTACCTCTTGCTTTCAAGAATGTTTATCAAGAATTTATGTTCAATCCATAACAATCATCAAACAGCATAGTCAAATAATCAATAACATAACATATACCAACCCTTCAAGTCATATACAAGACCAATTCGTAGTTAAGGATAAGGGAAAAGGTCATTAACGAGTTCATTCAATCTATAGTTCCAATCTTAACATTTTCATGTTATCAAGTGATCGATATAACCCAATCAAAACTATAATTTAGAGAAGGATCAGACTTCATACGAAAATCAAACATTGACAACCAATTACCCAATAATACATAATGCATTAACCCTAAAATATCATTATTTCTCATCATTAGTCATAAATCTAGACTAGGAAGAAAGCCCATTTTGTTGAGTAAACCATGGAAGTTGAGTTCTTGAAAATCATCTTTGAAAGGACCTCCTCTGGAAAAGAATCCAAAAAGTGCAAAACCCATACCTTATTTACGAATAATCAAAGAATTTGCATTAAAAACTTGAAGTCTTCATCTTCTTCCGTAAGCTTTTCTTGTTCTTCAATGGAGCTTGGAAAAGAGAGTGTTCTTGAGAGAGATGGGAGGAGTTCGTCTGATCTTATTTTAAGTGTGTAAAAGTGGTCTAAAACTTATCTAAAATCATTATAAAGTCGTCCCATATAATACCCAAAAGACCATTCACTAAAATGGGTCTTTTTGTCTAGTTAAATTAATTAAAATACGACTTGAACGAATCAGGAAAGTGGTTGCACGTCGCGGGGAAAATTCAATTTTTTTTTTTTTGAATTTTTGGTCGAGGCAGTGAGAATCATGTAAGATCCACGTCGCGAGGCTGACACCCAATTATTAGTCTCTCAAATTTCTTGAGCCAGTAGACCTTGTGTGGGCTGTGTGGTGCGCAGCAGCCCCTTAAAATCTGCCTGCCCATGTTGGGATGCTCCTCAACGACCCTTCAGGTGGTCTTTGGGGTGTCGTTACCAGACGTTTGGACCCTTTGTACTACATATTACCTATCTAATGTATTTTATAAATTTTTACTTAATTTGACACTCCCAAACCTTCACCAAACATAGTGACATCAACTAGTTCAATTTAGCTAGATTCCGGACGTCAAGGTCTTTTTAGATGTTTTGTCTATAACCTTTTATAAATGAGTTTATTACATTATTATATCTCTGAAAACATCATTTTGAATATTATTTTATATATGAAGCTCTAGTCTAAGTAATGGAACTTTTGGAGTTGTGTATTATCCTCCCCTTAGGAACATTCATCCCAAATGACACTAAAATCTTTTGGAGGGTAAGAATAGACTCAATACTAGCAGCCCAACCAACAACAACATAAATCATAATGAATCACATCTCGTAGGAGTACTTCACAACTAATTTCAACACATATCACAACATTACACATAGCACTCAATTTAGGATGCACCAACATATAATAGCTCAACATTTCTTAACACATGATAAGGAATACATTCTCAACATCAACATGTGCTCAAAATAAATCAAAGAATTACCACGTTGTCATTCTTTTCAAGACAACAAAACAATAGTAAAATCTCAAGAGCCACATGCATACATATTTCATATAAGTCAGAAATAGAGTATGAAGGCATTTTCTAAAAATTCAAATTACTATAACTTTTAAAAAAACATGCACCTATTTAGAAAGCAAGTTAATTTTATTTTTATTCATAAATTTCATTATTAATACGAATGTATAACGTCAACGACTAAAGAGATGAGGGTAGTGGGACTTCATGCCGGCTTCGGCATCACACGTTGCACTTATAACAAGATAGTGCATCTATAGAACTTTTACAGAGGCAACCTCCATGTTCCTCAAATTCTTCACTTGGTGATCTAGGATCACAACAGAAATCTCTTTATAGGAGAGGTTATCATTCACCCCTAAATCTTTCATAGGAAGAATGGACACCAGGTTGCATATGCATTTCTTTAGCATGGAAACATGAAACGCCGGATGAACCAAAACTAGTTCATTAGGTAGTTTTATTTCATAGGCAACCTTTCCAACACGTTTTAAAACCTCATAAGGACCAAAATACCGTGTACATAACTTCCTCTTTCTACCAAATCTCATCACCCTTAGGTCTCTTCTACTATTGACGGTATGTGACTTTTGCTGACTGTAGTCTGTCTTAAATCTATCATTTATGATTCGAAATTTTTCTATAGCCTCATAGATAAGCTCGGGACAAGGATGAGGGACTCACAACTCAAACCATAAAACAGGAGGACCTACATCCTCTACATTAAGAGCTTCAAAAGGTGTCATGGAGTGATCGAATGGTAAAACATTGTTGTAGGAAAAAATCAATCAAAAGGTAGAGGTCATACAAACTTCCTTGGAAATAATAATACAGGCCTCTTAACATATCTTAAAGATTTGAAATTGGCATGTTCCACTTGGCCACCCATATGAGGATTAAAAGTTGTGCTAAGTTTCACTTGAGTACCCAAACCCTTTTGAAAAGTATTCCAAAAATGAGAAGTGAATTGGGCACCTGTATATGAAATTATGGACAAGGGAATCCCATGAAGACTCACAATCTCATTAATTTATATTCTTGCATAATCTTCGGCGGTATAAGTAGACTTAACGGGGAATAAAGTGGGCAGATTTGGTCAACCAATCCACAATAACAAATATAGAATAATTTTGCATCTGGGTTCGAGGCAACAGAACAAAAAAAAACATATTGATGGCTTCCCACTTCCATGTAGGAACATCGATGATTTGGGTTAAACCACCCTGTTTAAGACGCTCGATATTAACTTGTTGACAGTTTGGACACCTTTCAATAAACTCTGCTATGTCCCTTTTTAAACCATCCCATAAATAGACCTCTCTAAGGTCATCATACATTTTGGTGGCACCAAGAAGTATAGAATAGTGAAAACCATGGGCTTTTTCAAGTAATTGATTTCTAAAACTCTCAACATCCGGTACACATAATGTCCCTTGATACCTAAGAAAACCATCCCCCCTGGATAATGATTCATTGAGCTTACCAAGGTCCAAATCCTTCAATTCCATGAATAGAGGATCAAGGTGTTTTTATTTTTTGATTTAACCAAAAACAATGATGACTGGAAGTCTAATGCCATATATAACCAAAATTGAAGAATCTGAACCTCAAATACTAAGTGAGCAATCTATGAACATTCTTTCATAAGGTTATTTTTCTCTTCTTCCCATGAGACACACTACCATAGTCATATGGACTCAAAGCGATCACAACCACGTTGCCTTGCAAGGGTGGTTAAAGGACACTTATGTCTAATCTTTCAAAAAGTCTAAACCATCTTATTGCCAGATTAAACTTATTTTATGCAAAAACATAATTGAAGACCTTGTATGGGTCTAAATACATCAAAACATGCACACCAATAAGTAGTGTCTCCATTATTTTCAAAGCAATAACTAGAGCAGCTAACTAAAAATCATGATTTGGATAATTCTTCTCATGAACCTTGAGCTTCCTAGAAAAATAAGCTATCACTTTTTCATGTTGCATGAAGAAACATCCCAAGCCCACTAGAGAAGCATCACAATACTCTACAAAGACTTCATTATCATCTCGGTAGGTTCAATATCGGAGAGTATGTAACCTTATTGTTCAATTCTTAAAAATCTTTTTCACAAGCTTCCCACCATTCAAACTTGACCTTCTTTTTTGTCAAGACTATCAAAGAGGAAGCAATGGACGAATAATCCTCACATAAACTCTTGTGTTTTTGAGAACTGTGAACACGCTTTACTTTGATATCATCTTTGCTATGGACGGGTTCATGAATGTTTTGCTTCCTAGACTGTAGAAGTTTTGTTGATGGATTTTCGTCCATTGCTTCCTCATCTCTTACTTTTCTCGCGGCTGTCCTTCTTGTTTTCATCTCCTATAACACAAGAAAAGGGATTATATGCTAAAAAAAACATAGTGTCAAAATCCTAGAGGCACGACAAACGATGATCATGAAAGGGAAAGTTTCCTAATAATCACATAACCTCTCATCCATAATTGTGAAGAGCCTAAAAACCATGACCAAGACAGTATATAAAGTTGTATAGTAAGGCACTGATCCTAAGGATATTCCACCTCATGCTCTGATACAAAATAAGTCACATTCGGAGAGCACCCCTAGATGCGACCCGTGTCGTCGTCCTTTAAGAGAACTCAGACAAGCCCTTAGAGTTATCAATATTTCATCAATGATAAAATTTGTAGTTAATTAAAACATCACATTAGTACAAAATTGAGGTATACTTAGACCTCTCGCATAGAATCTTACTTGGGCATTACTTGTAGCAACATGTTAACATATATACGTTATTCGAAAACTTGCCTCAGATAAAAACCATATACTAAGTGTAAGTTGAACTTAGTCAATAAAATGTCAAGATTCCATATAGGCCTTACTACAATAGAATATAAAGAACACAAAACGGAATTAAAAAAATTCTTAAAAACTACTAAATTCTGCATAAGCTAGAACAAAGAAAAAGATAGATACCCCGACATTTAGATCTACCAACACTGGAGAAACACAGTTCAAACTCTTCATGACCTTCTTAACCTTCAATGGTCAGACTCTACAATTGTAGTAATATAAAGTAAGGGGTTAGTATGTCATATGTACTAAGTAATTGTATATGCACATAAATATTTATGGACATGCATGCAAAAGGACCATTTCCTTAGAAACATAGTGTTAGATTATAACCTTTAATGCACATTCAATAGAGCATATACAAGATAAGGATCACAACAACATAAAGTATGATCATAACCAAAGACGTAACGTCATAGAATCATATAAATATTCCCTATTCAATAGTTTCTATCAACTTAACATACAAAACACTTACCAATGATCCCATCCCAAGCCTACAAGTGAAACGATCACATGAATCCCGATAACCCCACATAATCAACTAAACAAGATAGGAGACCATAAGTAAAGCTTTATTTTATGTCAGTTATATTATAAGTAGTTATCATCACATTTAACAACATAGACAATTTCATGTTCATTAACATAGTAAACATTACATAAGAGCAATATCATATATCATAAGCTTTATATAATTCATATTTACGTTACAATAGAACAACCTTCTAGGACTTCCCTTAGAGTCAACTTGTGTAATGTGTTGGTTGAGTCCCATACCCCTACCTATACTAAGTAAGCATATTAAGTGATCCTAGTTAATGTCAATTTAATTGAGGGAATAATTGCCTTAATAGATGGGGTCATGAAACCCCACAGCGAAAGAAGGTAATGTACCCGCCAAAGTATAACCAAACATGACATAGCTTTCTAGGTGGATCCAATAGCTAGTATCCAATAGGTGCAACAAAATTCAAGAAGTAGGAGATACATTAGACACCCATAGTTCCTTATTAAATGGCTGCCTCTATCTCATGAGAGTTATTTTTAACCTATCTTTAAACTAGGAAAGGGACACCTCTCATATCAAGTCCATTAGTGCTAAGCTTAAGTCCTTTTGTGAATAAGATTTAAGTCATTCTTTATATATAAAATTTAATAAACTCCAAAATAGAATACTCCTTGTACTAAATGGTTCATAAATTCTTCAGGTTTAGACGAGAATATCCTTTGATCATAACCTTCATTGTGTGAAGATAAACATATTGTAATCGTTCGGGTGTAGAAATTACAGAATAAACTCATCACTTGCATTATCATTATTTCCTTATCATGATCTATAAATTAACATATTTCATAGCATACATATATACATATATAATATACATACACAATAGCATTGTAACACGTAAGGCTGCTAACATCAACAAATAGAGTAAGCACGACTTTGTAGACAGACTTCCCTTTCCTTCCAAAGAACTTTATCAAGAATTATGTTCCAAACATAAAATATTCATCCAATAACATAGTGAAATTGTCAATAACCAACAAATAAAATCCCTTCTCAAGTAAATTATACAAGGACCAAATTCGTAGTTAAGGATAGGGAAGGGTCATTAAGAGTTCATACAAGATATAGTTCCAATTCCAATATTGTAATGTTATCAAGTGATAAATATTACCCAATAAAAACCATTATTTAAAGAAGGAACATGCTTCATACGAAATCAAACATTACAAGACAATTACCCAAAAATACATACCTAATTAACCATAGAAAATCATTATTTTTCATCATTGTCATAAATCTAGAGTATGAAGAAAACCCGTTCTGTAGAGTAAAAACTCTAGAAGTTGATTTCTTGAAAATCATTTTTGAAAGGATATCTTGGAGAAAGGAATCCCAGAAGTAAAAAACGCATACCATATTTTCCAACAATCTATGAATTTGGATCGAAAAACTTGAAGTTTTCGTCTTTTCTTAAGTTTTTCCTGTTCTTCAATGGAGTTCGGAAAATAGATCGTTCTTGAGAGAGATGGGAAGAATTCATTTGATCTAATTTGAAGTGTCTAAAAGTGGTCTAAAACTGACCTAACATCATTATAAAGTCGTCCCATATAATACCCAAAAGAACCTTCATTTAAATGTGTCTTTTGTGAAGTTAAAATAACTAAAATACGACTTTATCAAATCTTGAAAGTGCATGCGCGTCACGGAGCCAATTCTAATTTTTAAACTGAATTATTTGTCGAGGAAGTAAACCTCGTGTCAACTCCACGTCGCGAGGCTGACAGAGAATTCTTACTCTCGAAAATTACATGAGGCAGTAGGCCTTGTGCGGGATGCATGTCGCGCAGCAGCCTCTCAAAATATGCCTGCTTGCCCATGTTGGGGTCCTCCTCAAGGACCCTTTTCGGGTGGTCCTTGGTGTGTAGTTTCCAGACATTTAAACCCTTTGTACTACATATCACCTATATAATGTATTTTTAGAAATTTTGTACTTCATTTGACACTCCCAAACCTTTACCAAACATAGGGACGTCAAATAGTTAAATTTAACTAGTTTCCGGACGCCAAGGTCTTTCTTTAACCTTTTGTCTCTAACCTTTTATAAATGAGTTTATTACGTTAATATAGGACTTGAATAACCATTTTAAATATTATTTCTTAGATTAATCTCTAGTCTATGTCATGGAAGTTATGTAGTGTTACGAAAATGTTTCTACTTTGCTCATTAGTTTGATCAAAAACTTTTCTGAAATAGTACAATAGAAAGTTCTAATTTTTTTTTTTGAAAAACAAGCTTGTAACCAATAGTTTTTTGGGATTTTGTAAGGGAGTCTCTTAGAATGAAGCCGCAAATCATCAGTTTGATGGCCTAGGATGTTTTTAGTATACTTTGTTGTACTTTTAATATGATTAGCGAAAACCCTATTCTAGGAGATTGCATATGCAGTAAGGTGTTGATTAAATTGGTGGGCTAATGAGTATTTCTATTGTTTAACTTTATATTCATGTATTTAATTTTAGTATCATATCTTAAATTTACCAATTAGGTTGCAAACATTATTCTGTATCCAGAATTTCCTATATTGCTTGAGACAAAATATAGAAAGTGGGTAGTTGAGTTAATGCTTGAATATTAGTTTGAAATAAATTATCTTCTTGAAAAAGGAATTTAGGGTTTTAACTCTAAATGTTACTCTTTCTCGAAAGAGAAAACATGTCATAGTATTGAGATGTTCAGTTGATTACACATCAGAGTGTATGAGAGAAATTCTTTTGAGAAGTATATTATGATTGAGAAATATGATATGTCCTTAAGATTGACCAAACCTAACCATGGGTAAATAAGGTTATTCACCAATCACATTGACCCACATTTGAAATTATACCAATTTGTTACACTCTTACATTCCCACTCCACTTTATTGTTGATTGATAGCACTCAAATTATCCTCAAGATAAGTAAAAGAATAAGAAGTTTTCATTAATAAAATTACCCAACTAAGAGTAGGGGTCAAATACCACCGGGATATGTTTAATAATAAGAGTTTGACTAGGAAATTAAGAATATGGATCTATTCACTTTAGCACTTTATAGTAAGTGAGAGCATTATTCTACCAAATATACGAAGATATATGAAAGTTATTGGAGCATCAGAAGTCAGTTAATACAGTAGTTAATAATTAGGTTAATATTCGTGTTTCATAGTCCTTGATTATTTTGGAATTTGCATTAACTATATTAACTTATATTATTTATTTAGTTCAATTAGTTTAGGAGTCGTATTAATTCATTATAACTCTATTTAATACCTTTCGTCCTTCATTAATAAAGTATGATTTTCCAGAACCTACTGAGTAGGCACCCATACCCCGCGATCCCACCGCCACACCTCCATTTACGCTCTCAACACGAGAACGCCCCCAACAAAATATTTTTCCCTTCCTTTTCAATACGAAGATCAGCAACATGACCAATAAGAATGGCAACAATTCAAGACTTGTCAATGCTAATAGCACAATGGGTACCAACAATATTATTTAGTTCAATCCTACGTCCCAATTACCACTCAAACTAAGTTATGGTCACAATTCTGCCACTTTGAAAGCCCCCGATTCTCCATGCTTATATATGGAAACAACCTCTTTGGCCATCTCTATGGGACCACTCTGGACCCAGTCGCATGATTACCCTAGGCAAGAACACGTCTCCTAATCCTACGTTTATAACTTGGTTCCGTCTAGACAAACTCATCGAGAATTTCCTTATGGATTCTATCGAACCCACGGTTGCTCCTATTGCTGATTATTCCGACTCAACTATCTTTGCTTTGGATACTTTACATACCACTTATAAAAACATATCTCAAACTTGGGTATTTAGTTTGCTTGATCACCTTGCCCGTGTCACTAAAGAATTTCGCTCCACTAATGATTATCTTCACACTATTTGGTATATTTAGGATATGTTAGACACTTTTGGTGCTGGTGTGTCAAATCCTTAAATCATCATCAAAATACTAATTTTTCTAGGTTACGAGATTTTTGCGATCTCAGCTACCATTTGTGCACGTGACACGACTATCTCCTGTAAAGAATTGTTTGAAAAACTACTGGACTATGAACTTTTCCTTCCCTAGGATGCTAACAAATCGTAGTCTTATCACTATTGCAATCTCTAATTCCACCAAATCCCAAACCAATAGTTGCAATAGCCGCAGGCAGACAAACAATTCTCAACAATGGCGCCAAAACTCACGTCCAAGTACTCCATAACAATGGAAGTCCAACTCATGTCCAAATTCTACACAACTATGGCAGTCGAACTCAAATTAAAAAGGTGTTACTCAATGCCAACTATGTAATACGATTTCCCACACTACTAATGTCGTGTGCTTGAAGTCTAAAAATCACTCTGAGGCCAAAATCAACTATGTAGTTTAATTTACTCCGTAGTCGACCCTTGGATATTTTATTTAGGAGTCAACCATCACATACACAGAGTAACACCCTTACAAATTTACACAGGTACACAAGGATTTATCAAGGGGGTGTCGATGGTAAACACAATTCCCATCTCTCACACTTGTTTTGCTTAATTAAATGTGTCAAACAATTTTTTCAAGCTAATCTACACTTTATGCGCCCCTTCTATTAAATACTAACTTCTATTTGTTTCTTATTTTCTCGAGACAATCTAAAGTCTATTAATTTTTTTCTTTTTGACATTGTTGTGATTTATTTCGTTTTAGGGATTTATTTGGATAAAAAACAAGTTTTAGTTAATACTAGAAAATCAAGGATTCAACAAGAACAACCAGATTTGATAGTGGAATTCGTCGGAGGTGATCCCTATCAAGGTATATGAGATCTTTATGTTGGGTTAGTTCACCCACACACCAATCTTGCTTCAATTTTTTTAATTTCTAATTGGTTGAATGAGAAAAGTGAAGTTCTTGAAAGACATGGTTGAATTGTTTTTGATTGAGTCGTTAAAAAGCGTATTGTTTCTTTCGTTAGTAATTTTGTGTTGTGTTTTAAATTAGGTCTATTGGGTATTGAAGGTATATATAATCCATAGGATTTGGGAAAACCACTACGGAGGTTTATGCGATTTAGGATCAGAAGACGAGAGGAGAAAATCATTCAGCCGCACCTCAACACCACTATAAGGACGCGCCCAATCTTCTCCATAAGGCCAAACAGGGCGCACATACAGTGTACAGAATGGTGTCTCCAACAAATGGGTCTTGCGTGGCACACCCTAAATGAGCCCAAATAGCGTTTTCCACCCAATTTTCATTGTTTAGTCTGATTAAGACCTTTTAAGGTGTTTTAACACTTCCAATGATTCTAACTACTCTAAATGACTTCTAATAATATAGAAATCATCTTTAAATACGAATTTACAACCTTGAATCAATAACTTCATATTCAAGGAAAAGTTAGAGCCATGTATAAAGAATTTTTAAAGTCCTTTCAAGGAGTCTTTTCCAAATACTTCAAACTTGTTTTAAATCTCAAAGATCCAATTGACTAAGGAGTAAAGATATTAATAATAAGATCATTTCAAGTTTGATAATTCATTAAAAAAATGTTTTAAGTGTCGTTTTAAGACATAAGCTTGATTTTAGTTCAGAGTAAAGTGAAGTGTTCCTTCAAAGCAGTATATGAGAACTAATAATTCCCAAAAGAATTTAAAATGTTTTCAAATTGACAACGGAAAATTTAGATTTTCAAAGAGCCTTCAGACTAGTTTTTAGTGAAAGAAAAATAACTTTCTAAGTGAAGCAAGCAAGGAATTTTATATTTCAAAGATAGTTTTTGAGATATGTGTTTTGAGCACTAATCTCAAACCAAAAAATCTGTATATTTTTAAAACATAATAGACAATATATTTTGGGAGTAGTATTGAACACCGATATGGGGGAGACCATAAAACTCACAACCCCGATAAACCATGTAGCCACCATAGGGTAGAAAATGGTCATACTTTTTAGATGAATCCATTTTAGAGTAGACTAGTGCATCAATTGGGCAGTTCAAGTCTTATACCTTTGTCCAGGTATAGGATGTGTTGGTAGCGTGAGGTAGATCGATGTATCATCACTATGGTTCTTAAGTTATGTTGTCGGTTAGAGAAATTCCCACAAAAGTTAAATATGTTTATTTATACACGTCATATTATTTGTAGTTTTACATACAACTCAGAGTTAATAGTGTCCTTGTATACATTCACAGTTTCAAGGATTTTTTCAAACAACTTTTATTTACATTGCACTTGCTTTATATTGAAATGATTTAGTTATTCATGAGTTGAGCAGAGCCAAGGTAAGTGTTCCTTCTCATTCTGTTCAAGATCAGGTTCTTTTAGGATTCAAAATTGTATACTTATACATTCAATGTATCGATACCACTTGACCTATATCTTATCATGATGCTGACGTAGGTAAAGAGGATCGATTTCCGACGCACCGTTGATCTAGTTGAGAACTGTAGAGTCATTGGTGAGCCTTCATACATTCCGGATGACTCTTTTTATTGATTTTAAAATATTTTGTTTGTTAGGGAGTCTTGGGGTATGTTCCAACATCAATCTAGTTTTAGAAGGCTTCAAAGATAAATTTTCAGATTTTTAATCATTTATTCCTTTCATTATCTTTCTATTTGTTAAGACTTGGGTTGCCACTATTTGCCAATTGAATGTTAATCTTTAAAATATTCTCAGTTTTATCACTTAGTTAAGTATTTGATCACCGTGTAATTACGTGTATTGTTTTCAGCTCAGTTAGACAGGACAAGCGTCTTCTCGAGGCTAACAATAGTCTTCGAGTAGCGGTCATGTCCAAGGTGTAGGCTCGAGGATTGACAAAACTTTTCAGACACTTTTTCATGTATTCGTTCTTGTCCTATCCTTTATACTTCAGAGTTTAAAACATCAAAACTCATCAGAATAGGACATAATTAAGCATCCAGAACACCAATAGTTGCACTAAAAAGGCCTCAAATGAGTATTAATCTACCATTGATCAACACCCTTAAATTAAATTTTGTATATCATCAATTAAATCAAGAACATAATTAGTTCAAGTGACCTCACAAAACTACTCTCAAGCACATGCAACACTCAATCATGATAGCAAAAAGCTTCATATGATGATTAAGAGGTATCAATCCACATGCAAGCTCACAACTGCATCCTTTCTAATTAAAAACCATGGTACAACTAATGAATTCAAGTTCCCTCAAATCAAGAACGATTTCATTCTCTCACAAAGCAAATCGATATAAATAATAGTAATTGATACAAACCTCACTCTCTATAGGGAAACACATACAATCTTCATCCTATATGTTTGCCAATATTTTCAATCATCAATCAACCTAGTTCCTGCCAAATTTCAAAGGTCTTTTTGGGCTTGTAAATGAGGCTTAGGTTGGGTTAAGGTTATGGTCATGTTTCCTTATTTACTTCACCTTTCAAACCATTTTTGTACTCATCTTCACTTCTTTTCAAGTTCTTTGCCGCCTTTTTAATTGGAGAAACAAACCTCAATATTTTCATTCAATTTACTGGGAACTCCTTTTATTTCATTGCCCTTCCTTTTTTTATATTTAAATTGTAAAACTTCTGTTCATTCTCTGATTTTAATTCTTTTGTATAAATATGGAGGGTTTCATTCTATTCCTATCAAACTTTAAGGTTGAGTCTCACTTTTTCTTCTCTTTACACTTGAATTTCTTTACTCCTTTTTTTTTTCAGACCCCTACTTTGGATTTTGCTATAAATTGTCTATTCAAGTAAGTCAATTCTTTGAAAAAGACTTATCGGTGTTGAGTTGAAGAAAATTTATCTCAAGATCTTTCAACAATGTTTAACAACAAATGGTTTAGATTTAATTGTTACCGAGCTGTTTGGAGACCCATACATGGTAGTCACAAAAGGAATAAATATTTGGGTTTCCATTCAAAATTTGTGTCAGAGTTCATTTCATGCATTCACCACATCTAGAAAATTAGACTAAAACGGTAAATTCTAGGACTCAACAAACATGCATTAAAGTAGTACCTCACAACACATGGCGCGTCAAAAACAATTCTTTAGCACAACCATACAAAATAAAAAAAGGTTGTGTGCGATTTTCATTGCAAGGATCACATTAATAAGCAACTTGTCAACACAAAAATCAAAAAGTATTCAAAATCGAAGCCACATTGATCTTCTTGAAACATTCCCACAAAACATATTTTTCATCATAAGTACTATCCAAGACATCGATATTCGCCACAAAAGATCCTCTATTATCATTAATGGAAAATCAAACATTTCAACAATTACAAAACTCATGGGGTAAAAAGTAGAGAGATAAAAAATCAATCAAACCATAAACTATGATAACCAAAAAATAAAATACTAGTAATGTCTCAAAATAAAGAAGAAAATACCAAAATGCAATTAAAAAAAGGAATATAGTCACAAGTTCCCTCACCCCACCGAAATAGAATAAATGTGTCCTCAATACAATAAAAAATATAATTACGGGAGGAGAGTGACATATAAGATCCCCGAACAGGGATATGCATGTTGAAACTGCTTTAACTAGAGTGGTTGGAGGACTAATAGAAGCACGGCTTATGTCGCGTCAACTTAGGTTTCAGTTCCTACCACATATTCCGGAGGAATGGTGGAGACTAAAGAACTCCACTAACTCTAATTGCTTAAATCTCAAAATGAGATTTCTTTAATGTGACATGCACTATCATCTCCTGTATAGCGTGAAGCTCTGTCCGCATCTTAAAATCCTATAACTCATTCACTCGCAAAAACACATCCTCATCAATCTTTTTCTTTTTGTCATCACAAACCTCATCAAAACTATCGTCATATTAGTCATCCATATCAGTAGGTGCATGAACTCTAACCTTGAAAGAAGGGACAACGTGAGGCACATTAGGTAAGGGGAATTCTCCCCAAAGAATGAAAATAAAGTGGAATGTTATTAATCTATATCAACCCAAAGCATTGAAATATCACCCCACAAAACATTCAACTGACTGGATGTACCCTCACTCTTCTCCCTCTCCACCATCGAAGCGGTTAGATTGTCTTACTTTTCCCATTATGACTCTAGAGTGTTATTAGATTGCACCATTTGGCATCTCACTATTAGTAGTGCATTCACAATGGACCTCTCAACAAACATGGGCATCTCACTCAATATACAAGATACTCTCACATCAATTGAATATGGAAGGTTTCTTGTAGATCAATGATTGGGTCATGGAGGTCAGCATATCGAGGCAAGTGCACCAGATGTAGAGGTTTAAGATAAAGAGAAGGTTAAGTGCTATCTGATGACTCCATTAAAGGAGCATGTTGATAGCCACGGCCTCAAGGCTAGTAGGGTCTAACGCAGGGGTATATACGGTAGTGGCTACTTTTGTCTAACCACATCATCTATCAATTAATGTGCTTCAATCCTCTTAATATCATTACAGGAGGTGGGTGTGCCTGTTACATCATTCCTCTCCCGATAAGACACTGTTGTTACGCTCGAACTACTGTATAAAAATAATTCGAAGGGTAAGACTTCTAAGTCAATTAAAAATTACCAATTAAGATTCGTGGTTGAATCTCACAGAGAGTGATATAGTGCGGGCAATTCTATGAAGAATGTAAATCAATTTATTTGTACTAATAAGAACAATGGGTGAATGATTCAACTGAATTTTCAAAAAGGGTTTTGTTACCAGTAGTCTCAATTAAACTAAGATTTTATAAATTCAACCTTGTAAAAGTAATATAGGCGTGAAAGGATTTGAAACCGCTGCCATATAGAAGTAATTTAGTTGCTCTATAGTACTAAACACTCATGAATAGATACGGTAATCTACAATAAAACTAATCTTCTTTTGATCTCATATCTTCAATTCAAAGAAACTCATTTTGGTCTCATCTATGTGCATAACTAAACAACTATACCTTACACTATTCTCTCTTCTGATGCAAAAATAGAGAAAAAATATCCATCCCATATTCTCTTTTCAAACAAAATATTATGAGCTCATATCTAAATACAAAATATCAAATATGATTCTTGCGAGCCATAGTGGAAGATTTGGAAAAAGAAAGTAATTTGAATCCTTAGTCATAAATTAACCCATGCTAATATCCAAAATCAATGTATCAATAACAACAAAACATAGCATAATACTTAAGTTGGTGGAGCCAATATGTTGTGCATAGCTAAATAGTATTGAAGGCATTCAATAATTCAACACGATAATAATACTTTATGATTATTTATAAGTTCAATAAAAAAGGACTTGCTTAGTTTATGCATATGACAAAATTAAAATATCTAGTAAATGATATAAAATAATATTGTAAAGGCTTATAAAAGAAAATACAATCTCTTCCATTGGAAAATAAGAATTCTAACCTCAAAACACGTGTATTGTGTAAAAATAAAATTATGAATTAAAATGTGCAAGAATTCCATTTATATTAAATGCAAAATATATGATTAAACACCTCCTCTTTGTGATCCTAAGAAGTAATATAAAAATGGTGCCAACAATATTTACAGAATCAGTGCATGATTGGCCAGTGGTGTTTGTGGTTTTTTCGCGTATGCTGATTATATCCTCCCTTTGTTAAGTATTTAAAATTTATGAAATTAAAATTTCCAAGACTTTAATGAATTTTCTTCTTTCAATCAAATTAAAGTATAAATATAGTTCTCAGTACTGATATAAGACATTACTTCTTCATTTATAAAATGAACCACATTGTAACATTTCACAATTTGAAATAACTAGGAAGAAGGTAAGAATTGAAAATAGTGATTTTTTGGTAACAATGTAAATATGGAATAATTCTTCTGTTAGAAAAAATATGAGTTTTTGATCAACTTAAAATGGTCATTACGTATAGCTTAGGATGAGTTAAATGTATTTTCATATATGGTTGGAAAGAATGATCTCTTCAATCCACTAAACTTGAACGACTCGGAGTTCGTACGAGTGAATTGTGTCCTTTGGAAGTTAGGATGTTGGCATAAAAAAGGTTTGAAAATCGGATTTTAAAAGGGTAGTTTGGTATTTTCCTTACCCAACATAATTAATTAGTTTATAGTACTATGATTAAATTAGAATTTTAGTATTTTAAAAAAGTGAAATTTAATCTATGGCTTGTAGAGAAGATAAAAGATGAGAAAAGGGAAGAAAGTTCAAGATTCGTCATGAACGTTCAAGAATCGCTTGCATATTTCATTAAGGGGTGATACCTATAAGGTATGTGAGATCAAAAAGCATTGGGTTAGTTAACCCACACACCAATCATGATTATTTATCATAATTTCTTTCTATAAATTTAAGGATTTCAGTTCACGATGAGTTTTTTAAAAGTGTTCGTAAAGTTTCATTATGGATTAAATTTTAATGTTAAGATTCTACTTAGGTCAACTTTATACCACCATGTATATTATAATATTAATAGTTTGTGGGTTATAACCTATCAAACTAAGGTAATTGAATCTACTTTACAATGCCACCAATTTTGCATCTATCAAATTTTTAAGTAAAAAGTTTTATTGTTTAAGTAACTTGTAGAGTGTTGTTACGAATTAGCTGATCTAAAAACATTAAAAAGGTGTTTTTTTTTTTTTTTACCTCCAACAAAACCTTTAATGAATTTCTTCACTAATAAAAGGTTCAAAACAACCATATTTGCATTTTTACTATTGAAAATCATAAATTTTTGCCATTGAGATTTCAAGAAAGTAATTCAACAATTCAAGAAGGTTTTATCACATGTACCTTCAAGTAGGGTTTTAAACAGTTTATATTAAATTTCTTATCCATGATTTCTATCTAAAATCATTTCTACACATCATGAGATCTTTCCTATCACTAATCACGATCCTTTAATCCATAATTCAATTCATGAAAAGTCAAGAGTCAAGTCAAGAAGAAAAGAGTTAAGTAAAGAAGTTAAAATTCATGTTAAGAAATCAAGAGTTAGTCAAGATAAGTTTTAAAGCTTTTCAAAAGTCTTTTGAAAATGTTTTAACTTGTTTAAGACTTCGATGTCAAAGTTAACCAAAGAGTTAAGATTTGAAGTTTTTTTCTTCAAAGGTGAATATGAGAACTAAGTATTCCCATGATGTTTTAAATGTTTTTCACACTTAAATAAGAATGAAAACTGATATTTCCAAAGAGACTTTGAGCTAATTTTTATAAAAGAGTAAATGCTTTTACAATTAAGCTAGAGGGGAAACTTTGATTTCCAAGATAGCTTTTGAGCTATGTTTTTGAGCAATATCTCAAATCATTGAAAGAAGTATGTTTTTAAACATAACATCTAGTGTCATATTTTGGGAGTAGTATTGTGAACCTATATTGGGAAGTGTTCACATAACTCACAACCCCATACACCATGTACATGGGTAGAAAATGATTATACTTTTTAGATGATTCATTTGACTTTTTTAGCATACACTAGTGGATCTACTTAGTGAGTTTGGTCTTATACCCTGGAAAGGTATATGATGGTCCTTAGCAGCAAGAGGTAAAGTGTAGTATCATCACTATAGCTCTTAAATGATGGTTGTCGGTAAGAGAAACTCCATAGTAGTTTTTCGTAATTTTATATACATCATAAATATTTGTACATTCATAAACAAATAGAGACCATATTGTATTTTTGCATACATACAAATTTATTATTGTATTTCTAAATACACATAATTGAAAATCATGTTTTAAAGCTTTTCTTTTTAATGTATTTATTTACATTGATTTATATTGAAATTATTTGAGTTAAGTAAAGCTCAGTTAAGTGTTTCTTTTATACTCTTTTCAAGCCTATGTTATGTTTATCATCCCAACACGCATACTCGTACATTTAATGTTTTTATACCAGTTGGCATGCATTGTATTACGATGCAGACGCATATAACCAGGATCAGTAAGCAGTGCATCGCTGATCCAGTGAGCACTCCAGAGTCCGGTAGTGAGCCTCCTTGCAAGATGGAGGACTCCTTTTTATTTCTTACAGTTATTATATTAGTTAATTAGGATTTTGTATGGCTTGTCCTTTTGTCCATCCCATTTGTTTTAAATTTTTATAGACAATTATACAGTTATATATGTGTCTTTTAGCTTTGTATTCAAGATGTTTTGATATGAGACTTGAGTAGACATTTTGGCCAGTTGATTGTTTCTTTTAGGAAATTCTTACTTTATTTCACAAGTTCTTTATTTAGAGTAATCCTATGTTTTGAAGTCTTCCATTGAGTAAGTAAGCCAAACCAAGGGTTCGCTTGGGGCTAGTAATTGTTCTCGTGTGTCCACCATATCCATGGTATAGGCTGAGGACATGATAAAAATGATAGTTTTAGATCTCATGAAACAAAAAAATATGAATCTAACTAAAAAAAGAAATAAAAAAAGAGGAATATCTTAGTATAAATAAGACTGAGTTCAAGCATGAATGACAGGAAAACCGAAGAAGAACTATTACCTAAAGCTTGAGTGGAATCGGAAGGAAAGAGGTGAGTATACTATGTTTTCATGGATGCTTATGCTTTCCAAGTAGCTCTATCCACAGAGTGACTCCACCACAAAACCTTTAGTAAAGCGACTTCTTTATTTCACAACCTTCAAACCTGACGGTAAAGAATCTCAACTTATACATCCTTATAGGAAAGACTATATTTCACTGCCACACTCTCTAATGGCACTATAGAGGCTGGGATACCCAGACACTTCTTCAAGAGCAAGATGTGGAAGAGTTGATGCAGTCCTGCTAAGTCTCCCGATAAAGCTAATTCATATGCCACCTTGCCAATCCTTTTCAAGTTCTTGAATGGGCCTCCATATCTTGAACTGAGTTTCCCTTTCTCGCCAAATCTCATCACTCCTTTCATAGGCAAGACTTGTACAAAAACTTAATTATCAACTTGTAACTGTAGTTCCATTCTTCTCACATATTCATTGGATTTCTTATGACTTTGGGCCGTCTTAAGTCTATATCTAATTAGTTTCACTTTATCCATAGCATAAAGGACTGAATCTAGACCTATCAAAGATGATTCACCTACTTCAACCCAACCAACAAGAGATTTACATCTACGCCCATACAGTGCTTCAAAGGGGCGATTTGAATGCTGCAATGGTAGCTATTGTTATAGGGGAACTAAATAAGTGGAAGGTGATTATCCCACTACCTTTAAAATCTATCGCACAATCTCTCAACATATCCTCTAGGGTCTGAATAGTACGCGTTGTTTGTCCATCAGTCTGTGGATGATATGCTTTGATAAGGTTAGCTTGACTACCAAGATGTGTCTTAAAAGACTTCAAAAAATTAGTGGTAAACCGAGGACCTCTATTTGAGGATATAGAAAAAAGAAACCCATGCAACCTCACAATTTCATTAAGTAAAAACTTGGCATTGTCCCTCTACCAAATCTGTAGTATTTGGCTCTACCAAAAATAGAGAAGACTTATTCTTTTATAAACTATCACCTAATTGAGTCATTGCTGTCTACGAGTATACGAGGTACCCAATCATGAATCCATATTAATCAGTCCTACTCCAAGTAGGAATATTGATTCTGAGTCATTACTTCCTGGATTATGAAATTCTACGTTGACTTGTTGAAATTGTGCCACATACTAACAAAATATGTATATCCATTTTCATGTTCGATTCATAAAAGACTTCTCACAGGTCCCCAGTACCTTAGTGGAACCTAGAGAATAGAAATATCTGGAGTTATGGGCTTCTGCAGGGAGAGGCTTTTATCAAAATCACCCACATTAAGGAACACCACAATAACCTGGTTAGCGAAAGTACACCATCTCACCATTTGGAGAAACCCCACTTTCTTATATGCACTACACACCATAAAGTTCAAGAAGATTCAGTCACAATGTTGCCTTTTCCTTAACACCATACAAAAGAAAGATTCTGCCCTATTCTTGGAAAGGTCACACCAACTGTCTGATAGCTCATATGCAACTCCTAAGCAAGTAAGCCGTCAACCCTCAGGAGATCATTCATACTTCCCAAAATGGGTACACTACCCGTAGATAATCTTACAAGATCATTTACTACTACATTCGCCTTACTAGGATGATAATACACACTTATATCATAATATTTAAGGAACACAAGCCATCTCCTTTAGAAAAGATTTAACTCTTTCTGGGTGAACACATACTGAAGGGTCTTATGATCAGTGAATATATCTATGTGAAGAGATACAAGTAGTGTCTCTAGATCTTGAGTGTAATCATCACTGGTGCAAGATCGATGTCATGAGTTGGATAGTTCTCTGATGCATCTTAAGTTTTTTAAAGCATTTTACCACTATAACTTATCTCGCGGATCAAAGACACCTAGGCAAACTCTAGATGCATCACAATAGATCACATAACCATGTAAACCCTCTAGTAGAATCAAGACAAGAGTTTTAGTCAATCTTATTTTCAATTCTGCAAAGCTTTTCACACAATGATCTAACCACTGAAACATGACCATCTTCTACATCATCCTATTCAATGGTGATTCTATGGATGAAAATCCTTCCACTAAACTTCTATAATAACCCTCTAGACCTAAGAAACATCTAATTTTTTTATTAGAGGTAGGTATGGGCAATTTTGTCATTTCTTCTATATTGTGTGAATCCACTCAAATACCTTCTATAGATACAATGTGACTAAGGAAAGAAACAGGTCTCAACCAGAACTCAATTTTGTTAAACGTAGCAAATAATTGCGAATCTTGATAGTCTATAAAAAAAGTTCTCAAATGACTCGCATGTTCATCCTCATTCCTAGAGTAAATGAGGATATCATCAATAAAGATGATAATGAACAAGTCCATGTATTATTTGAACACTCTATTCATCAAATTTATGAAAATTACAGGACTGTTTGTTTGTCCAAACAACATAACTAAAAATTCATAATAACCATACCATGTTATGAAGGTTGTTTTCAGAATGTCACTAGCTCTAACTCTAAGCTAATGATAACCCGATCTGAGGTCTATCTTTGAGAAATGGCTAAAATCTTGAAGTTGGTCTAATAAGTCATCAATCCTTGTGACGGTATACTTATTCTTGATTGTGACATAGTTCAACTGTCTATAAGCGATGCACATTATAAGAGAACAATATTTCTTCCTTATGAACAACAATGGCGCACCCCTTGGTGAAATACTATAACTTATGAAACCCTTACTTGAAAGGTTTTTCAACTGCTCTTTCAATTCATTAAGCTCTGATGAGCCATTTTGTAAGGAGGAATAGAAATAGATCGGATATCTTGAAGGATATCAATTACATAATCGATTTCCCTTTCAGGAGGGACTCTGGGAAGATCTTCTGGAAATATTTTGTACACTCACAGACTGTTGGAACTGACTCAAGAGTTGGGGTTTCAGATCTAGAATCCTTAACCCAAACTAGATGATAGAGATCATCTTTATGGCCTTATGGTATCAAATGTATCGACCCATAGGCACTAAGCTACTACCTTTCAATTCTAAAATTGGTTCTTCCAGAAACTAAAAAAGGAAAAATCCTAGTTGTATTATCGACTAAGGCATAACATGAATGTATATAATCCATGCCTAGAATAACATCGATGTCTGCCACTTCTAACTCTACAAGATCTGCTGACATGACTTTTTGAGATATGGTAACAAGGTAACTTTTGTAGATCTATCTAGCTATTTATTGGGTCATTAACTAGAGTTGAGACAGAGAAAGGTTCTGAGAGAGTTTCTGGAGTGACATAGAATTGGACTTCTATGTAAGGAGTTACAAAGGAAAGAGTAGCCATTGGATCTTAAAAAGAATAAATGTCAAGGCCAAAGACTCCTAACGTACCAATAACTACATCAATAGAATCTTTCTAATCCTGGCGAGCCTTAAGATCGTACAACTCATTAAAGCGTTGACCGCCACCTGTACCTGATGAGTTACCCTGTTGTGTCGGGTGACTTGGTGTGTTGATGAAGTTGTAGACTGACTTCTACCATTACGACCTTCTTGACCTTTTCTAGAAGGACATACCCTCAACCAATTATCAGACTGAATGCCCCAGTCATCTTCTTTCAACTGTGAACCTGGCTCCATATGGTTCTTACCACACTTAGGGAAAGTGGAATAAGTCTTGGTGCCAGAAACTCTTCCCTAAGACTTAGATCCTTATGCTATAACCTTTTGGTCATACCGGTTCTTGGAGGATGGAACACTAGCTGACTAAGAGGCTGGAGTTCAAAACTTCTGCTGAATCTGTGAGAAAATCCACCACCCGATTTCTGCTCAGAATAGTCATGGTTCTCATTCCTAACCTTCTTTATCCCTTGGCAATGTTCCCTAAGATTATCATCGTAACCATCTCAGCTAACATGAGTCATAAGCCTCGGGATGTTCATATCTCCATGTAACATAGCATTTGTGCACAATGTACCAAACTACACTTTGCATATAGAACTTATTCATTTAAAAGGCCCTGTAAGTCAAAACCATGGAGGAAGCATACCTGGATAGTTCGTCAAACTTCAGCCATACTCTTGTATTGTCATGTTTACCTTCCTCAAGTTCATGAATTCACGAGCCTTTGCTTCTCTCAACTCTACTGGGAAATACATGTACATAAAGGTCTTACTAAAGAAATCCCAAATAATAGGAGTTGAATCTGTATCCCTAGTTTCCTTCGCTTGACTGTACCAGATATGAGCAACATCCTTCAACTAGTATGATTAAAATTTAACTTGATCATTCCCAGTGACTTGCATTACCTCAAAGATATTCTTGATCTCATCCAATAAATTCTGAGGATCCTTATTAGTTTGTGATCTTAAAAACTCAGGCGAATTCATTCTAAAAACTCAGGGGAATACCCAGATTCTTAATTGAGATAACTGAAATAATGATGAGTTTAATAAAAAGAAAATATTAATTTAATGATAAGCTGAAACTAACTATGTTTGAAATAAGCCTCTACTAGACTAGAAATACTGGGACAAGTGCTAGCTAAGTCTAGGAAAACCTGAAACTAAATGACTGAAATGATATCATGACTATTGTCCTCCGAGAATGAGGACTCACGACTGAATCTTATGATTTAGAGATTGGGGATCGATCTATGCGTGATCTGGATGCTGAGATTCTTAACATACATCACGAGAAGATGTAGCGCACATATCCGTCAGTACTTGAAGGTACTCAGAATGTAGGATAGAGTAAAGCTGAAATAAAAACATACGGACACAATACAAAAGCAGTATTAAATATTTCTACTGAATATATCAATTCCTTAGTTATGGATACATTGACAGATTTATACATTGCTGGAACAACAATAATTGAAATCATACTATAAATGGCCAATGTATATAGTCTCTTGAATTATAAGGGGCTCCTAATCAAGATATTTAATAGCCACATGAGCTGAATGTGGAGTCTGCATTTATCACCCCCACCGAAGGACGCCATCTACACCGCCCAGAGGTATAAGCATGATGACATGATCACTAATTTTTGCACCTAGAGGGACTTACAACATATTTTGGCTAGTATTTCTGGCACTAATTAGGTACTCTGACCGCTAGTCACAACTCGGTATTTTTCTACTCCCATTAATTTATGTATTTACTGATTATGTATAATTTTTTGTAAATACAGACATAGCTCACACACTTAACATGCAAATCGAGAATGCCACATTTAGTCTAATCATGATGCATTCATAACTTAGGCATGTGTAACTAAATTAAACTTAAATTATCTCACTACCTTTTTTAATTAGAACTATGAATACATCCTAGGAATTCTGAAATGTATGATATCAATTGAAATAATTTGACATGGAACTCTTATTCAGTATATAACTTACTAGATTGATGAAGTATTGTTGAAATTGTAGAAACCCTAGGTCTAATCATGATATAGAAATCAAGAATCCGACTGAAAACTAGGGACCCAATGGTCGAAAGGAACCCACTAGTGAAATCACATTTACCAGGTGATGAAATTCACGTAGAAATATTCTGATTTTAGGGCTGGAACTGCAGGAACCTTGCTACGTCGTAGAACTAGGGTCTTGACCTTTTTCTCCTTTCTTGCTTCTAATTTTCTATGTTTTGATTTAATAATTGACTTAGGTAAGTTTTAGTTATGTTTTTAATCTTAAACTGACTAAAATATGATGATTTAAGGTCAAAACTACATATCTTAGGGTTTAAACAAAGTGGGAAAGACATAAAGATCCCGAGTCGTGCTGATCGGACCCCAACACGACCTGGACAAACTCTTTCGTTCGTCGTTTTGGGATTCCATAGTTGGGTATGTTCGACATGCCTTTACTAAAATGGGCATAAATTTTAAGGGAAAAAGTCCGTTGGGTCACTGTTATTCTAGCAAGTATGGGTGGCTATGGAAAAAAATCATGATATAATATGTGGTGGTATGTTATGGGAACCTATTTCATTTTGTACGACCGATTGAATTTGACCCAACTACATTTCCCCCCAACTTTATGTTAATTTCCACCTACGGACGGTAGATCGAACGACAACCCGTGATGGTCAACCGTGGTTCATATTAGAGAGTGGATGAATGTGGTGTCGATTGACGGACACTAACTATGGAGCGTAGTCTGACCTACAGACTGTAGGCCCGTCCTTCATTCGACACTTAGTCATATTTTCCTGGGCTGAGATTTTGGGGGTTTTTGACTACATTGACAGATGTGCAGGATGGACTGTAGGTCAAACTATGATCCGTTGATGGCCACCGTCGATTGCACCTGCATATTTTGTGAATGGTTTTTTTTCTGTTTTGGGGACGAGGTGTCGCACCTAACTAAAGTGTTCATCTAAAAAGTATGATTTTTAATGCCCATCATGGCTAAAAGGTTTACGGAGACTTGAGTTAATATGAACTCGCATTCCCATATCGGTGTAAATACTACTCCCAAAAATATACTTAGCTCATATGTTTAAAACAAATTTTCATTCTTTTATTTGATATTATTACTTAAAACATAGCTTAACAGATCTTTTGGAATCAATGTTCCCATTTTATTTTAGCATTCATTGTAAATTTCAGTAAAGTTTGTAGCAATATTGAATGTCATGACAATTAACTAATGTCGTTAAATACTTTAAAATTTTGTTAATGTATAAAATCATTATCGCTAAAAGTTATTATTATTGCCATGAATCATATAAGTCTTTCGAAAAAAATTTAAAAATTTAATTATTCCCCCGCCAAAAGGTGTCAGTTTTTTTTAATCGTGGTTGTTGAAAAAAAAAAAAAACTCCCTAAAGCTCGTCTTTGGATTAACACTTGGGCCTACAACTGGGCCTCAATTATTTTTATGTTCTTGCCTACGCATTTCGATGTTTTACCTACACAAGTATCTTCAGAGGATTAGTCATAACTAGGACTCTTCATATAAATAATCTACCTTCTAATTATCTTCATTCATTCTCCGCCCGAGGGCACGGGACAACTTTCTTCTAGAGAGATAGTTTATCTTAATGATTCTTTTTGTTTGAAAGGACAAATTCTTTGTGCAATCAATCATCAAGAAATACAAAGGAAAATTTTTCTTCTAGTTCTCTCTTTTAAATAGTTTCTTTGTTGATTCAAAATATTCTACTAGGACAGCATAGTATTTTTATTTCCATCTTTGCCACTCCTGAATCCCTTTCCATCAATCCTTAATCATGACTATCAATTCTACTATAACACCAATTATTAGAGAATAAAGTTCAACCACTGTTGGTTCCTTACAAATAGATCTTTGTCAATAATATTTTTGGCCACCTTTGATAATCCATGGATGGATAGGCTAAATGTCACTTTTGACGAAGCATGTTATGAAAATTTGCACAGGGATGTTCTCACATCACTTTCTGCCAAGGACAAATTTGTATTTATAAAATGGAACTTCTAAATTTCTTGTCAAAGATTCACCGCTACTTGATCAGTGGAAAGATGCAATGGCATGGTCAACTTGATTGGCTGCTAAACTCCTTGAACATAGAAATCTATGAAAATGTAATTTACTCTAAAACAGCCAAGGAGCTTTGGATTGAGCTTGAAGAGCGATATGTACAGGCAGAGAGAGCAAGACTTTTCCAACTTCAAAGAGAATGCAACACATTCAATCAAGGTATTATTGATGTAGCAAGATACTTTACCTAACATAAAAGAATCTGGGACCAATTTAAACTTCTTACCACTCTTATGACATGTAAATGTTCTTATGATTGTGGTTTTATGCCACAACATGAAAATCGGTGAAGATAAGGAGTTAATACAAATTTTAATGGGTTTTAATGATGTTTTTACTGGTGTTAGGGGAAACATATTGATGATGAAACCACTTTCAAGCAATGCACAAACTTATTCTATGATCTTTCATGAATATTCTAAAAGGAAGTCTACTCTAACAATTCTCTTACTAATGACTCATGTACTTTTATTACTTTTGGAGGAAAATGGACTTTAACTATGAATTCAGGATAATACACAAAAATTAGACAACCAGGGAATGTGCAAGGTATGAAATCTGAATTTTTTTGTAATTATTGCAAATAATCTATCTGTAGGAAAGAATCTTGCTAATACTTTTTGGATATCCTGCTCCCCTCAAATTCAAAAAACCAAGAATGGGAACTTTGGGAATAATCAAGCTAATGCAGTTGTTGATCAAGACTTCAAAAAAGATTGAGTAATGTTAGACCTCGTCAATAACTATGGATTCTCTAGGGAAGAATGTGAGAAGTTGATTCAAATGTTCAAGTCTGTCCAAACATGTTCTATAACAATAAAATTCCTAGTCCTCTTCAAACTTTAATCGGGTTGTTAATGCTTTGGCTATCATGTTTTTACCTCGTTTTTCTCTACAATTACTCATAATACTTTGATTAAAGATTCTGCCATCTCAACACATGAATTTTTACAAATATTTATTACATAATATTTTAATCCTTTATTATAAAATTTTAGTCACTCTACTCAATTCCTTTAAATTAAAAGTGAAATGTGAGGAAAGTTTGCAACTTATTCCTGAACTTGAGCTTCATAATGTGTTTTACTTCCCTATATTCAAATATAAACTACTATTAATTTCCACATTGTGTGCTCAATTTGATTGTGATCTAACCTTTTCTAAATCAGTGAGTACTTTACAAACTTTTTATTTGAAGTGAATCCTAGTTCTTGGTGATGTATAAGAAGGACCTCTATGTGATGAAGAATAACTCACCGCATATGATGCTCCTTACTGAGATGTCTTTAGTTCTATTTTCCTTGCACTAGATTCTAGAGTATATGTCTAAGTCTATTCTTCTAAATTAAAAGGTCAAAAGGGTTATTCAGTTTGCCTTTTGAGTAATATCTGTATTGAACTTTTTGAGTATCATATCATATAATGATCATTTTCGTTTGTTTTAAGAATATTGTACAACTCTTTTATGACACAATAGGTTAGGGAATTTGCCTCTTTATGCAATAAAACACATATAAAGTTGAACTTCAATCAAAATGATAAAATGGATGTACCTTGTTATATTTGTCCTACATCAAGACAAATCAAACCACCTTTTCGCAAAATTTTTATTAGCTCAAATATATGTTTTGATCTTATCCACACAGACAGTTGGGGACCTTTTAAGATTTGTACCTACAAGGATAATAATTATATTTTTACAAACTTAGATAATTATTATTTAGATGTACATGAGGCCTTTTCTTTTCCCTCCGACCATATCTAGTGCATTTCCTTATTTGAAAAATTTTTCCACTAAGCTTATTGTTGTAAGATCATATAATGTCTTATAATTTTAGACAGGTCATGAACCAAAGCACTTCTCCTATCCAAGTAAATTTTATATCAAAGTAGTTGTGTGAAAACACCACGATAGAATGATGTGGCTTAGAGAAAACATAGACACCTTTTAGAGACATGTAAAGCTCTATTTTTTTCATTCAAACGCTTCTGAAAGGATTTCGGGAGTTTTTTTACTTACTGCCACTAATTTCATCAACAGAATCCCATCTTCTTTTCTGTAACAAAAATCTCCCTATCAATTTTTATTTGGAACCGCTCCTACGTATCAATCTCCAAAACCTTTTGTATGTCTTTGTTTTATTTCTACCCTCTTTGAAGTAGGGATAAACTTGGTCCGAGATCACTACCAGGAATATTTTTGGTGTACCCCTTCTAAAAGTAAGGCTAAAAATTTTTCTATTACAATATAATCTAATCTCTATTTCTAGAATATTAGTTCAATTGACGAGTATGTTTCCTCTTTCCTTTAAATGTCCAATGACTAAACTATTCACACAATGGTTTTTTTCACCTCAGATATTGATGATGGATTATTTTTTAAAAACCACTCTCATGTTTCTACTGACAGTTATTCTTTACAGTCCACTTCACATTCTACTCTCGCACCAAATTCTCCTCCTATTTAGTCTCCTGTAATTCCACTATTTATATCTTCATATAAGAGTAATCTACTAGTCCCTACTCGTAACATAACAGAGGGTTCTCATAATCAGGTTTTATCATTTACATCGTGCAATCCTATCTATTTCATTTTCTTCATGATCCTCCATTTTTATTTAGATTGTTGTTCTTTCATTGCTCTGACTCCATCTAATTAGAATTTGGTCACCTCTATTTTTAAAATATTTGAGACTTCTTCCTATTCTTAAGATGTAATGAATCCTCATTTGAAAAATGCTATGGATAATGAGTTTGCTGATTTAGATCCTCACAACATTTGGGACATAGTTGAGTTACCACGGGGAAAAAAGTCTTTGCCTTGCAAGTGTGTGTACAAAGAAATGTTGAGATCAGACGGTTCCTTGTAGAGATTAAAGGAACGATTAGTAATTCTTGGAGATACACAGAGAAAAATAATATATTATAAGGAGATATTTTCCCCTATAGTGAAAATTACTACAATCAGATGCATTTTATTAGTTGTTATAAGCAAGGACAAGAAAATCTATCTACATGATGTGAAGAATGCATTAATCCATAGTGATCTTGAAGAAGAGGTTTATATGAAATTTCCTCCAGATTTTACACCCTCTTCTACCAATTATGTTTTCCGCATTTGTAAATCATTGTATGCGTTAAAAAACGCTTCCCAGTAATGATATGGTAGATTATATTTTTCCCTGAGCACTCGAGGGTTTCATTGTTCCCTCAATGACTACTCTCTTTACTTCAAGATCACCAGAAACATTTTCACTACTTTGGCTGTATATGTTGATTACATATTAATTACTTGAAACAATTAGAAGAACTCTTGAGTATTTTCATTAATTTTTAAATGCAAAGATAAACAATTTGGGAGCAGCCCTTACTTCTTAGGAATGGAATTCGTGCGAGAAAATAGGGGGTTGATTATTACCCAAAGAAAATTTTCATTAGAGATCATCATCAAGTTTTCATTGGCCCTCGATGTCCAATATTCTTTTGCTCCCGATTGGATCCAACTTAATGTTTTCTTCCACCTCCTATGAACCCCTCACAGATCCTACCTTCTACAAATAACTTTTTGGAAAAATGTCTTTTTTAACCAATACTAGGCTAGACCTTGCTTATATCGCCCAAAAACTAAGTTAGTATATGAAAAATTCTTCTTTTGGTCAAATGTAATCTACTTATCATGAAATAAGGTACCCAAGTAAAGATCCTATCTTAGGTATTTTCTTATCTCCAAAAATTTTTTCCATAATTTCAAAACTTGTTGACCTCTATTTTCGTCAATAGTTCTAATCGCATGATCGTTCAGTTATTTCTTCTTGAGTCTTGGGGATTGTCCAATATCTTGGAAATAAAAAAATAGCCAGCCGTTGCCCTTTCTTCAGCTCAAAAGCACCGTAACCGTCTTCTATGGCGTCATATTTGATGGCCGAGATAAAAACGTGGGTTGGTCCGCTCTTTAAGACATTTATGTGCGACACTATTTTTTCAAGTACCTACCAATTTTTATACACAGTTCAGGCACAACAATTCACAGTACTAGAAAATCCTTATTTTCTCAATGAACGAACAAGCATTTTAACTTTAGTTGCATTTTTCGCTCCGTGAGAACGTTCTTGATTGATTGATTTCCTTATCATTTGTTCCATATTCTTTTCAGTTAGTTTTCTTATTCACCAAGGCTCTAGCAGGGCCTGTTCATCATTTCCTATTGAACAAGTAGAGCGTTCGATCTCTCCGGGTATCATCTTGTTAGGGTGTTTTTGAAAAAAATGAAACCGTCCTATCTTGAGTTGAATCGTTTTTGGGCTTATACACTTGGGCCTCAACTATTTCTAAGCTCTAAACCAAGCTATATATTCAGAGGACTAGTCATATTATGGTGGAACTAGGATTCTTTAGATAAATAATCTACCTTGTAATTATCTTTAGTATTTATCTTTTAGAGTTAGTAATTTATGATCAGGGCTCTTTTTGTAAAAAGGAACAACTTCTTTGTACACTCGAACGTCATTAATAGAAAGGAAAATCTCTTCTTCTAGTTTTCTAATTAATTATTTTCAATTGGTGACTAAAATCCATATTGAGGTACTCATCTTGTTTATCGTGATGTAAAATTTAAATATGAGATGAATTTAATTTTACGTTTTATACCACAATAAACAAGATGATAATATTTTACTGGTAAAACCACCACTTAAATATAAACTCAAGTCACCACTTAACAAAAAAAGAAAATAACAGTTTTTGGAGGGGGATAAAATAAAAAGTTCTTGAAGGGAGTAAAATAAAATGTCACAAGTAATATCCTTTTTCTTATTAATAGTACTATGAAAAGCAAGTAGCATCACAACAAAAACAAACTTAGTGAAAGTAATAACTATGAATCACAACAAGAGTGTAAACTTTTTCAATAGTAAGATATCATCATTAGATTTAATATCGATATGGACTTCAACATCATAAATAAAACATGATAAAAGATCATTGTTTCTATTAATTGCCTCTAAAAAAGTTAACAATAATTATATTATTATCAATAATTAGTTGTTTCAATTTAATTTTTGTGTAGCAGATGCAACATATATTCCATTTTAGTAATTTATACTTTCCATGCAAACTAAAGTTGTATCTGTAAATTGTGTGGTGATTTTTTTGTACTTTTTATTTTAAAAGAGAAGTTATTTTTCTTTTAACAGAAAGTTGGAAACCAACAACCAATTTATCCATTTTCTAGCAAAATAAAGGCAAGCTATCTGTTCTTATAAATTATTAATTATGTGATAAAGTATTAATATTGTAATTCTTTACTCTGTTTATTTGGAATTATAATAAAGTAATTTTTATTGAAAGGTTCAAAGAAAAATTTCCTATATTTGAGTTTCAGAATTTGTATAATATAATGGCTAGAAACATTCAATTAGTGAGAATGGATATTAAAAAAGTTGGATTTGCGATAATCATAATTTTCAGTCCTCTCGTGATTGCAATGACCATTTCATGTTAATTATATATGGGATAGTCCAGTAGCTTATAAATTTAAAATATTTGCACTTATATTTTATATATCCAATATTATCAACGCCATCTTTGTTTTAGGAATAATGATGCTTTGCATGATATAATATTCGAATTCGGGTTAAATTTAATAAGTCATGAATAACCCATATGAATCAATCCAATTCGACCCATTTTACTTTTGACACATAAGACCTATATTTGACCTATAAATTTGACTTCAAATTTTATCTTTGATCTCCAACCTTTCATAATGCACAACAGTACACTTAACTATCCCTTTTAAATAATCAACACATGAGTCCACTGGCAACAATACACGAAGGACATCACCTAGAACAAAAAAGACATGTAGGATTACATGTAGGACATGGCGTGTCCTATTTTTCAATTTTATACAAGTTTAGTGTCTATTTGTGCATACCCAAGTTTGAAGGGCATAAATCTGATTCTCAGCCAGTTTAAACGGCCTATTTATCTGTATGCCTTTTATTTTCTTTGACACTTAAGAACAAGAAGTTACATAGTTATATGCTTTATAAAAAGAAAGGATTGGAGGTGAACAATTTATTTAATTTTTGCACTTCCCTTAAAGAAAGGAATGTTTTTACCTCAAGAAAGAAGAGAGGAACTTAAAAAACAATGAGAAGCAAAATCAAAATAAGAGAGAAAATAGATAGTCACTTTTTCTTTCTTCATAAAAAAAAAACAAAAAGCATTTAGTTTTGTGAAACGCAATCTTTGACTCCTAGTGATTCAAAAAAAGGATTCGGAGCAATACTTTAAGTATGTGATTTTATCCACTGCAACCAGGTACGTAAATCTTAAATTGTATCTTGTTTATATACAAATATATATTGGTATTAGTGCAAGGTTAAGTACTCCATTCTTTTCATAGTAATTTATGGAAATTTAACATTGGTTATTGTTTTTAAGCCTCGAGGGCGTCGGAATACACTTAGGCTTGACGCACTCGAAGATCATTGCGTACCAGCGGGTTAGCGGACACGTTTTGTCAGCTTACTTAACATCAAAGGGAAACTTAAAACAAGAGATACAAACACATGAAAGTTTATTTAATGAAAATATTTTACGGAATGCACTCCTGTCTTACGCATTTACAATAGCCAATGAATCAAACTAAAATACGTATAATATGTATCTATTAAGCATCTAAAAACAACTATTTGTGGTTGGGGACAAGAACTGCCCCCAAGCATTTAAAAACATGACGCTGACTATGGAGATGTAAGTATAACAGACAATGGTCCTTTTGGAAGTGTAAAGAGGCTCACGAACTGACTCTATGTTTCTGAGAGGATAAACGGTACGCCTGATTATGATCCTAGTTACATACGTCAGCATGATAAGACGATATAGTCCAACTGCCCTCAGTAACTTTTATGTACGATATGAGAGATGGTGAAGTTCAATAAACATAGCTTGAAATTACTTTTAAAGAAACACTTACCTAGGATTTACTTAACTTAACTTAGCTCAACCAATTTCAATTTAAAGAGTTGTGAATAAATGCATTTTAATGAAAGACTTTAAAATATGATTTTCAACTTTGTGTATCTAAAAATACAATTATAACTCTATATGTATTCAATGATACAATATGAACTCAGTAATGTATATAAAAATACAAATATCTCTGATGAATATAAAAATACAAAATGCTACTGTGGGAGTTTCTTTATCTGAAAATAATCACTTATTAGCTATAGTGATGATACAACACTTCACCTCACGCTGCCAGGGTATAGGACCTAACTCACTGAGTGGAGCCATTAATTTATTCTAAAAACACTAAAAGAATCATCTAAAAAGTATGATCCTTTCCTACCCATGATCACTTCATAGTTTTGGGGGTTGTGAGTTATCCAAACTCTCCCACATATCAGTGCTCACTATACTCCCAAAATATTATACTTGATATTATGATTAAAAACGTACTTCTTTCTTTGATTTGAGGTTATTTCTCAAAAACATAGCTCAAAGTCTATCTTGGAAATCAAAATTTCTCCTATTTCTTAATTCTGAAAGAATTTACTTATTTCTAAAAACTAGCTCAAAGGCTCTTTCGAAGTATCAATTTCCATTCTATTTAAATGGAAAAAAACATTTAAAACTTCTTTGGAATACTTAGTTCCATATGTCACGACCAGATTCTACACCTTGGACTAGGCCAACACTCAATAACCATTGCTTCTCCCCAAGCAAACCCTCATCCTAGATAACTGCGAATGGAAGACTAATTTAAGCATTCAAAAGCTTAAACCAGAAATAAATTCAATAAACTCAACTTTTCAACCTCTCACTCAAATCAACAACTCTTAATAAAAATTATATATTCAACTGACCATAAAATACGCTATTCAAGTGTTTCAACATATAATTTTTGAACTAGACTAACTATCTATGAAGCCTTTGATTAATATGGAATTCGGGAAAGACCCACTATATCCTAAGTGAAATTGAAAAATAAATGAAATCCTCCAAAAAAAAGGAGTCTCACTTTGGCTAACTTTTAATATCAGATGTATCAGTGAAGCACCTGTATATGATCCTTAATACTTGTGTCAGCATCATGAGAAGATGCAAGCTAAACCGCTCAGTACATGAAATGTACAAGCATTTAAAGGGAATTGTTACGCATAAATATAAGATTCAACTTGAAAAATATGGAAACATACTTGCGTCTTTTCTTACTTACTCAACTTAAGGGATATTGAAGGCTTAATCAAGCTTACTCAACTAATAAATTATACTCAACTCAAAGATATGATATTCGACTTGAAAGATATGATACTCCACTTGAAATATTCAAATCTGGATACTGAACTCATGAATACTTACATGCAATAATTTCATTATAATGTAACTTAAAACAAGTGCAACATAAAGATAAAGCAAAACTATTTTAAACATGAAGTAAACTCATTATCATAATATCATGAAAAAATATACCATGCTCCCTCTCAAAGTTTATCTGAGCAATGCATGAATGAAGTCTAATACCCCCATTCAAGCAAAGTTGAACAACTTGAGGAACCAAGAAATTACTGTTGTTGGGGTTTACCTAATCAACAACCACTACTATGAGCCTATGTGGCGATACAATGTCCTTCCCACGCTACCTGAACTGTCTTATACTTTTTCGTCATATAGAATGCTTAAGTTAGTTGACCCACTAACTTAACTTATGTTCTCATATAAAAAGTATGATCTTTTAATAGCCATAATGACTACATGATTTATGCAGACTTGAGTTAATATGAACTCACACACCCATACCGGTTCTCAATACTACACCCAAAAATATACTTAGCTCATATATTTTAAAAAAAAATTTCTTTCTTTGGTTTGAGATAATTACTCAAAACTTATCTTAAAATATATCTTGGAATTGATTTCCCCTTTCTTTCTCAAATGTAAAAACATTTAAAAACAATTTTAGAAATATCAGTTTAATCTCATCTTAAATGTAAAAACCATTTACTCTTGGAGATACTTAGTTCCCACATAATATTTGAAGAAATGGCTTCACTCTTTACTCTTTATCCTTTACTCAGTTTGAAATTTAAGACTTAATGAAAAAGTTAAAGCATTTGTTAAAGACGTTTGAAAACTTTATAGACTGTACATTGACTTGATCTTAACTTGTAGACTTGACTCTTAATTTTTCTTCACTTTAATATTAACTTTTGTTGAATTGGATTATTCAAGGCTCATGGTTCGTGATCTCATGTTTATGGATGATTTCATGATTTTCAACTTAAAGGGTTCATACAAAATTATAATCATGAACTTGTCAACTAAAGGTCTCAAAGATATTTCTCATCTCAAGATTGTTCGACTTATATGGTTCATGTGGAATTATGGGCATGAATAATTAAACTAAAAGAATCCATGGATAACATGTTAAGTAACCTATGATCATAAGTATACTTAACTCATTACGTTAGTATATTTATTATTCAGGGCTTAGAAACTTGCAGATACTAAGATACTACTCCTTTAAAGATCCTCAATGGTGGTGGAGGTCCCCATGCAGCATTTATGGGGCATTAACGACATCCCACCCAAAGGTCTACATACTACATGGTTATTATGTATACGATTATTGTCATTACATTACTTACTTTCTTGAAACTTAGTTCAAATTGATAGTTGATCTCAAGGATTAACAATTGAACTCAAATACATTCTTCAAATTAACTATTAGCTCCCTCTTGAATGTGAATTATAAATTCAAGAGTTATGTTTAATGAAATAAAGGATCTCAATAAAAATATAGAAATTCGATTACTAGGAATAGAAACTTTAAAACAAACATGAACTGAAAAACACAAAACTAACTTGTCTCAACAATACTCAAATCTAGGGAAAGTATTGTAGATTATTCTTTTACTTATCTAATAGTAGATGTAGGGAGTGAGGACAAACTAGTAATATACTACGATAGACTTACATACCTTGAAGAACAATATTCTTGAAGAACCTTTAAGAATCTTGAAGAAGAACATGATAAGAAGTCTTAAAACCCTAGCTTGAAGGTAAACAATAAAGAAAACATTTCTTGAGATTCTTGAATTTGTTTCTTGAAATGTTTTTACCACGATTAAATGATTTCACATTGTGTTATAATGAAAATTATCATGGGTTTTAGAGCCTTTATTCGTTTGAAATTCGATTAACTGTTTTTCTTTGGAGGTAAAAAAACAAAAAAAACAATTTTTAATATTTTTCCGTCAACTAGTTCTTAACAAAACTGTATAGGTTACTAAACTATTCATAATTCTATACTCAGAAATTAGATTGACGTAAAATTTGTAGAGTTAGAAAGTAGATTCAATTACGTTTAATTGGATAGGTGATGTGTCGTTGTTTCACAGTGTTTTCAATGTTTTATAGTTAAGAGTTATGTGTGTCTAGAGATTTTTTGGTAGTAGTTTTAACATGTCTGTATGTTTGTTTTGCAGGAAAGATGTCTAGAAATAAAATGTAGAAGGCAGCTAAAATATAGTGTAGAAGTGACCCACGAAGACCATTGATGGTCCGTCATTCTATCGATGGTCTATTGGTGGTGACCAACGACTGAAGTTCACGGCACAGTAGAAACTTAGGGAAATCTGACAGAGTGTGTTACTATGAAGAGGATCGACGATCCGTCGATTAATTGATGGACCGTAATGTTGATAGTCGATGATATCAGAGATAGTCCCACTACCCGAAGTTTGAGATTTCTAGGTATGGAGAAACGGAAGGCAGTTGATGAACCGTAGATGCATCGACGGACCATGTTGTTATCCCATCTATTTAACAAAAAATTATGAAATCTGAAGGATAAAAAATTAATTTTATGGTCGGACTGATGGAGGCAGTTGACTATCTGTATGTGGGTGTCTTCCATTATAAGCTGCATTTTTTGGGGGGGGGGGGCAACTTTCCTATTTTTAAATTCCTTTAATCTAGGACAGTTTTTGATAATAGGGTTTTAAAAAAAAACCACAAGTTTTGGGTTGAATTATTATTATTGTTCTTATTTGTGTTTTAGGTTGAGTTTTTTTGAACCTTAGAACTAATTTTCGGATTTAGTGTTCCAGGCTTTATCTTGATAGTTCAAGCTGGTTTTTTCTCTGCATTTTCATCGAATTGTCAAAGTAAGTTCATGTTTTATTTTTTAACAACTATAAATTGGGTTCTTATATGCATGGATAGCTATATCCAGAACTAGGGTTTTGGGAACCATGGGTGATTAAGAAAGTAAACCTAGCTTAATAAGAATTCTCAAATAGATTATTGCATATATTGATAATTCTTTCGTTTAGAAGTCTTTATAACTAGTGCATGCGTTAGAACTAGCGTTGTCACTACTTAAGGACCAAGGAGGTAGTAATAAGAAAATAATTATCAATATGTATTTAGTGTGATACTATCTAATAGGGTAGTGTCGATTAGTGCAATGTAATAACTAAGCCATACAACGAATGTGTTGCCTAATATGAAGTAAAGGTAATGGTTAGTAGATTACACACACGCAGCCAGACCAAGTTACGTGGTGAAATTCTCTAAATGACGGACCAATGATTTAGAGATACTTCACTTATCACTTTGCATGCAAAATACGTAAGGGAAGAATTGTTCTTATCTAGGAATAGCAACATTATACCTTGGGGAAACAGCCACCCTAGTTTTTCTATCAACATATAAAAACTAAATCTTACCTCTTGTACTTGTTTTACTTAGAGATATTAAAAAGAAGTTTGGTTTCACCAAACCCCCCCTTTAATCACCCCTTTTCAGATGAACTTGTCTAATAGAAGTATTCAAGTAAATTCTAACAACCATTTTCGTCGTGGGACCGACCCCAACATAATATTAAAATTCTTCACTTGATATGAACACTTATACTTCTTTAGTGAAGTGTAATTGAGCGTATTAAATTTTGTTACCTGTGCCGGGGATTGGATTTTAACTTAACATTAATAACATTATTTAAGTTTAGACAACAATTTCCTAATTTTACTTTTCTTTTGTTCTTGTTTCTTTCAGGTCTAGATCTAGTGTATGCAAAGAACACAGAGACGAGGAGAACCGTTCTTTCAATTCGATCTTTAAATTAACGATACACTATGAAGAATGGAAAAATCAACATAAAACAGTCAATCTAGGTGATGGGATAATTCGTCAGGCTCCACCACCAGTTGAGTCTCATAGTCAAGTAGTTGTGGAAAATAAGGTTGATGATGCTTTGAGGATGCAACATCCCTTCCCACACCCTCAAAGTTCTAATTGGGGAACAATGTGTCAACCTCCACTGATTCTAGGGCCTCTTGTACCCACCTTCCCTCCCCATGGGCACACGTTTGTGGTAATTAGTAGTTTGATACAGATGCTCACGTAAGGGGTTTGTTTGGAGGGATACCATATGAGAATCCACATGCTTACATAGCCAAACTGAGGTATGTGTGCAAGAGTTCAGTGAGGAGGCCAAACATAGATATGAATATCATCAGGCTAAGAGCGTTTCCTCTATCATTGAAATGGATATGCCGTGATATGGTTTACTGAGTTACCCTACAATTTTATTGATACATGGGATCAGTTGAGGGATGTATTCTTAGCTCGGTATTACCTAGTGTCCAAGAAGATGAACCATAAGGATAGAGTGAAAAACTTTATGGCACTATGTGGGGAGTCGTGAAGTAGCTCGTTGGGAAGATTTCCTGAATATCTAAAGAGGTTTTACCAACCACCAGATTGATCATGAGTCCTTGAAAAATTACTTCAATCGTGTCAAGTGCCCATACTAATAAAGCAGTACTCGATACTATTGGGGGAGGTTAGTATGGTGAGTGCACATATGCTGAGATTGCAGAGAAGTTGGAAAAAATCTGTCACAATAATAAGGCTTTGAGTACTACTAATTCAGACAGGGATAAACCCATTTGCAGTGGAAGCTACACACAATTCAGCTACAGATGAGATTTGTGAGGAGATTACTCAAATGAAAATTTATCTTGGGTTGGTAGTGAAACAGTTCACTAACGGTGTAGAGAATTTCTTTGTCAGCGGATGAGTACTATTATGAAAAGGATACTTATGCAGTGAATGATCAAACGAGGGGCTTCCAAACAAACACCCAAGGCTCCATTCAAGAGAAATGGCGTCAAGGTCAAATAAATGAAGGCTGGAACTATGGTAACTACAATAGAGAGGGCCAGTGTGTTCGATATTGAAACTATAACCACGACAAAAACTTCAAACTGGGTAACTATGATAACAGAAATGATCAGAGTTTGCCCTATGTTACACCTCAAAATCGTGAAGTTTCTCATAGAGATAGAACATGTAGTATGGTGCGAGTTCAGGATATGTCACACAAGATGATGAGGAGGTTTAATACTAGCAATGAGCACGCCAAGGAATTCAGTGGTGATTTAGAGAACATTTAACGAAAAGTAGAAGCACATGCAGTATTGATTAAGCATCTTGAGTTAAAAATGGCCCAATTGTCCACTAAACCCACGCCTACAGGGAACTCATCATAACAATATCATCCAACATCCAAAATATGATGGACATTTAATGGCAGTCATTACTCAAAGAGGTAAGAAAACTATTGATCCACCTATGCCGTCAGTGATAGAAGATGAGATAAGTATAGACGAAAAGGTGGTGGAATCTAGTGGAGAATTTGTGGAAAAAATGGATAAAGGAAAAGAGGTACCTCATAAAGTGGTCCCCGTTCCTAGACCTCAACCACCATTACCTCAGAGATTAGTGAAGAAGACTCAATATGGTAAATACCAGCGTTTTATCACTATGTTGAAACAACTTTACATTAATATCCCTTTTGTAAAAGCTATTGAAAAAATGCCCCGTTATGCTAAATCTATGAAGCATATGGTTACAAAGAAGAGATTGGTAAGTTTTGAGTATGATGACTGAATGCAACATTGTAGTGCTATTGCCACAAGGTATCGTGTGCAGAAAAAAGAAGATGTGGGATCTTTCACTATTCCATGTACCATCGAATTATTAAACTTTTCTAAAGAACTATGTAATCAAGGTGCAAGAATAAACCTCATGCCTCTTTCCATTAATAAAAAATTAGGTTTGGGTTACCCATCCTAATGCAAAGCGGTTGCTGATGACCGATCGAATATTGAAGATCCCCATTAGGATACTGGATTCTCCATGATGTTCTCGTGAAAGTAGATTCGTTTATCTTTTCGGCAGATTTTGTGATTCTTTATAGTGAGCTGGACTTTAAGGTTCCTACTATTCTTGGGAGTACGTTCCTTGAAACCGTTCATGCCTTGAATGATATGGATATAGGGCAGATAAGTTTGAAGGTTAAAAATGATACGCAACGTTCAACTTTGTAAGGTCCATACGCTAGTGTTGAGCTCCAAACGGTATCTTCTTTGTCTATAGGTTTACAGTAGTATTTATTAGGTACACATCGAACAACACCTAGTGTCCGAAGGCACGGCAGAGTGATAATTAATTCCTTAAAGTTTAGTCGATTGAAGGTATGAGTCTTTCGTGTGGCACTTTAACGAAATGAATATCGGTCCAAACCAAACAGATTGCAGTTAGATGTGAAGCATCGCGAGTCTCCACCCGTGAGACCATCTATTGAGGAGGATAAAATTTAGAGCTTAAGGCTCTACCACCTAATTTGAGGTATGTGTTATTGGGTAGTGACGACACTTTACCGATAATAGTTGCAGCGAATTTTAATGTGCAAAAAGTAGTGTCTGGTGGATGTTTTTAAGAGGTTCAAATGAGCCATTTATTGGACTATTTAGGACATTATTGGATCCCTCCCGGTACTTGTGTCACACGCGTATTGTTGAATTCAAAGGCAACCAACGTCGTTAACCTCTTAGAGGTCGCAGACAAGCCACTTTTTAGATTTCGTCACAATCATCATTTTAAAACAAATGGCGGAAAATTTAAAAAATTTTATACTTATTTGAGTGTACTTTCGACTTCAATATCATTCTCTGAATCAGAGTATATCTAATAGATAAACGGAACAAACACCTTCGATTTACAATATTGGGATAACAAAAATGAGAAATCATACACATCCTAATAATCGTTTTGCCAATCGCCCTTATCACAATTGCTTGAAAAAATGTTTGACAATGAACTCTAGGGACTACATCCCACCAGCTATTTCTATTATCCTAAATCTTAAATAATAAAGTGGTAGCATCCTCGAAACATAGAGGACCTACCAAGTGTGGGAGATTGGCTAATCCAAACTGCTTTCGTCATCTCCAATCCTTCTCGACTGCACTAGACAATCGTAACATAAATGGGGTTTTATACACTTGTACTAAAGTCTGGTGTATTCATATAAAACCATAAGACTATTCCTATCAGGAAATTCTCTTCGTAAAGCAACATGTTCCCTTTCCTTCTGGAATAATTAAGTGACTTTACTTTATTAATCGTTATTTTCTGATTATCAACATGCTAATGAATAATGCACATGTTTCTCCTCTCCTGCATTTATTTAGTAAACTCATTTTTCTATATGAACCCAAGACCTCACCATTGGAATCAAGACATACTTGTAAAACAACCTTAAACAAACATAAGAAAATTGTTGCTCCCTTAGGCCGTGAGCTCTTCCTCCAGCCCTTAGTTATTTTTCCGCTTTTTCTTCTTTCTGTTGTGTTAGTTCAATGATCTTTTTTTGATCTTATTTTTTCTTACCATGGCCATGATTCAATATAGCCCCCCTACCTACAATGAATTGAGTAAGTAATCCAAAAGACTAAGGAAATTTTTTTCTACCTTTCTTTTCAAAGTGTTATTTTCCATTCATATTAACTTAGGCATGAAATCTTTTTTTTGTATTTAAATCCATCATTATTGTTATGCCCAGTAATTGGTTGTTAACCTAATATAATGACTCTTTAAAGGGCAATATATTCATACACCAATATTGTCATAAGCCACTAGGTTGTTAAGACTTCATTCTTATCAAACGCTGGTGATTGACATTCTTAAGCTCTTACTTAATTAGCTCACTTTGAACTAACGTTTCTACTTCTTTGATCTGTTGTTTATCGTGAACATTCTACTTTCATTATTTCTTACTTTCTTTAAAGAATTATTTAGTATTAACTAAAGTATATCATACAAGCTAACATGAAATCCATTGTATCCCCCACACCGAAAAGGGATGGTTCACCAATTAAGGTGAAACAAGTCAAGTGTCTACCCCACACGAAAAACGGGGGTTCACCGGCTAAAGGGAGACCAAGTCAACGTCTTCCCCACACTAATAAGAGGGGTACACGGCTGAAGTGAACAAAATACTTTCTTGAGATTTATATGACATAAATCACGTGAGCTAAACATGAAATCTGGTGTGTTCCCCACACTGAAAAGAAGTGGAATAGCCGGCAAAACTGACACCGAACTGCGTAGCATTCTTAGGTAGAGGTATCCACTAGCTAGTTCCCCTATGCTGGATAACATAGTTCAGAGACTAGGAGACACACGGAGACCCTGGTCCACCTGGGTGGTGATGTCGTCTCGTGAGGCTTGCATGTTCTAGCACAGCTCATTGCTAGTGTATCGGTTCTAAGCTCAGATCTATTTTACTGTATTATCTCTTAGAGTTGACTCACACATTATGGAAGCTTTCTTCTAGTTATAAGGTTTACATAACTCTATGGATGATTGGTCATCCCTTTAATAACTTGATGAAAATGAACTTAACTCTTACATTATCATCATGGTGCGAGTGATACTTGTCTCACAGACCCTAGCACCCTTTTATGTGAGTATTTTTGACATAATCGATTAAGTGTAATTGAGACAGTGTCACTTCTTTTAACACTCTATATTAGGTCAATTTCGTAACTTGAGCTTTTAATTATTTCATTACTCACCTTAACTTGTTCAAACATTATGGGTAGTCTTGTACAATTCTTAATGAAAGTTATAACTACTTATTCAATGCTATTACATTCACAAGTTCGTGTGGATAGAGTATGTTCGGACTTGTCTGATTGATTGTCATACCCTATGTTATGAGTTTATTGATGTAGATATTGGTATGACTTTACATGATTTGGAAGTAATATAATTAGACATTGTTATCCTAGCCAATTTGTTGGCATAAATCACAATTTCAGTACATACCTGTCATAACATTATCACCTGCAATGCCAATTACTTCATAAATACATTATAATTATCTGTCATGTTTAACAAACAAACTTTTAAACTTTGATTAGATTATGAAAAAATTCAATGCTTAATTTGGCTGAGCTAATAAGTTAATTTGGCAGTGAAGACTCAGTAACAGTTTTGATTCGCATTATATTTCATCGTCAAACATTGCAGATTCCAAAACAGCTTGCCAACACCTAAAGTAAAACACAATTGAGTAAACAAAATTTTCATCCTTTAAATTGTAAATTGAATTCATAACTGACTTATAACAATTCATGTGTTTCGAACACAATGGATTTAGAGTAAGACCAAATTAAAAATAATATGAGTAGGTTAATCTAAACATTCTTGTAAGCAACCAACTGTCACATTTAATGGCTTATAAGAACAATTTGTGTGTAGATCCCAAAGCTACAAATTTGATTCGGCCATTGAAGATTCACTTAATTGGTGAGATTGGACTCATGTTTCTCTAGTAAAATTTGCATTCATTAAATTCTAACAACATATCTACTGTAAACACAAATGGTAAAGTCAAAAACTTCATTCTTTTAAAAAATAAACTAAATTTTATAAATTACTTATAATAATTTCATCTTCTCGAACACAATATAGCATTAATCATACAGATCTAACCTATAGGTTTAATTCGACATTATTAAATAATAAAAATCTACACATTATGATCAGTTGGCACCATATACCAACAATATACTCGAGATTTTGCATTATACATACTACTCGAAGACGCAAATAGGGTTAATTAGGGAGATGAACATTTAAAAATTTCTTTCAGAACAACCCTAGTTTAAGATCTCTTCAATTAAAAACGTTTGAAAAGCCTTTTGGGGAAGGAAACTAAGAGATAAATCCCAAACCTTACCGTAGAATTGAATCTACGATGATCACCTTGAACTTTGCACGAAAACCTTGAAGGATCACCTAGAAATTACCTAAGGAGAATATTTTGTTTTTCTACGTTTGCTTACTATTTTTTTGAGACGTAGGTTTATACGTGATTGAACATGGTATACTAAGTTCTTAGGACTGATATAATAAACTTAGGCTAATTAATAATTAAATAATAAATTTTGTGGTGATATGTTACCAAAAAACGGGGCCATCATACAACTTGACCTAAAAATAGGAGGAGGAGGAACATTTCATTAGCCAAATCTGGAAATGTTCTATGGTTTTTGGCTAAGACCATGATTGATGTTTATTAAGTGATTTGTTTCTAATTTTGGAGATGAATTAATTCCTGGGTTTAATTACTCAAGTAAATTCAAATCATTAGGACCATAACAAACCCTTTTAGACCATCCTAGGTTAGGTACTACGATGTTTCTTAGGTAGTTACTTCTCTTAATGTCACAAAGTTAGGTTTTAGGTTGTCAGGTGCCTTAGTTAGTTATTTTTTTTCGGTTAGTTAGTTATGTAGGACAGTTGGTTAGATTATAGGACCCGTTAGGGATCTTGGCCCCATGTGGGCTGACCCAGACGCGCTCCTATCCCCAACCGCTCTAACCAAATCGGTTAGCTTGTCTCTTGGCCGGTAGGACATGTGCTAGCACATGTGATTGCGTGTACATTCATACTGACTTATTCTGGATAGTTCATTGGAATATGTACTATTTTCTTCAAGAATCCTCTCAGGCTTGGGCCAATGCCTTAATACATAATCATTTAACTGGGTATGTGTATGCTACTTGACACTTGGATTCTCCAGTACATATGTGTTAAGTTGGAATCAATACTTTACATCGTGTTTATCAGGTACAAATCATAAACGAACTTAAAATATGATTTTAAACTACTTGTGATACATAGAAATTGGGTAACACCCTTAAGCCAAGATTCTATTTAATATGCCTAAATTTCTCACTATTGGTATTGGCGAGGACTTATACTATATCCCCAAGAGAATCTTAAAATTTACTAGGCTCTTCAATAGTCATTTACATTTTCTTTAATATTACATTATCCGCCCTTTAGGAAAATTCGTCCCTGAATTACACTACACATCATTTTGAAACAAAGAGGATATTTTCAAAAAACACATCAAATACTTGAAACTTTACTCTTAGTGAATATCTGACTCCCATGTTTTTCCATCAACAAGGTGGTTCATCCATAAAACTTGTGGTTTGGAAAAAAATCTTTTTTCTCCAGCTTCTGACATGGCGATCTTAAAATTTCACTGGAACCCTTAGTGGTAGAAAGGTTATCATCAATCCTAACCCCTCAAAAGACCAATATGGTGTGGATCGCCCTAGACACATTTTTAAGCATCGAAAACAGAAAAACACTGAATGAAACTGAAGCAAATTCATTTTGTAATTTCAGTCAGAGGTAACATTCCCTTCTTACCAATATAATCACCCTTTACTGGGTGCTATCTTTAGGTCACTTGAAATCTACCTCAAGTTCAAGAGCTCTCCTCCTGTTATAATCAAGGATTTTGACGACTGTAGCAGGGTAGACAAGTCCTATCCATGATAAATCACCATTTGCTAGAGCCTCATGTATTGATAGCAGGGCCAGGATGGAAGACTATCCTACCTCAGACCACCCAAATAGATAACTACATATCCGGCAAATCTAGTACTCAAAGGTTCCTCTAATACTTGATAGTAATTATAATTAAAGAGAAACTAAATTATTGACCAAATGATCATGCCAACTCCCCTTGAAGTGTGCAATAAACACATGCTATCCGATTTCTCAAGGAATTTCAATGGTACGCTCTAATTGGCCATCCTTTCTTGGGATTGAAAAAATAGTACTGAGCTTCACCTGTGTACTCAAGCTTATTTAGAAAGATCTCCAAAAGTGAGAACTGATTTGGGCTCCCTTATCCGAAATGATAGATAAACATATCCGATGACACCTCACTATCTCATCAATATACCTTTGGCATCCTCTTCGGCACTATAAGTAGACTTCACACGTATGAAGTGAGCAGACTTTGTCATCTTGTCAACAATGACCCAAATGGAATCATGCAGTCTCCATGTCGTGGGCAGACCAACCAGAAAATCCATATTAATAGCCTCCCACTTCAATGTTGGGATCTCAATCCAATAGGTAAGACCTCGAAGTTTAAGGTGTTCGGCCTTATCCTGTTTGCAATTGGGGCACTCCTCCACAAATATAGAGATGTCTCGCCTCATACCTTTCTACCAATAAATTTCCTTCAGATCATGATACATCATTGTGAAACAATGATGAATGGAATACCTAGAGCCATGAGACTCTCCTATAATGTTAGACCTCAATTCATCAATATTTGGTAAGATAATATTCCTTCATACCCAAGCACACCATCCCACGCCAGGAATAATTATTAGTTCATCTTACCTGAGACTAAATCTTTCAACTCGACGAGTACTGGATCGAGATGTTGCTTGTATTTATTATCTACAACAAATGCGGATTCAGAACTTGAATGGACTGTAACACCCCCATTTGTTGTGTCAAACAGTTGTACACCTAACCTAGTCAATCGGTGTATTTCTTTAAACAACTCTTTATTTTCGTCATCGATATGAGACACGTTGTCCATTCTAAATCATCTCAAAGTATCGGCCATTACGGTGGCCTTACCTGGGTGATAGTGGACATTCATGTCATATTCCTTTAGTAACTCTTGCCATATTCTCTATCAAAGATTCAAGTCTCTTTGTGTAAAAACATACTGCAAACTTTATGGTCAGTAAATACATTAATATGTAGCAACTGCAGACGGGGTCGGCATGAGACGTCGGTTTTTGATTAACATCCTTTTGCCACTATCTTTCTTTCCTAAAAATGCAGCCCCTACCATTAGTCGTCTATGGAGATCTGGGATTCGGTATTGAATCAATCCAACATTTCGTTCGGTCACTTCAGCAGTCATAAAAAAACCTAATTCTATTGAGTTGATTCCATCTCCTTGACTTTGTTCACATTCAGTAGCAGCTTGCTGGTGTCCTTTCAGGTCAGGAACTCCTGTACACCTATAAGTAATGTCTCCAAAGTTTCAACGCAAACACTACAACGGCTAACTCAAGATCATTAGTAGGGTAATTTTTCTCGTGGATTTTCAATTGTCTTGATACATATGAAATCACCTTGCCATCTTGCGTAAGCATACATACCAAACCTACTGGGGAATCATAATAATACACAACATACCCTTCATCACTCCTCTACAATATGAGAACTGGGGCAAAAGTGAGTCGGTCATTGTGATCTTGAAAACACTTTTCATACTTTTCGGAACACTCAAACTTCACCTTCTTCTTTGTTAAAGAAGTTAATGGAGTAGAAATCGTGGAAAATCCCTCTAAAAAATGCAATAATAATTAGCAAAACCCAAGAACCATTGAATATAAGTAGGAGTGTGGGGTCTCAGTCAATTCTTCACCACCTGAATTTTTGCCAGGTCGACCTCTACACCATCATTTGTCACAACATGATGAATGAAGGTCACTGATCTTAACAAAAACTCACATATGCTAAACTTTGCAAACAAATAATGTTCCCTGAGTACTCGCAATGCCATTTTAAAATGCTATTCGTGCTCTTCTTTAGTCTTAGAGTATATGAGTATGTCATCTATGAATACTATGACAAAAGAATCAATGTATTGATGGAAAAACCTATTTATAAAGTCCTTTAAGGTGTCTTATTCATTAGTGAGACCAAATGACATGACAAGAAACTCGTAATGACCATAGCTAGTATGGAAAGTACTCTAGGGAACGTCCTCTTGTATCACCCTAAGTTGGTGATAATCTGACCAAAGATCTATGTTAGAAAAGAAACATGAAGCTTGAAGTTGATAAAATATATCATCTATTCTAGGAAGAGTATGTTTGTTCTTTATAGTGAATTTGTTGAGTTACCGATCATAGATACGCATTCTAAGAGTTCCATCCCCTTTCTAAACGAACAACACTGGAGCACTCCATAGGGATATCCTCGGCTGGATGAAGCCCTTATAAAGTAGATCTTATAACTGCGACTTCAACTCTTTTAGTTCAGCTGGAGCCATTCGATAGGGAACAATGTAAATTGGTTTGGTGTTGGGATCAAAGTCAACACCAAAAGAAAGTTCGCGTTCAGGAGTAATTCCTGGTAAATCCTCCGAACAGACATCTTGAAACTCATTCATTATGGACACAGTGTCTATGGAAGGAACCTCATTCTCAAGTCATTGACTATAACTAAGTTGTACAAATACCCCATCGATAAAATCTTATTGGCTTTAAGATTGGAAACTATTTGGCTTGTTTGATTTGAACCACACCCTTCCCATTCTAGCTCTAACTCATTTGGAAACTAAAACCTTACTACCCTGTTTTTACTTTCTATGGTAGCATAACACTTATGGAGACAATCCATAAACAAAATTATATCAAATTCAAGCATGGTAAATTCTATTAGGTCAACATAGGTAACTCTACAAGAATGTTATTGGGAAATCTCTACATACCTTTTAAGCTCTAATTTGTCTCCTAGGGAAGCACAAAATAGAAAAGTTTCACCAATAACTCAGGAATCAAGTCAAATTTACTAGCTACTAAAGGAGTAAGAAAAGAAGAGGTGGATCCTTGATGTAACAATGCATACACAGGAAAAAAGAAAAAACATTCAAGGTACCAGTGAAAACATCAATTGACTTCTTATGCTCCTCTCTACCTTTCAAAGCATGAACCTTAATATATCTCCTTAGACCAACTCGACCATCTCAACATCCAGGGGATATCTCTTTGTCTTCTAGCCATGGTGCTAGCATTTGTGTTCTTCATGGGAGCACCTATCTAGTTGTCTGGGCTGTGATAGTCTGTGCCTGAGCAGTGATAGCTTGGGCAATGTGAACTGGTGCTGCACTCACTTCTCCATCTATCAATGCAGCTTGGTTGATTGGCACTTAAACTCTAGCAGATGGGGCTTGAGGAGGAGCTTGGTTTCCCAGTAGCTGTTTCTCCAACTTTCTTTTCTGCTTTTCTTCTTGGGTTAATTTTTCTACATGCGCACACAAGAAGTATGTTTGATGCTAGAATGACAGAAAATGCCAAACATCTACACTACATGATAAAGAATATAAGAAGGGAAGATTCCTAACATCACTTAGTCTATAATTTATGGTTGTAATGCTCTTTTTCACAACCATAAGCTAGAAACTACGCAACGTGGTTGTTTTGAACTTTAGTTCCTATGTAATTTAACCTCATGCTCTGATACCAAGTTTGTCACACCCGGATGATGGAATCCTAATTTAACCGGCGTTGTTAACCTCTTAGAGGTCAAATACAAACCTCTTCTTAGATTTCATCACAATCATAATGTTATATTTGTGGAAAATTTAAAATTTTAAACTTAATGAAGCGTAATTATATTTCATTGAATTTATGCATAAGACTAATATACTAATAGCTCAAACTGAACAACCATCTATAAACAGATTGAACAACTGAAATAAAGAAATCATAATATTAATAATAGTTTTCCAATCGGCATTATTATAAACGCTTGAAATAAAATTCTAGGGATTACATCATTCAGATATGCCTATTGTACTAAATCTAGAATAATAAAGTGTAGCATCTTCGAACTAAGAGGACCTACCAAGGTCTGGAGATCGCTAATCCAAACTGCTTCGTCGAATCTTCAATCTTCTCTAGACCTGCACCAATAAAAATGGTAATAATATATGGGGTTAGTACATACATTTAATGAGTATGGGTGTATGCACATAAACAAATAAGGACTATGCATGATCAAGGAAAGCTCTTCCTAAAGCAACATGCCATATCTAGAAAGTTATGTCACTTTACATTCTTATCGTTATATATGATTTATGTTAGGAATATAACATGTTCTCATGCTTTTATGTCATTCAACTCATTTATATATGAACATAAGACCTTGGAATCATGAACATAATTTTAGATAAATTTAAACAAAACTTATGAAATTTGTTCCCTTAGGCTGAGAGCTCTTCCCTCAAGCCTTAGTTTATTTTTCAGCATTTTTATTCTTTCTGTTGTGTAGTTAAATGATCTTCATTGATCTTATGCTTTACTTAAAAGTGCAATGATTCATTGTATTCCCTACCTATAATGGATCAAGTAAGTTATCCAAATGACTAATGAAATGATTTGGCTACTTTACACACATGTTATATTTTCCATTCTTATTACATTGGGTATGAATGTATTTATAAGCCAATCTTTATGTGCTATGCCCATTAATTTGTTGTTAACCTAATATATGAATTTTTGAAGTATATATTAATACTCCAATATTGACATAAGCCACTAACTTTTTAAGACTTCATTCTTATCAAACACTGGTGATTGACATTCTTAAGATCTTATTACTTAGCTCACTTTGAACTTAAGTTTCTACTTCATTTATCTATTGTTCACTATGAACATGCTACTTTCATTCTTTCTTATTTTATTTAAAGAATTCTTTAGCATTAACAGAGGTAGATTATGTAAGTTAACATGATATCTAGTGTCTCCCCTACACCGAAAAGGGTGGTTCACTTGTTAAGGTGAACCAAGTGTAATGTATACCCACACCAAAAAGGGGGGTTTACCGGCTAAAGTAAAACGAAGTCATTTTCTTCACCATACCGGATAGAGGGGTTCACGGCTGAAGTGAACCAAATACTTTGTAGGCTTTAACCAACGTAGATCATGTGAGATAAACATGAAATCTTGTGTCCTCCCCAAACCAAAAAGAGGTGGAATTACTAGAGAGAGTAAAATCGAATTGCCTAGAATTCTTAGGTGGAGGCATCCACTAACTAGTTCCCCTATGATGGCAAACGTATTTCGAAGACTAGGAGACACAAGGAGACCCTAGTCCACATGGGTGGTGATCTCGTCTCATGAGGCTTACATGTGTTGTCACAAGCTCATTGCTATTTTATCGGTGTTAATGTCAAATCTATTTTACTTTATTATCTCTTAGAGTGACTCAAACATTATGGAAGCTTGATTCTAGTTATGAGGTTTACTTAACTCTATGGATGACTGGTCATCGCTTTCTTTTCTTAATGAACATGAACTTAAGTCTTACGTTATCATCACGGTGAGTGTTAGACTTGTCTCACGGACTCTAGCATCCTCTTATGTTAGTTTTTTTGACATAATCGATTAAGTGTAATTGAGACTGGTCTGACTTCTTTTAACACTCTATTTTAGGTCAATTTCATAACTTGATCTTTTACTTATTTCATTACTCACCGTAACTTGTTCAACATTTATTGGTAGTTTTGTACAATTGTTTATGACAATTATAAGTACTTATTCAATGATATTACGTTCACAAGTTTGTGTGGATAGAGTATGTTTCGACTTATGCTATTGATTGGCATACCCTATGTTATGAGTTCATTGATGTAGAGATTGATATGACTTTACATAATTTCAAAGTAATATGATTGGACAGTTTTGCTAGCCAATTTGTCGGCATAATTCAAAATTTCACTAGATACTTGTCATAATTATCACTAGCAATGCCAATTACTTCATAAGTACAGTATAGTAATCTATGATGTGAAACAAGCAAACTTTTAACCTTTGATTAGTCTATGTAAGAATTCGATGCTTAGTTTGACTAAGATAATAAATTAATTTGTAATTGAAGATTCTTTAAATAGTTTTACTTCTCATTCTTATTCCTTCTTTGAAACATTGCATTCCAAAAAATTACAAACACATCTACTGTTAAACACAATTAGCAATCGAAATCTTAATCTATTCCAAAAGTAAATTAAATTTCATAAATGACTTATTACAATTTAATCTTCTCCAACACAATTGGAATAACATAAGTTGTAACATATTATAGTAATATAAACCTTTATTTTTAAGCAAGCCAACTTTTCACATTTAATTGGTTTATAAAAAAAAATTAGTGTAAGCATTACAAATGCTTACAAGATATCTACTGTAAACACAAATAGTAAAGTCGAAAACTTTATTTTTTTAACAGTAACATTAATTTCATAAACGAGTTATAACAATTTCATTTTCTCGAACACAATTTGGCATTAATCATATGGATCTAACCTTTTAGTCTCATTCGATATCATTAAATCATAGAAATCTAAACATAATGATCAGTTAGAACAGTATACCAACAACATGGTCGAGATTTTGCATTACACATACTACTAGAAGTTAAAAATAAGGAGAACTAGCGAGATGCACATTTGAAAATTTCATTGGGAACAACCCTCGTTTCAGATCTCTTGAATTCAAAACGTTTGAAAAGCCTATTGGGGAAAGGAAACCAAGGTATAAAACACATAACTTACTATATAATTGAATCTACAAAGATCACCTTGAAAGTTGCACAAAAACCTTGAAGGATCACCTTTGAAATTGCCTAAGGAGACTATTCTACTCTTCTTACGTTTGCTTACTCTTTTGAGTCTTAGGTTTTATAATGATTTAACGTGAGTCTAAGTCTTATGAACTGATATTGAGTAATTAAACTTAGGATAATTAAGTTAATTAAATAAATGAATTAGCTAATTACAAAAATATCCTTCCTAAATAGACTAAAAATAGGAGAACATTTGACTTAGGCAAAATTTTCTAAGGGTTTTGTCTAGGACCACGATTTTGAACTTAATTAATTAATTAAGTTGCTAATTTAATTATTTAATTTACCCATAGTAATTACAAAAGTACCCCTAAATAATTAGGACCATAACCAACCCATTTAGACCATCCTAGGTTAGGTACTAGGATGTTTCTTAGTTAGTTACTTGTCTTAATGTCACCTTGTTAGGTTTTAGGTTGTCGGGTCCCTTAGTTTGTTATTTTTTGTTTGTTCTAGGTTTATTATTTTGTTAGGTCAGTTGGTTAGAGTGTAGGATCGATAAGGGAGCTTGGCCCCATGTGGCCTTACCCAGACGTGTCCATGTCCCCAACAGCTCTAACCGAATCGGTTATCTTGGTTGTTGGCCGGTTGCACATCTGTTCAATGTACTTTTATAACTAACTATTTTGGAAGGTTCAATTGGAATGTTTACGTATTGTCCCAAGGATCCTCACTATATCCTTGTGAACTGCTTAATATACATCATTATCTTAAGTGGTCATGTGTTATGGTACCTAAGCTTGACAATTGGATACCTAGTTCACTATGTGTTAAGTTTAGAATCAATAATTTTAGCTTAGGGTATTCCTTTCAGGTACAATTTTAAAATAGGCCTTGTTTATATTTTAAATACTTTTTTAAACATAAAAATTGGCTAACACCCTTAAGCCAATATTCTATAATTTGCCCAATATTTCTCAATATTGGGCATTGGGATGACTATATACCCCAATACACATTCTTAATAATTTTCTAGGCTCTTCACTAGTCATGTACATTTTCTGGACTGTTACAATTTGTTCACAAAAAAATACAACTCATGCCGGATTACAAGCAAAGTATTGAGCACTAGAGACGGTTCAATCCACCTATGGAGAGGTAGTGTAGAGGGAGATGATAAAGTGGTTGGATGGCAGACTTTATGATTGGATGGCAGAGTCATATTTCCTATTGTAGATAGTAGTAGGGTATGTCATGTTCAGTGCATGCCCATAAAACAGGGACTGACAGTGGTCCCAAAAGAAGAGAAATGAGCTTGTTCCAATGAGGCTAGTTACTAGATGGAGAGATTGTATGGATTACCACATGTTGAACACATAGACTGAGAAGGACTATTACTATGCCTTTTATTGATTAGATGTTAGATAAACATGAACGAAAAGGATGGTACTATTTTTTTTATGGGTATTCGAGTTACAATGAAATATATATTGCCACTTAGGATCAAGTGAATACCACTTTTTCTTGCTCTTATGGGACGTTCACATTGAAGAGGATGCATTTTGGGTTATGTAATGCACTAACCACCATCCAGACATGTATGATGTCAATATTTTCTAATATGGTTGAGGTCACTATTGAGGTATTAAGGGATTATTTTTTAGTGATTGGTGACACCTTTGGTTGGTTTTTGACTTATTTGGACGAGGTTGTATAAAGATGTAGAGATTGCAATCTTGTGCTTAATTGGTAAAAATGTCACTTTATGGTGAAAGAAGGCATAGCATTGGGCCATCTCATCTCAGATAAGATGATAAAGGTCGATCGAGCGAAATTTGATGTTATAAAGAGTCTTCCTCCTCCCATTTGTCTGAAAGGTATCGGATGTTTTCTGGTAGATGTGGCCTTTTACCGAAGGTTTATTAAGGATTTCTAAAAAATTGCACACCCTTTGACCAAATTGTTTGAGAAATAATGTAAATTCTATTTTGATGAATCCTATCTAAACGAATTGGGAGAGTTGAAGGAGAAGTTGGTGTCTGCAACCATTATTACTTCCCAGATTGGAGTAATTGATTTAAGGTGATGTGTGACGGTAGTAGGGTTGCTCTTTGTATGGTATTGTGACAGAGAAGGGACGAAATCCTTCACCCCATTTACTATGCAAGTAAGCATCTGAATAAAGTTCAAAACAACTATAAGGTGTATGAAAAAGAGCTTCTGACGATGGTATTTGCGATCAAAAGGTTTTGCTCCTATTTTCATGGAACGAGAGTTATAGTGCATATCTAACACTCTGTTTTGAGGTACGAGATGGCAAGGAAGTATATGAATTCAAGGATGATTAGATGGGTGCTATTACTATAAGAGTTTGATTTTATTTTATTTTAAGGTAAAAGATAGAAAATGGACTGGGAATCAAGTTGTCGATCACTTGTCTAGATTAGAGGATGAAACTATGCAACAATTTCGTGAAAAGTCTTCACTTGATGATAGATTCCTTGAGGAACATGCATTGGACGCTTCTCATGATTTAATTACATGGGTCTCCGATTTTGCGAATTATCTGGCTAGTGAAATACAGCTATCAGACTTGTCTTTCCATCAGAGGAAGAAGTTCATGTATGATGTTTAAAAGTTCTTTTGGGATGAGACTTACTTATACCGGAGTTATGCTGATGGGCTTATTCGCCGTTGTGTGCCAGAAATTGAGGTATTAAGTGTTTTTCAGGCATGTCATCCTCGCATGTGGGTGGGCACCATAGTGGTATCCAAACTGAGGAAATTTTTTTGCAGTGTGGGTACTATTGGTCAACCATTCACGAAGATGCTCACGAGTTTGCCAAGTCCTATGATAGGTGCCAAAGTGATGGAGGAATTTCAAAGAGGGAAGAGTTTCCTCTAAGTCTTATTTTGATGATTAAGTTGTTTGATGTTTGGGATCTTGATTTATAGAGCCATTTGTGAGTTCTCCTAGGATGAAGTATATAGTCGTGGAGGGGGACTACGTCTCAAAATTGTTCAAAATGGGTGGAAGCTATACTGATTTCTAAGAATAAAGGGAGAGTATCACCACATTCTTGTAACAGAACATCTTCTCCAAATTTTGCACACCTAGGGAAATTATTAGTGATGATAAATCTCACTTTTTGCAATGATTTGTTCAAAGGGATATTGGAGAAATATGGTATTCTCCATAATATAGCCACTCCTTATCATCTAGAGACTAGCAAGCAAATTGAGGTATGAAATTGAGAGATCAACCAAATTTTTTCTAAAATAGTAAATGCTAGTAGATTGAATTGGAAAAGAAGGCTTGATGATTCTCTTTGGGCTTACACAACAACATACACGACCCCCGTAGGTATGTATCCATACCAACTGGTATGTGGGAAGGCTTGTGATTTTCCAATCGAGTTAGAGCACAAAGCCATGTGGGCAATGAAGAAATTGAAGATAGATTGGAATGAAGCAGTGGAACACATACTTAATGGGTTAAGTAAGCTTGATGAGTTTCACCTTAAATCGTATGAAAGTTCATCCATCTACAACGACAAAATGAAGCAGTAACACGACCAAAAGATTGAAAAATGAGAATTTGCGGTTGGGGACTTTGTGCTTCTATTAAACTCTAGGCTACACTTGTTTATGGGCAAACTCGAGTCGAAGTGGACAGGACCATTCCTTATAAGTAAAGTGTTCCCAGTGGAGCAGTTGAGTTTGATATTAAGAAGGGTGCAAAGTTCAAAATCAACGAGCAAAGGATTAAGGTCCACCTAAGGTATGAAGAGAGTGTGCATGAAGTGGTTGAGGCATATCACATTGATAAAGTTTCTGTAATAAAGGATCTTGCGTCGTTCCGCGATGTTAAATCAAGCACTTCTTGAGAGGAAACCCAAGGTGTATCCCCTAGCCAACGATAGGTTTCAATTTTTTTGTAGGAATAATTACATTTTCGTGTTTTGTTTTTTTATTTTTATTCATTTTCGTGTTTTCGTCTCACTTTTGTATTAGTGTCTGATAGAGATTAATTTAGGATACATGTCCCAAAATAGTCTAAAAAATACAAAAAATATTAGCTTATTGGGTTTTACAAGTGCGTGGACCAAAATGAAAAATCTATAAAAAAATGGTCTGGTGCGCAGGGCTACGGACCCCATCGACTAGCTATCATTCAATCGACGAACCGTTGATGTTGTCCATAGATCCAAGGTATGTTTTGAAAATTTTATGAGTCTTTATGCAGTTGGCAGTCCCAGTTGATGGACCATCGACAAACTTACGGATCGTTGATGGGGTTCGTTAGTCCAAAGTGCCAATGACCCGACCAAACCCGACAGGTAATATTAAAAGTCAAAATTGTTCATTAGCCTCCAAAATCATTTAAGATTCTTTCCAAACCCGTTTCTTTTCCTTTATTTTCTTATGTTCTCAGAAAACATCAAATTCTCAACCTCTATTACCATTAGATTCCTCCAAACTTCCAAATCCACCCAAATCCACAAAACCTTTTTTCCCAAAATTAGCTATTGTCCACATTGCTTTTTCGGTCAGTGTTAAAGTTGGGCATGTAGGTTGTTTTAAGGATCACCCTCACAATCACTCCACTATGATCATAAGGTATCTCGATTCCCTTTATTTTATGAATTTTCGTTGATAGACTATTTGAAACAAAAATTAGAAAGTGGGTTTTGATTGATGGACAAAATTGTTTTGTTTTGCTTGTTGAAACATGTGTAAAATGTCCCTTAGAATGATATAATGTTATGTGCTGTTATGGAATCTATTTAAAATTTGTTTATGATAATAAGTATATACATTCCAACTTAGGGTTTCGTAGCATCTATTATTAGAGCATGAATCTTGCTAAATAAAAATTCTAGGAATGAAGAAATTGTCTTTTGGATCTTACTCTGTGTTGTGTAAACTTTTGTGGTTTTAAAAGTTTCAATTGTGGAGTTTTAAACATGGCATTTAATGTGTTTAAGGACAACAACATGAAACCGCCGTCGCGAAACCGTCGATAGGAAATCGATGAGGCACAGATGGTCTTAGTCGATTTGACCATCCCTCTAAGTTTAAGAAGGTGTCTATACATACGGAAGTGGACTAATGTCCGTCGATTGATCGACGGGCCATTTTGCATTTCCTTTGTTTCATTCAGAAATATTAAATTTTTTATTGTGAAAAAAACTATATAGTCTACGTGTTAAACTACGGATGTGGACTACGATTCGTCGATTGATCGTTGGGCCATTCTGCACATCTGTAGCTACAATATGAGAGGTCAAAACTTTTCATCAATTTAAAATAAGTTTGAGTGTTAGATGACAGACCCTATCGACAAACCATCATTTCATCGACAGAACATTGATAGAACGTGTGATACTAGTCTAATTAACAACCATCAGATTTCCGTTAGAACAATTCACGTTTTTCATAATGTAAGAAAAGAGACAAGTCATAATAGAGTAAGTCGACTCAATCTAGGCAGCAAGCTTCAATAATGTTGAGCCACTTTAAAATATAAGAGATAATGAAGTGAGCAAGCACCGATCTAATAGTTATGATCATTTGCTTGCATGTGTAAGTCTCATGGAGACAAGGCTACCACCGAGGTGATAAGGTCGGCCTCATTAGTCCCTACCATTCAAATATGTTTAGAACCAACATAGGAACTAACAATGTGGTTTCCCACCTAAGAGAGTTAGCTTTTCGATCGCCATTAGGAGGGCTTGCCTTCGTCTGTGAGAGTCACCTCTGTTTTCAGTCGTGTCGGGAAGACCCAAATTTTGTGTTATCTCATATGATCTATGCGTTAATCTCAAAATAATGTTCTTTCTTGGTCCCATGCCGGAACCTTCCTTTTTGTTTTTGGAGTGAACACTTGAATGTCATGGAGTGGAACACTCGTCTTTCTCCTTACTGGGCCATCAACCCTTTTCGGTGCGGGACAAACAGTGGATGTCATGAGTTGCTCGGCTCCTCTTGGATTAGAATTTATTTTTATCAGTGAATTAACTATTTCGTTGAATGAAAGAAACTAGATTCATATTAGCTGTAATAATTACTTCTAAAGATGTATTTTTAAATCATAAATAAAGAATCTCGATGGAACATATTGTAACAACCCTAAAAATGATAGCTATAAATGTTAATGTTCTAGAATGCCAACAATTAGACGCCTTCACATGGAGTGATCGCTAGAACAGAGAACCTCCTACCCTTGCGACATCCAAGGCAACTATCTTGGGGAGTTATTGATCTAGGAAGAGTGGGTCCACCTACGTGGGCTCTCAAATATGAAGATTGTTACTTGAAGGATCTTTACTAGACTTAAAAAGTGGAATCTTTGTTGGGAGGGTTGCTAGGGGTAAAAAGGTCTATTTCTCGATAAGGTTTAGTTCTTAATTAACCTCAATCAATAATTAATTATTTAATTAATAAGGTTGAGGGCATTTTGGGAGAGAGGGCGGAAATTTTCGCTCTTGAAGTGAGTCTTGCCACCACAGCCGGGTTCGAACCTAGGTGGAACAATGAATTAAATGTTCTTTTATTTTAAATTGGTAAATTTAGTAATTAATTTATTTCTATTTATTAGCTGATTTAAAATAAAATTAAATAAGATTTATAATACTTAGATAAAACCTTATTTAACTAAATTCCTAAAGTGATGACTCCTAATCCTACAAAATTTCTTCTCTCCTAGCTTCATTCCTCTCTCACGACGCTAGCCTCTCACTCACGTCTCTATCACTCTCACTCAAGATTTTCTTAGCCAATAACTTTAAAAAATATTAGGTAAACCAAATTTCTTCACACTTGAAGAACTCAAAATGAAAATATAAAAAAGTAAACGAAGTCTATCACGTAGGCAAAGAGAAGTTTGACGTCATCTTTGGAGAAGATTTTCGGCAGAAAGTCGAGGATTGAACGTTATAAAAGGGATGGGTTCTCTTCCCTCGTCGTCACTTTCCCAATAGAGCCCCTATGGTTCAGATGAATCTATTCCAAAATCATTGATTATTCCCCGTGGCCATGTCCCTCTCCCTGTCACTATGCTCCCATTGAATCATAGGTTGGTTTGTTTGCTGGTTAGACAACCTGGATGGCCATGGTGTTTTTGTGATAATTATCTGTTTACTCTGTCATGTTTGAATTAGTGACTTCATGTTTGATTTTCAGAAATGTAATTACGTGTGTATATGTGTGTGTTGGCCGTGTCTATGTTCATAGGTTTTAGGCCTAAATTGCATACAGTTTCTTTTTATTATTGTATGTACACATGTTGATGGTACATCTGATGTTTCATAGAATTGAAATGTGTTTGAATTGAGCGATAATACTTGTTTCAAAACGACTTCATGAAACCGCACCAAAAAACGATTCAAATTCACTATGAAATTCTCATAAGACTAAATGTGTAACTTGATAAAGGCTATCTGAAAATTAAAGACAATTTCCATCTTCTAGTGATGAATTTCGGTCATCAAGAGGGTTCAAAATGTTGAAAAATGATTAAAACAAGTGAGGGTCATGGAGTATTGAACCCGTGACCGTCACTAGTTAAAAACCTATGGACAATAAAGAAGTAAAAAGAAGTGTGGTGAAGGGATTCCGAAACCGGTATTGGCAAGAAAATGAAACATAATATTAAAAATATAATGATAAGAAGGGGGGAATGCGAATCCACAACCTCTCATCATATTTTAGGCGGAGACTAAAATAAAAATAAAGGAGGAGGATTTGGCATCGAAGCCCATGACCTCTTAAATAGATTAATGAGTTGAATATAAGAAAACTAAAGGGAGGGGGGGTGTGGGAAACGAATCCACGACCTCTTAGGCAAATTAAGGAGGTAGATAAAAGAAAAATAAAGGGGGAGGCTTGTGGGATTCAAACCCACGACCTCTTAGGTTGATTTTAAGGAGGAGAATAAAAGAAAAATAAAGTGGGAGGCATGTGGAAATCGAACCCACGACCTCTTAGGTAGATTTAAGTAGGAGAATAAAAAATAAATAAAGAGAGGTTGTGGAGGTTTGATCCACAACCTCATACCAATTTAAAATCGGAACGGACGAAATGATAAAAAAAAAAAGGGGTTGGTGGGGTTTGATCCCACAACACCCTTGTCCATGAAAGGGAAATTCTCAAAGGATAGACTATATAAGTAAATGGTGTATGTTTGGATCTCGATCTAGGAAATCAATGTCAACGTGTTTGGAATTTAAATAAAACATAAAATGTAACGTTGTTTTGTCCAGGGATTTTAAACCGGTTCCCTTTCCCAAATTTCATTTTGATACATAAGTCATACGTTAATTAAATAGTCAAGAATAATGCTGCCTACTTTGATCGAAATAGCGATCTTGGCATACATACAAGATAGATAAGTCTTGTACTACATAATGTTAGGAAGATATGAATCACTCAATTGAACGATGAATGAATATTAATGTCTTGTATGTATAGACATTTAAGTGTAGAATACGTTTACAAATAAGTGAACCTACGATGTATGTAATTAAATTATATAACCCTAGAAGGGTTAAGTAAGACGGTAAACACACTTAATGTCCAAGTGAATTTGTATATAATTAAATGAAAATGGAAATTATGAATGAACAAATAAATATGAAATTGAACAATGAAATTATGAAACCCTAGAAGGTTTTGAGTAATGTGGTGAATCACACAAAGACAAGTGCAATTGGTCATATGATGAAATGGAACATTCACTAAAATGTGGTGATTAACTTATTAAGAGCAAATGTAGAATGTTAACATGAATGTGGTGACAACATGCCCATGAGCTAATGGTAAATATGAGGGCAATCTCAATTAGCCTCAGTAAAGGTTACAAAACGTACTCCACCGCTATGAGAGTTTAAAGTTAATTAAGAGTCCAATCTCTATAAACACTCTAATGAAAGTGTGGAAAGATTAACACACTTAAACTAATGTGAGATAATAAATGATTATTTAGCTATGTCGCTCATACTAAAGCCTTCTCCATGCGTATGGTTGAATGCATGGAACTTGTATACTTGACAACGATAGATTAGCTATGAGCGTATGCCTTCGTCGGAAGGAGAGGTTCCGTAATCTCATGAGATGACATTGTCCGTCATGGCGGGTAATGATGGGTCTCCTTAATATCTTCTAGCTTGAACCTATAATGCCCATATACGGATCTGGCGGGGTTCTATTCGCATTTAAGCTAGCATATTGTGGGTCACTTCGGCCGGAGATTCAACATCTTTTCGGTGTTGGGTTTCATGACACTAGATTTCATGATGCTCACATGATTGATGTTGGTTAAAAAGTTTCGCATGAATAAATGAGTCCAGCCTTAAATGATGCACATTAAAAATGAAATGATCCAACGGTGTTAGGATAGTATAAATCAAGAGGTGAATCTATGACTTAAGTTCTATACAATAGATAATTTCTTGATCATTGCCAACAGCGAACCCACTGAAAGTCTTAAACTACATCCTATGTATAGTTGGTGTTTATACTAGCCTATGAAATGAAATGAAATGAATGTACGGTATGAATGGGGCCTCTGCCCCCCCACCCCCCCCCCCCCCCCCCCCACCCCCCCCCCCCCACCCCCCCCCCGCCCCTCTCCCCCGTCCCCGCCCGCCCCCCCCCCCCCCCAAAAAAAAAAAAAAAAAAAAAAAAAGCAGACGCTGTGGTTGTCTAAAAAAGCCTTTCCGTAGGGGAGGGCCCATAGGTTGATCCCTTATTCAATGGAAGTGTTGGTCCCGTCCATTTATTCCATGTCTCAATGGATATGAAAGAATGATATGAAAATGGTATGTGCTATATCCAATATGCTAATATACTATCTATAGTGCACCGAGTAATGTGTTGTGATCAAGCAAATGATAATAGGAGGATGTCTTTATTATCATGGCATAATTTTGCTAATCCAAATTAGGAAAGTTTTACTCACTTCCCTCAATCAACATTTGGTAACTCGCTAACTTTCGCTAATCCATTTTTTGTCAAGTCCACTTCCCCCTTGACTTTCATAATCATGTTGCTATGAAAAGCAGTTTCTTAATCATGCATCTCGCTTGCTAAGTATCTATAAAACCACAACAAAAAATATCACCACATAACGTAAGTACAAAAGTCCCATGTGTACTAATCCCATCAACTCTATAATTTTTAGGTGTTCGGGTACAGTGGATGCTAGAGTACAGGTTGACACTGAACGATTCTTAACGTGAGCATTGGAACGCAGACTTTTTGGTAGCCCCCTCATTCTTTCGAGGAAGCTTGCCCATATATTCTATATTAGTTATAGGATTGAATCTAGTGCGTATGTTAACTATGATTCTTACCTTACTGCTTTTGTTCAGACATTGTATCACTTGTCATTTTGAAAAGTATACATTTAAAATTCTATATTAAGCAATTTCTTCATTTGATGACTTAATGTTAGATGGTTGATGGATGAAAAATTATCATCTAATAGATTGTTAGTATGGTATGTTAGAAACAATATTTTTCCAATTTTTTGCTAAATTTAACCTAACCAAGTTGAATGCAAATGTAAAGTAGTCTGTCCTGCAACCTCATAAGGTTAACGCGCGGGTTTCGTTGGGTTCTAGACTCTGGTCCGTTACAAGTTGGTATCATAAGCACCTAGTTTTTAAATCAGTGGATCATAATTTCACACATAAACCACATTGATAATTTTCAGTCAATGTAGGTGAAACGTTGCACCACTCCGTGGATTATTAGACTGCATAATGCTAGGAAAATTCCCTTCATCTAATCCATCGTTCCTTCTCTCTAAATTCGGGATTTCTTGGCTTTTAAGAGAGTATATAACATAAACTCTTGAATATGGTTTCCAAAAGATTAATACTATGAGAAAAGAAGTCCAAGAGATTGGAGTGAAACTTCTGAAGTAAATTTTAGGTTCCTTCCATAGGCTCCAGCCCCCCCCCCCTTTCCTGCAATAGAGATTCCTATTTAACCTAATTGGGTTGAGATATGAAGTAAGAGAAACATTTGTACAATGGATCCAAGCTTCACGTTACAAGATTAGGTTATTGGGGGTGTTATTGATGTGGATAAGTCTGAGTTTGAATCCTTACAAACTAAAGCATGTTTTGCTCAAATCTGGTATAAGGTGTGGCAGGATAGCGACCTTGAAGTGGGTCCCAGTTTACTTGGGAATCATTTTAAAGATTGCTTTTCTAGGCGGTTACTCCACACCTTAAATAGGGAGATAGATGTCATTAAGGGATTACTCCCTAAGGTTCGTAAGGCTTAACATCCAACGAGAGGCCACCTTGTAGGAAATGTGGCATATTCCATGGTGGAGAATGTATGATGGACACTAATTCTTGTTACAGTTGTGGCAAATCGGGTAACATGATGAAGGATTTTACGAATAGGAGAAGTCAAGAATAAAGGAAGGAGAGAGTTCAACCTAATGGTCCAAGTGAAGAGGATATAAGGAGGCAACAATATTCTCACTCAATTCTTGGGGTGCAGGGGAAGGCACCTTTGGTGAAGTCTCGGGTGAGTAGCTTTAATTCGTCTTTCATTTATTTGTCTGTGTATGGTTTTTATGCAGTACTATTAGGTAAATATATTTTCAGTCATCATGTTAGGCGCTGATTTTTATGACTACACTGTTTACTTAGTTTGTATGCTTTAATGAGACTATTTTAGGAAACAGTTCCTTAGTCTATTAATGTGAAACTACTCGTAGGTTTCAAGGTGTGCACGTCATGTGTAAATGAATCAATATGCACTCAATGGGGAGTAGTGGAATTACCTCTGTAAGGCATACATATATAGATACTTACATATTGTTAGTAGAGACTACTATCATTTGGGGACGAAATGTTCCCTAGGTGGGGATAATGACTAACCCAAAAAAGGATATCTAACTAATGCTAATTATCTAGAATGGAATGATTAGAAACTAGTCTAACGGATTTATGCGCGTTGAACCAGACCTCGGAACCCTTTCTCATCCAAGCCAACTACTTGGGGAGGTATTTGATCAAAGGAAGTTGTGTTGTCCCAACCATTTAGGGCTCCTCGAATATGAAGATTTACTTGAAGATCACTTTACCAGACTTAAAAATGAAAAATCATAGGGTTTGGAGGGTCCTGAGGGGTAACAATGGGTCGTTTTCTAGTAAGAAGGGTCTTCGATTATACCACCCTAAACATCTAAATACTTAATTATTGTAATTATAGGTGATGGTAATTTTTGAGAGAGAGGTCCGATTTTGGCCTCTTTGAAGTGATTCTTGGCTCCACCCTGGTTCGAACCTAGTGGAAGCAATGAATTAAATTAATCTTTCTTTAAGTTTTTAAATGAATTTAAATAATTTATATTTATTATTATGTATATTTATTTTAAAACCAAAGTACCTCCTCATGTTTAATTATATTTAAATAAAAACCTTATTGACTACATCCTCACTAGACTCCTAATCCTTAGAAAAACTCTTCTCTCTCACACGCTCATCTCTCTCTCTGACGTCTCTATCACTCTCGACCACGAGTCACTTTGCAAATTACTTCAAAAAACAGTATGTAAAAAAAGTTCTTCACACTTGAAGCACTCACAATGAAAATAAAAGAAAAAAAAACGAAATCAATCACGTACACAAAGAGAATTTGTCATCAGTGGTGATGACTTATGAGAGGATTTGGACATGAATTTTTGGAGAAGATTTTTTTTTCCAGAATACCGAGCTTTGAACTTCCAAGTATGGGTTCTCTCCATCTTGGTCCTTTCAAAGACCCACCTAAGGATCATAACGAAGATATTCCAAAAACTAGGATTGTTTCTCCCTTGCTTTCCTTTCACTAAGCTCCAAGTGATCATAGGTTTGTTTCTGTTTTCTTGTAGAAAACTAGGGATGAAACTGTTTTTGTGATGAATTATGTGGTTTAAAGGTAGGTTCGGAATATGACTTATGTTGATGGTTTCTGAATTCTTAATTCCATGTGTAATGGTGTGTGTTGCCATGGCTAGTGTCATTGGGTTTAGGACTTGAAACTGCATGATAGATCTTTATATTGCATGTACACATGTGATGTAGAATTGATGTTCTATGATTTTAATGTTGGCTAACTTGGGGATAATCTCTTACTAAAAGAATCCTGAAAACGCACTTATACGTTCTAAAGCACTACCTACGAAATCCCCTAGAACTAATGTGAACTTTGATCAAAGAATTGCTGGAAAAAAAAAATTTTTACAGCCTCTAGTGTGAATTTTGGGTCACAGAGGGTTCAAAATGTGTGAAAAAATGAATTCAAAAAAGTGAAGGGGTCAGAGTATTGAACCCTTGGACCTCACCATTTTAAAACTAATTAAATAAAGAAGTAAAAAGAAATGTAGTGGATGGGGGATTCAAACCATGGTATGGCTGGAAATGTAGTTAAAAAAAAAATAAAAAAATAAGAATAGTGGGATTCGAACCCACCACCTCGCAAAAATTTTAAAGGAGGGGAATAAAAGAAAAATAAAGGGGGTATGCGTGCGGGAGCGAACCCATGACCTCTGGCGCTATTAAGGAGGAGAATTAAAAGAAACTGAAAGGGAGAGGCGTTGGGAATCGAACCAACGACACTTCGACATTAAGGAGGTGAATAAATACTTCAAAGGGGGGAGGCTTGTAGGTCATCGAACCTACAACCTCTTAGGCAATTTTTAAGGAGGAGAATAAAAAAATACAGGGAAAGAGGGCAGTGGAATCAAACTTACGACCTCTTAGGTAGATTAAGGAGGGAGAATAAAATAAAAATAAGAGTGGTTGTGGGGGTTTGATCCCACAACCCTTCATAGTGAGGCGAGCTGCTACAAATGCGACAAAGGAGAAATATATTAAAAAAAATAAAAAGAAGGTTTTTTTTGTGGGGGTTTGAATCGGCACAACTCCTCATCCAAGCAAGGGAATCTTCAAAGGATGAACTAAAAGAAAGAAATGGTATTTTGGGCTTGATCTAGGTTCAAATGTCATGTGGACTAGAATTAAATAAAAAGAAAAATGAAAATTGGTTTACAAGGGATTTTAAATCGTGTTCCCTTGGCCCAAATTCCTTATTGTTACTAAGTCATAACGAATACCTATAAAAAATTATGTCCCCATCTAGACAGCCATCTTCCCATGACGTATGAGTTAAATGTTGGGACTTTTTTTATTGAGCACCATAACTAGTCTGATGTGGTGTGCCCCTTCTTTTCGAAAGAGAAAAGGTTCACGTCCCGCTCATAAAGAATTAAGACTGTCCAGCATGCCGTGTATAGGTCTTAGTATCTCCTAGTCTTCGAACCTATAGCTTCATAATAGGGATTTGCGAAGTTCAATTCCATGGTACACTAGCAGGTTTTTGGGTCACTTATCTGATGATTCCACACCCTCTTTTTCGTGTGGGGTTATCATTACACTTATTTCAGATGATCACATATCTATTTGGTTAAATTAACTTACCATGAATGTATGAGGCAGCCTAAAATGATTCACATATGAAATTGAATGATACAAAAGGTGTAAGGGATATTTATAATCATGAGGTGATCTATGACTTAAATAATGACACTAGGTACCTCCCCCATTGCTTGATCATCCGCACATCGAACCCGATGAAGTCCTTAAACTACATCCTAGGTATAGCTGGTGTTTTAACACTAGCCTATGAATAACTGAAATGAAGTACGTATAATGATGAGCAGCCTGTGTTTGGCTAACGAAGGCCTCCCTAATTGAGGTTCCCTATTATGAGCCCATCATTTTTGAGAGCTCTTGATGTCAATTCAATGATTAGAAGGTCTCAGGGCTATGATGTAGATATGAAAAATTTAATGTGCTATATGTAATATTTTATGTGCTATGTGAAAGATGTTATTTGTTGTGTACAATTTGATAAGAATGATGATGCATGTTACTCTTATGACAAGACTTTGCTGATAAAAATTAGGAAAGTTCACTGACTTTCCTAATCCAAATTTGGAAAGCTCACTAAGTTTCCTAATCCTAATTTTTCAAGTCCACTGACATGACTTTCCATAATCATGTTGTTAGGAAAGAGTTGTTATTATTCATGAATGTCCTTGGTGTGTGCTTGCATATCCATACTTAGTACAAGTTTGTAATAATCCCATACAACTCCACAAATTTAGGTGCAGGTACAAGTGGATTCTAGAACTACAGGTAGACGCTGAAACTATCCAGACGTGGAGCATTCATCCAGACTTGGTAGACCCTCGTGATTTCTAGGATGCTTTCCTATTATATTCTAGCTTAGATATAGGATTGAGATAGTGGATTATGTTCCACAAGCGTTTCTTTCAGTTTTTATTTAGACATTTATTGGTGCCATTTTTGCAAGTATACATTTATTTTATATAGTCTATTTCTTTTCATGTGATATCCTAATTTTAGATGTTGCTGGTGAACAATTATGAATTAATAGAATGATTAGTATTAGTTAAAAAAAGTTTAATTTTTCTGCTAAACTACCGGACTAAGTAGAGACATGACGTAAGTAGGATTGTAGCGGACCTCTAAGAGGTCAACGTGCCGGTCTCGTCTGGGTGTATACTTCGTCATGACACATATGTTCAAAAGTGAGCTATGAAAGTAAGAGCTTAAGATTTTCAATTGCCGATACTATTTAACATGATGTTTTCGCAAATACTGGCAAAGCCAAATAAAATTGGTTTTATAATGACTCTTATTGATGCACATTAAGGGGAGTAAAACATAATGCAACTTCAAACATCATAAATTCCCTATAAACATGGACCAATGAATGAAATAAGTGGCATAGCCAGTAGAGACTGCTATGAAGTAAGTAGAATACTTATTTATGTAATGTATTGACTTGTGTAAGGATACTCAAATACTTGATGTAATGATGAGCTTGTGTAAGGATAATCAAATCATCCAATGAAGATCAAAATAATGGTAAAGCCAAATAAATTGGCTTATTTGTCTTTATATAATTGGCAAAATATCTTATCCAAATATGTTTGGATTATAATGACTTTTTATATTAATCAAAATATACAATAATAGGAAAAGTCACTAAAGATTGGTTTAATGGAAGATTTCAGTTCATTCATTTGCCCCAAATTTTATATAAATTATTTCATTACTCTCTTAAATTATGGTACTTGAAGAGTGTGGGTATAGGATGACAATGAATCATATGCACTTTTATACAACATAGGACCAAAAGATTGTTTACTACAAAACTCAAAAGAACAAAAAAGACTAAAACTCAAAGTAAGTATACAAGCGGACACTCAGTTTGAAGAGAATCAAAAATCTCCAAAAATCTTCGCGGCCGAGTTGTTTTCTAAAATTATTTTGTGATACTATGTCTTGTCATAATATATAAAATTATTTGTATGCTTTTAATTCATTAAAGATACATTATTAATTCAATTTCCATCAATTAACAAGTAACGATTTTAGGAAAATGTAATGATTATACTTTCCAGAAATGGCATTTTTTTTCGGAAGAATTTTCCTTTATCATGCATAGCCTTATGTGTATGTGTGCATAAACCAATACATAGTGGAAGTGGTGCACTAAACCTATACAAATTTATTATTTTATGGGTGCAAATCAGAGGACAGATTAAAGACTCTTACACCATTTGGACAGATGCGTTCTCCAGACCATTTAGTAGGTCTTCTTGATTTCTAGGATGCTACAATATTATTCTAGCATTAGTTTAGTCATAGCATGTGTATGTTGTCCCTAGAGTTTCTTGATACTTTAGTCTCAAAGCTTTTGGATGTAAGGTTGTTTTGGCAACTTATTGTAATATTCATCTATTAATTTGAATTGGTTCTGTAATGATAGATGCTTGTTCTTTATGTTAATATTAGTATATGATGTTCTATGTAAAAAGTATATGAAGTCTAAGTACACTTCATTAATTTTAAAAACTTTTAAATTTTCCGGTAAAATTAACCATATGAATGTGATGAATGCTAGAAGAGGCTTGTCTACGAACTTTGAGAGGTCAACGACGTCAGTTGCGAATCGGATTCTAGAATCTTGGTCGTGAGAATTAAAGATTTATAAGAAAGGAATAATTATTTAATTGTTATTGTATTGATGATTTTAACTTAAAGTACATATGAACCCAGGAATTGGATGAACCCTAGTTTTTAACAAAGTTATGGGTTACTTGATATCGATTTAACGTTAAATGAATTATGGTGTAGTTTTATATTGGCTATCTAATGATGTAAAAATTGTATTCAATTGATATCTAGGTTGTATTAGATTGAGTAATTTAAATTTATTTTACCTACTTCATTAATTATTATAGTTTTTATGTTGAATTGATGTTCATGGTTATCGGTAAGCTGCTCTATTTCCTTTATTTTGATTTTATTTATACATCAATTCTATTGTGATTGGTATGGTCCACTTATGGTGGCGGTGCTATGTGTTTTACGCGCAATTGATGTGGCCTTGTCGGTATTACTTTATGCAATATGATGATCATGCCCTTGTCAGCACTACTTAATGTGATGTGGATATTTGTGTAGTTGGTTATGTGATGTATGATAATACCTACCCATATTATAGTAATGCTAAATTTTTATGTATATTAGGAGATCTTGCTAGACTATTACTATGTTCTTATATATGTAGTCTTAAAGTTGATGCATGATTGCTCATACTTGACTATGAGTCTATAATGGTTATATTGATGATGTTGTAGTAATGTATAGAGTTGCATAAAGATAATAAGGGTCATCCTATGGTTTTAAAGAATGATAAGCTATATGTGATAAGGTTAAAGAATGTAGTCTCTTATTTTGTAGACTTGTGACCCTTACCTAATCTATGGATGAATGTTATACGATTATGATATGTCTTGACTATGTAGGTTTAGTGCACCCTTGTCAAGTATGAATGAAAGAGATGTGAGACCTTAGAGGATGTTAAGAAGGTCATGTACGTGGTAAAGGTTATGTTATGAATGTTGAAGTAGAGAGTTTTAATGGTATCCTTCATATAAAAGAATGATGGAATTAAGGTTAATTGGCTAGAACGACATCGTATTAATCCATAGGAAAGGCAAAATGATATATTATAATATGCATTTAAAGGTAGCCCTAGTGGACCTCTTTGATAGAATGATTGTGATTGTGTTAGGAACTAGATAAGGAAACTCTTCATGTGATTTTTTAATGTCAATTACTCTTTGAGAACCAAGGCTAGCACCGAGTGATTATGTTAAGAGAAGTGGATCTACATGAGAATGAGATTAGATTATAATTTACCTCTACTTTAGAATATGACTAGAGTGCATAAAACCGTTTCATATTCCTTAACCATTTTTCTACATGGGATGTGTTCTAGTTCTACCCTTGGCAAGTAGAACACACTTATAGGAGTATGTAAGAACTTTGCATGCCTACATATCTTGGTCTGTGTCGTTATTACCTATTCTCATCATTTTGGATACTTACTACAATTAATGAAGTTCTATGAAGTCTAGGTGGTTGTATGGGATGCTATCTAGACAATGCACAATAGGCTTTGAAGGTGTTAGTTAGAGTCCCAAGGTTTTATCCAAGACCATTACTTGAATGTCCTTTGTGTGTTGAATGTCTTTAAATGAACTAATGAATGTAATGACTTAGCTTAAGTAAGAAAGTATATTAATGGAATAAGTTCTTATATAGAGTAGCTTAAGGCGTTGTCTACTTAAGGTATGAAGGGGGCATATGAATGGTCATTTCGTATCTTAACTAGGTGTTTGTTAAGAATGACTCTAGTTATAGAAGACGTTGCTTTTATATACATGATCCAAACTTAGGAAGTCTTAAGGATTATTTGGGTAGTCTTGAAGAGGTCAATCATGGATTTTATATTCTTGATCTACTTAAGTAATTCTTTTTATAGCCTTTGATGAGGAAATGTCATATTATCTGTGTGTTGGTGTTTGATGTCTTGTAAGTGTGTATATGTCTCTTTATGGGTAATTTGGGGATCGTGTAGGCACTTTTAAAGAGGGTGAATGGCTCCAGGAAAGCTTGTGGATTGAACGAACAATTGAAACACCTTTTATATAAGGGTTTCATCACACATAGTATCTCTCCATGGGTTGTACTATGTTGTTATTAAAGAAGAAAGATGGTTCTCTCAGAATATTCATTGGCTATAGGCATTTGAACAAGGTCACAATCAAGAATAAGTATCCAGTCCCCATGATTAATGACTTGTTTGCGAATCTTGAGGGTGCTTGTCATTTTTCAAAGATATACCTCTGATCAAGTTATCATTAGCTTAGAGTTAGAGATAGTGACATTCCAAAAACAACTTTCAAATATCAGTATGGTCATTATGAATTTGTAATTATGTCATTTGGATTAACCAATGCTCTTGCAACTTTCATAGATTTGATGAACAAAGTGTTCAAATAGTACATGGACTTGTTCGTGATCGTCTTATTATATGATATCCTCATTTACTTTAGATTCGCCAAGTTCGTCGAAATTAACTTATAGATTTCATCGGGGATGATCCCTAAAACATATTTGAATAAATCTAAACATTGGGTTCGTTAACCCGCGTGCCATGCATGTTTTATTTCGTGTGATTTAATTCTAAAAAGGTTCGATTTTGAGATCTAAGTGAAATTGAGAAAAGAAATCAAATTAAAATTATTTAATGTCACAAAAATAGTCGAAAAATTCTTCAGGTATCACCTGGCAGGGCCATATTCGTAGTGCCCCATATGTGCCAGAGGAACAAGGGCAGCGCACGTGTAGTGTACCCAAATGGAGCCTCTATAAAATGTGTTTGGCATGGCACGCCACAGATGCGCCTAAACGTGGTATTCACCCACTTTTTATGGTTCTGTTTGTTGATGCCCTTCTATAGTATTTTAAAACATTCAAATGATTTTAACTACTTGAAAGGAATTCTAAAAATATATAAATCTTCATAAACATGAATTTAAACCTTGAAACCATAACTTAAAATTCAACGATATTTAAGAGTCAAGTCTAGAAATTTCATCGAATCTTTTCAAGAAGTCTTGTACAAATGCTTTTAACATTGCTTCAAGAATTAAAGATCAAGTTAAGAAAAAAAAAGAGAATAAGTTCATTTTAAGTTTTATAAGTCTTCCACAAACGTTTTAACTTCGTTTAAGACATAAGTTTTAGTTCACTTTAGAGAACAATGAAGTCTTTTCTTGTAACACTTTGACAAATCCCAAACGTATCGTAAAGCCTAACATTGTTGTGATGAGGTCTAAGTACTGTTTTAAAATCCATTTTGATGAATTTATTTCATTTAGGAATTTGAAGAACCAAAATGTCCAAGAACATCCATGACGTACGGAAGGTTGTTCAAAGGGGTACTAGTGTGACATAGCCTATTTGAGTAACTTGTAGGAGTCGGAAATTAGGAAAAATGGTGAAAGTGTATCTAATGAGTGCTTAAGATTTTTCACGGTCAAAACATCTAGGTACGACTCCCCAAGGACCAATCAAGGCCCCTTGTGGGGGACTCTTGTAGGTTGAGGAAACACTGCCTGTGCAAAGTTCATTGAAGGGACAGGGTACTGTTCATTTTAGACTGAAGGGGCGTCGATGCCACTGTCATATCACAATTAGACAATTTGAGGGATCCATCACCTGCACAAGTCTCTGAACTTATCTACGAAATGTAGGACGGAGGGGGGTCAGTACGTCGACTCAAAGACGGCCCGTCGACAGGGTTTCGCTTGTGAGGGTCTTGATTTTTATGCATATTTTAATATTAATTCATTTAATTAATTTATTTATTTAGTGTATAGTTAGGGATTAAGGGAAAATTAATTAACTAACTTAACATCCATATAAAGGACCCAACCCAATTAATCTAATTACAACTCTCAATACAAATTTCTCTTCCTTCTCTCTTTTTTTGTGAAAACTTTAAATCACCTTTGAAAACTAGCAAGGAAAAGGGTTAGGGGGATTAAAAGGGGAGAATTCACCATCAATTCTTTATCAAACGTTAAGGTATAAGATCTAATTCACCTTTGAGACGCTTTCCTCAAAGGGTTCCTTCAAGATGGATTCCAAAAGTTGAGTTTTCATGTGAGTTAATCCAATTATGAAATTGATGTTGTGAATTGAAATGTTTATTGTTTCTTCAAGATAAAATGGATATATTAACATGTAATTGAACTTGATTATGTCTAATTGTAATGGTTTGATTCAAATTGATGAATGTGATCTTTAACCCTTAATCCTAAGTTTGATCTTGAAATAGATAGGTGTTGTGATTTATTTAGTTCTCTTTCTTATGGGTTAATTATATTAAGTATGTAGTTACAATAATCATTAAAAAAATTGGAGGAATTTTATAAGTGAATTTGTCTTCATGTTAGTCTTGAGAAGCTGATCTAGGTTAGAAGGTCACTTGACCAAGGCATCTTATATTAAGTTATGATCTAGTATTGAATTGTGCGATACTATATATTCTAGTCTTGCTATAATGTTGAATATTAAATTATGCTGTTGAACATCAAAATTGTATTGAATTGGGGTTTAGGGTAAGGCCTTGATGATAAAATATGATGAGGACTTGGTAAGTCTTAGAATCTCTATCTTTACTTGCAATTGTGATTGATTGTGGTTACGTCCTGATGTTATATTTGAGTATTACTTTTATTAGGATTTATAGCTTGGTATGATTTTGAATTGAAATGTCTTGACTATGGTTGTGAGGTTGTTCAGATGTAAAGGTTATAAGGGTGGTAATATATACTAATGTGCCTTATTATGAAATGATATCAAAGTTTAGTCTCACTTATATGAATTGTGATGAAAGGACATATACTCATACAATTCTTATTGAACTATTAACGATGATGATTATACAAGGGGTAGACCCAATGACCTTAACTAAGCATTGATTGATAATTAAAAAAAGACATTTCAAAAAGGGACTCTAGCTTTTTCTCGAAAATATTATTCAGGGGTAATTCCCACTATAGTGATGGTAGGAGCACCAAATAAGCTTGAGATTGGAGACTCTAATTCTGGTGTTTTAAAGAGGGTCCCAAATATTATCTACTTGTCTTGAACATGTGCACCCAGGAATATAGCTCGTGGATCACGTAGTTTTCGATGTTACTTACCTTGCAAGTAGTCCGTCGGTTCGCTGTTGTGGGTCTTATGACATCGGATTCCAGACTAGCTCATGTGGTCTATGTGTGTTAGGTAAAAATGTTCCCCAAAAAGGTAAAATGAATTAAAGGATTTGAACTGTAACTTGGCTAACATAAGGGGTCTAGCTTAGTCTAGGTAGGGTAATTTGACTCGACCTAAGCATTGCACTAGTTAGCCTCGAGGGGAATCTTATGAGGATGTTTTTATATATTTTTATGTTATAGTGATATATGATATGTAAATTATGAACTTGAACAGTGTCGATACATTATGTTGGTTAGTTCACTTAGGAGTATGCATTGGGTTATATTGTTAAAATAAGATGAAATGTATATTTAAGTGTTATATTATGTGAAGTTGGACATTAGTTATGGTTTCTTGTTGAGTCTACTTTATTGAGTAAGGTTATGGGGTTTTTCTTGGTCATTGCACTTGTTGACCTGATAAGGATTCATAGGTAGTTATATTGCTTAATATGATGTGACTAATTCTTAACCATATTTGTGATGTCATTACTTTATGGTAATGTTGTAGTAAATCATGGGTTCAAGTATGTTGGCGTACATGTTACTGGTTTGATTTAATAAGCATGTTTGGTTTATTTGTACGACATGATTTGTTATGCATGAGACTTCTAAACTTTTAAAATAACATGTTTTGAATAAAATGTTTATTTGCTTTTATATGTGCTTATGTTCTCATACTTATTACATGTAAATTACTAACCCCATTTTTTTCCCTGTTCCCCAACATTTTTAGGTTCCTGTCGTTGAAATATTTTGGAAGGCGATACTGAAGAAGGATTGGATTCCTTATTCATCTAAGTAGGGTACGTGCTCAACTTCCGGGGGCAATGTCACTATCTAGATTATGGACTTTTCATGAGTTTAAGACTCTTTCAATTCTTTCATTTTCAATTGAGTACTATACTTTTTTATGACCTATATGTGGTCTTGTTTGATTGATGTAAAGTCTATTCCCAAATTTTATATACTCCAAATAGATGGTTATGATATGAGACGGCGTTTACTATTATGATATTTTGTATAAAATAATGTGCAATAAAAGTAGAAGGCTATGTAACCTTCCGATACGAAGGGTATATGTATACTCTATATGACTATATTAGGTGTATGTAGAGGTCTACGTAAACCTCCAAGTAGATGCAATAAAAAGTTTTAAATTTTTCCACAATTTCAACCTATGAATGTAATGACATGAGAGTAAAAGGCTAGTCTTAGTCCTTAAAGTGGACGATGATGTCGGTTACGTCTAGGGGGTAAACCTAGAAAATTGAGACCAAGCTTTCCCAACGAAGAATAAAATGGTTTTATATTTACAAGGAATGCAAGCTAATATTTCCAAAGATCCTTCAAAATTATTTTCATAAAAGAATAATAGATTTCTAAATGAAGCAAGCAAGGAAACTAAGGATTCCAATATAGCCTTTGATCAATGTTTTTTGAGCACTAATTTCAAATTACAGAAGAAGAAAGTTTTAACACCATAATAGCTAGTATATTTTTGGAGTAGTTTTGACCACTAAATTGGGGATACGCACGACTTGAGATAACTTACATCTCCATAAAACTATGTACTCACCATGGGTATAAAAGGGTAGTAATTTTCAGATGAACCATTTTCACAGTAGACTAGTGGATCCATTAGGTAGTTCATGTCTTATTCCTTTGGTCGGCTATAGACGTAATCATAGTCTGAGGTAGATTGGTGTATCATCACTATAGCACTTTTGTGATGGTTGTAGGTTAGAAAAACTCCAACATAAGGTTAATGTATTTATATATACTTTGTTTAGTTGTGTTTTTACATAAATGTCAGAGTTAATTGTATATTTGGATATATATATATAGATAGTAAAACATGTTTCAGACAAGTTTCTTTATAGCACAGTTGTTTTTAAATTTATTTATGTTGAAATGAGTCAGATATGTTGAGTATAGTTAAGGTAAGTAAGTTCTTCATTTTCCTTCAGATTATTTCTAGCCTTTGTTGTTAAGCATTCAACCTCACATACTGGTACATTTAATGTACTGGTGCTAGTTGTCCTTCATCGTATTATTTTGTAGATGCAGGTGACAAGGATAACCATCCATCACAGAGTTGATCAAGTTGATCACTCCATAGTAACTAAGACTACATGTATTCTGGAGGACTCCTTTTGTTTATTTTCGTAGTTTCTTTATTAGGATATTGTGTAGTATGTCCTAACACCCATCTATGTTTTAGAGGATCCATGGAAAGAAAGTCAGATGTTAGTCCTTTAGACTTTTAATTTCTTTCCATTTGTTAAGACTTGGGTTGCCATTTGAATGTTCTGATCTTTTCAAAAAATTCTTAGTAAGTATGCTTTATCAGTTCACTTGACTTTTGATCATTATAATTACGCATATTGTATTCCATTGTGTTAAGTAAGCCGGTGATAAGTCATCATATTGGACTCATCTAGAGCCTTATATTAAAAAAAAATAGTGTCACCCATTGTGTATTTTACCTCATTTTCTAATCAAAGCTTCTAAGATTCAAGTATTTGGGAATTTAGTAGGAGCATACTTAAGCGCAAAACGGAACAAAATATCCAAAGATTTAAAGTGTGCATTGCAAAGCACATTTGGCGATACACAGTATATCAAAGTTTCACTTTCTTTTACAACAAGAGAGATTTGAATAAAGTGGATCAAAATGCGATGAAAAGAAGCAGTAGGCATTTCTCCTCAATATTTGCAAAGCAGAGTTATTTCATCGAACACTACAACATGCATGTATATAAAGGTAAGGCACAAACGAAAAAAAATCAGAAAAAGGGTGAGTCACCTAATCACTAGGCGATTCAGCACTAAAAAAGCCAAATGGATCCCCTAGCACTAAATCTGATCTTTATAAATAGAAAACTCATTTATTGTTTGGATATAGAAGTTTAGAGAGTGAACCAATATACACATAATATTTTATTCCACAAACTTGTTCTTAAATTTTTTCTTAAGTTTGGAGAGACTTTTGATGAAAAACTTGTAGAAAGAAAGTTATTCTTCCAATCTTTGAAGTGGGTCTTCTCATTTACCTTCCTTTTGTACTTTTTTGGTTTAATCTCTTATACCCAATTGATTTATATATAATTTTAAGTATATTTTATTATTGCTTTATGTGTGAGTAAAACCTATTCATGGGTGTTATATAGAAAATATGTGTTGATATTACTATTGTGTCTTTCTTGCTGGTAGGATAAGATGAATTTTAATGGTGATTTCACCTAGTGGTTGTGCTTTAATTTAATGGATTTATAGTTTAAAAGACAAAACCACCCATGTGTTTTAGAAGTTCCCAAGAGGGAGGTCACGAAAGAAAGACCACTACACCTATGGTCTAAGGAGTGGGCCAACATGAGGTTCAATCAGAAAGGGTGAGCCCTAGTCCCATACCGAAGCACCCTGTATCGAAAGGTCAAGGCATGGGTAAGGCATATGCTGGTAAGATTAGATGAGTGGGTATCCGAGAGTAACCTATTTTATATACGGTAAGTTGTCTGAGAGACAACTTACTTCAACCTAAAGTTTAGCTTCGTTACCATTGTCATTAAAATTTTCCTATAAAGGAATGTACGAATTTGTTTGTGTCTACATATATTGAGGTCAAACCCCAAGAACTCTCTTCATTACTTGGTTTCTCATTGTTTTTTGGGTAATTTTACTACTTTTGACAAAACCCATTTCTTGATATTTGACACTTTTGTGTAAAAAATAGAATTTAATTTTTTTTAACCCAAAAATATCTTAAACTATTACTATTTAGAACGAAACTCTAAGTAGCTACAACTTTCACTACCACTCCCTTGGGACACAACCCCAATGCTTGGTTGGGTTACTTTCCTACCTTCGATTCGTGAACACTCAAATTGTAGGTTAGTGTTGTTGATAACAAAATAGAAAAATATACACATATTGATGCATCAAAGTTGCAAGCCAATTGAGGCAGATAATGAATTTTGAGAGTAACCTCATATTATATGCACAACTATCTCAAATAAATGACTGGACCACAAAAATATCTTTGGGGGAAAACCAGTGCAATCGCTATGAAAGTATACACCTCCCCATGTGACGAAAAGCCCTAGAGAAAATGAGAAAAGCCATGTTGAGAACCTATTTTAAACTATTCTCTGAAAGATCACCGATCAAGATCGAGTGTTGGTCGAAATGAAAGATATTAAATCATTAGATCATCTAATTGGATCTCACTCCAGATCACTTCATCATATCAGATCTCTGCGTTAGATCATCTAGTCGGATCACACTCTAGATTATTTCATCACATCAGATCACTCATGATATTTGACATGCCTAAGTTCCACCCAAACAACAAATTGGTTTTACCTCGGGATCCTAATCCCAACTTTAACATAATAGAGTGAGCCAAGATATACGTCGAGCAACAAAGTTAAATAAGGAGATTTTTAGGAGGCAACAAATGTGAAACATTATCATTTAATATTACAAATAATGTTGTGTTATTATTGCATGTCAAAATGAGGAAAGTATAGAAAATTTAGGATTGGTGAGCAAAAGGTCAATTTTGCAAGATCCCAAACATTTCGGAGAGCCCAGCTGAATTCCACCGTTTGTCACAATGCAAGTGTATTATATAACCTGTAGAACTCAGTATTGTACAACCGGTTAGGCGATCTTAATGTGAAACACTCGATCTTACCCCTTAAAATTATTTATTTTGAAGAAAGGGTGCGATCAAAGACCGCTCGGCTAATCGATGACCATTTAAATTCGGCGAAAGAAATTAACTTCACCAAATGGACTAGAACAAAACCGTTATATAAGGGCCAAAAGTCAAATTTTTAAATCTGTCACTTTCTCTTATTTAAATCTCTCTAAAATCACACCAAAGGTATTATTTTCTTAGATTTGTGTCGTTAGTATTTTAGTTCAATAATAGGGCTTGGGGTTGGATAACTTTCTTGCCTACGTGTTAGAAAAATTGTCTGATAGGCGTCAAAGGTTTGTCATTCAAAACAAAATTTTACTTTTGATCAATTTGTACACTTTTGGAAGTATCGTATTTGGAGGATGCGCATTGAGCCCTTCTGATAGAAAAAAATGCTTAGATACTCATTTTAACTTGTAAAAAGACTGATACACCTTCAAGAATTGAATGCCTAATTGTGCTCATTGTTGATGTAAATATTTTGATTTGGGAGTTGTAATTTCGCTTTAAAATTGATTGTGTGAAGTATAACTTACCTAATATTGTGCTAATAAAAAAAATTACTCTACTGCAAAGAATGGGTGAAAACTTTCTTAAGTGTAATATAATATATTGACAAATGTTTGACATGATCAGAAGAAGTTTGAGAATTCTAGAGTGATGGAATGTACAGATTTTGCATAAACTCCATATTTTCATGTCTATATTGAAGTTGTAATAATTGTAACGGTGATTTTTAGGATCTATTTAAGATGCATGCACATTTGGCTATTCAACGGTGTGGGTCGAGTTCGCTGAATGACTTGGCAGTTCACCAAATTGTATTAGATTTCCTATAGCATGATTATTTTCCCGCCCTCACTACATAACTCAGCGTATAGCCTCTCCTTCGAGAAAAAAAAATTTGTTTGTGATACGCCAAATGGAAATTTAAACTGCAAATTTGACCATACTGGATCCTAAACTCCTTTGATGAGTTGACCTAGCTCGCAAAGGTGGAACGACGACCCGCCGAGTTGAGAGGCTAACATCTATGCATAATTTCTCTTGCATGTAAAATCATTTTTATTGCGACTAATAGGATATTATTACAGATATGGTGCGAACCTGTGAAAACACGCAACTCTCAAGGAGAACAACATCATGTATACTTTAAGGATCATGGTGCACCACCTACACGTAATCGGCGTCGTCATCCTAGGAGAGGTCTATGTATTAGCGTTTTAGAATTCCTCATAACATATCATAGGTTAAAATGTGGAAAATATTATAATTTTTAAATATTGAGTTTTCAATAGACCTCTTGCATATTAGATATAGAGTTTACTTAGACTACTCGCATACGAAGCATACATAGACTTCTCATTTAATCAACATAACTAGTATATAAGGATTTAGTCTAATAATAATATCTCACATTAAAAATCTAAACGAAGTACAATACTTTGGCATAATCCTTAGACAAGTACATATTTCCACATAGGTATTACAACAAATGTCTTTAAGCATAAGGAAAGAACGAATGTCATCAGACAATATCAATACTACTAGGGTAGATCAAAAGGCACCATCCTCGATCATGGAGGACTCACCAACTAATTGTGGAAGAAGTCAAAATATCCTTGCAAAGTGTCCTAGAAGATATTCAACGGTCGGAACCTACAATGTTGGCAAAAAGAGAAGAAATATGTGTCCGTACAATACACATGTACTAAGTATACTTCCTACGCATAAAATCAACAATTCATGATAAAATACACAAATTAGTCCAAACCATGCATAATATCAAATAATTTAATGTACATATATAAGGAACATCATAAACAAATTCAACATAATATTGACCCTAACATATAATCAACCTAGAGTAAAACTTGTCCAATGACAAGAATAGAATGCCATAACCATAACCAAATCTAAGTATCACTTAAAGTCACTTACTACATCCACATAACATAATCTCATACTTTATCATCACATGATTGATTCATATATTCACATAAAACATAACATACATAACATGTAACCAACTTAATCATAAAACTCACTACAACCATATGTTCAGTGAGTAAAAGAAGTCTCATACCCTCTCTTATTCTTTAAGACAAGCCCTAATAATTGTTAACATACTTAACTTATTCATTTACCTTATTTCAATAGTGAAATAAAGTCAATAACCGACGTGAGATCATGTAAGCTACATGGAATCTTATATTCTCCTCCTCCCACCCACCGCAGAAAGGGTTTAACATTGCCTGTGTGTAACTATAATATATAGTATATTAGGGGATCCACTAACTTATCATACTAGCTTGGTCACGATAGTTTAAGGAATCAAAGGAAATTTATTCGAAGAAGTTTTACCTTTCGAGGACGCAAGGTTCCCTCTCATAGACTACACATATCCTGGGTAGACCAGACTTACTAATGTGAAGAAACCCATATGTAAAGGTCGTACATACTAAACGTTATCACATTTAGGTGATAAACATTATTCCCTTAAGTAGTCATTATACTCTTCATACATGATCAAATTAGTCTCTTCTAGACTCCTATATGAACAATTCATCATAATAGCTCATATCTATTCATAAGTGAAAACTACCCTTTGACTTTAGAAAATTACATACAAGTACGTAAACCTTTTACTCAACCCTTTATCATAATCATGAGAAGTAACTTTCAATAATACAATAATCATAAGTTAAAATAATTTCATACATTATAGTCAATTCGATATTCTAGGGAAAAGGATGACGAATACTTGTTATAAACATCACAACCATAAATTAACCATAGAAGTATTACAATATAAGTAAATTATAATTTATAATCAAATTCAAGAAGAACAAATCTTTATACCTTATTGCCCTTACATTGCCTTTATACATCAACTGCCAAGAATTACATAGACAATGCATACACAAGGTAAATTCAACAAGTAATTAATATAAATTACTATTCTAAATATTAAAATAGTCATAATCTTTCACAATTACTATAGAATATGTAGGAACGGACAAGGTTTCAAAGGGGCAATCTTGATTGGTTAACAACAACTGATCATGAATTCTTAGTTAAACAATGATAAAAGACTTTAATTCGTCACAATTGGTTAACAGTTACGTTTTGAAAAGATAACCCATGTCTAGATTAAAACCCTAGTTTTTTGGAAGTTGTAAATCATTTTTTAGGGCCTCTTGGGGAAAGGAATCCGTAGAGTGATGTAAATCATATCTTAATGATTATATTTCCACGAATTTGAGATTAAAACCTTGGTGAATTCATCCTTGAATTGGAGATTTAGTGTTCCTTCAGTGGAGCTTTGAGTTTGGAAAAAGAGAGACTAGAGAGAAGTTAGAGAGATGTGGTTTTGGGGAATTATGTTGTGCTAATTTAGTTCATTGAGGGTTAGGATTTTTATAGTCCCTTAACTTTCTAAATTAAACACGCCCTAACCCTTAATTAAACTCCTAAGTAACTAAATAATGAAGTCATTCCTTTAAAATATAGGTAGTCTAAAATAGACCCAACCTTCAAGACCTCGACTTACGGTCTGTAAGTCTATTGATGCCACCGTACTAGCAAGGCGTCGATTAAGTAGAGACTAGAATTATTTGTCATTCTGGAAAATGGATAAGTGTACACCTACAGAGCCATTGACGGCTCGTCGATCAATTGAAGGCTTGTCATTTGGCTCGTAGGGGTGCACTGTCAAGAGATAAGTTTCTAGGTCAATTGGAAGGGTCTTCTCCAGGGACTCCTCTAGGTGGTCCTTGGGGAGTTGTGCCCTGATGTATCAACCTTAAACACACTCTAAAACATGTTTAGAACCTTTTTACCTTTTTTTTTTACTTTTGACTCTTAAAACCCCATGAAACATGCCAAGGCACACTAGCCTAACTTCAGTAGTATCCGGACGTCATGGACGCTTTTACCTAACACGTCCTAAATAGTTTAAATAATTCATTTTACGCTTAGAAAAGGGTTTGAGTCGTAGTTCATCATGTAACGTTAATCTAACCAGTCAGATCTTTTTAAGTGTACGATTATCTTCCCCTAGGAACCTTCTTCACTTTTCCTTCTTCTTTTCTCCACAATGACAGCTACAATCTTTTTCTAAGAAGAGCGTGACCTCAAGACTAGAAGCCCAACTGACAACACATACTACATAAAATCATTATGAGTCACAACCTATATGAGTAGTTTACAAGACAAAGGAACACTTAACCATTACATTTCGCACAGCAACTCAAAAATCAACTTACAATTTATAAGAGCTCATCTCAGATCACAAGGAACTACCTTCTAATTGTCAATGCGAACTCAACATAACATCAAGAGTCACTTATGCAAAAAAATTCATCAAGTACTATTAAACATGCTCAATACATTTTCAGGAAAACAACTATACACAAAATCACCAATGAGTGCATGTTAAGAGAATGAGCATATTTATATGATAACCCATTCTAGTGTGAACCTTTATCATAATTATGTACATATTAGAAAATCAAGTCAAATTTAAACATTATTAATTAGTTTAGTTAAAAGAAGATTACTACCTCAAAACTTTCACTAACTAGCATATTGATGAATATCCGAGGATATTGAATTTCAGTCCTACCGTCGGCTTCTCATTTGCTTAACCACAAACAACATACATCGGTAATTCCTCCTTAGGACTTTTACAGAGACCACCTCTTTTTTCCTCAACTTCTTGACTTGGAAATCTAAAATTTCCACCAGAACCTCTTCATAAGAAAGGTTCTCATTATACACCTAACCCTTCAATAGGAAGAAAGGATATGAGATCACCATATAACTTTTTAAAGCATGCAAAATGGCTAACGGGATAAAAATCGGGCTGAGTTTTTTGTCACTTGGTAAATAGAGCACCTTCCCGACCCGTTTCACTATCTTATAGGGGCCCACTTAGCGGGGACTAAGCCTCCCTTTTTTTTCAAATATCTTCACCCCTTTCATGAGTGAAATCTTCAAGTAGAGCTTGTCCCCTACTTCGAATTAAAGATCTTTTCTTCTATTGTCGGTATGCGACTTTTATCAACAATAGGCCATTTTCATTTATCCCTCATAATCCGTACCTTTTCTAAGGCCTCATAGATAATCTCACGACCATGGAGTGAAGACTTACTATGATCAAACCAACAGCCCGGCGACCTACATCTTCTACCATAGAGGGCCTAAAAATTTGCCATGGAGATATTCGAGTGATAGGTATTATTATAGGAAAAATCAATCAACAGTAATTGATCGTCCTAACATCCCCTGAAATCAACAGCACAATCTCCTAATATATATTGTAGGGTTTGAATGGTACGCTCCACTTGACCATCCGTTTGGGGATGAAAAGCATCGTTAAGCTTCAGAAATGATGGAAAAAGGATACCATGCAAGCTCACATTTTTGTCAAGGGAAAACTTCGCATATTCTTCCGCCAAATTAGTACACATAACGGGAATAAAGAAGGCGGATTTTTTCAACCTACCGACAAAAATCCATATTTAGTCATTTTGCTTATGTGTTTGATGCAAACCAACTATGAACACCATATTAATATGTTCCCACTTCCAAGTAGAAACATTCATTACTTGAGTATAAGAGCTAAGATTTTGATGCTCGGCCTTTACTTGTTAACAGTTTGGGCACCTAGCCACAAATCTCTCTATGCCCCTTTTCAAACCTTCCCACCAATAAACTTGTTGAAGATCAAATTACAATTTTTTGGTACCCGGATGAATAGAATATCAGGAGCCATGAGATTTTTTAAAAAATTTCCCCCCTCAAATTATCAACATCAGGTAAACAAAATCCACCTTGGTAAGTAAGTACACTATCCCCCCTCATTAAGATAATGACACATTAAACTTGCCAAGTACCGACTCCTTCAACTCCAACAATGGGGGATCAAGATCTCGCTTAGACTTCACCTCAACCACTAAAGATGATTGGGAGTTATGGTGTACTATTAAAATACCATTTGGAGAATCTTTTGACCGAACACAAAACCAAGCAAACCTATGAAAAACTTTCACTATGTCTTTCTTACCCTCTTAAACATGAGACACACTCCCCATAATTATACGACATAAAGCATTCGCAACCACATGGGCCTTGCCGGGGTGGTAGAGAACACTCATGTCGTAATCCTTCAAGAGTTCCAACAATCTTCTTTGTCGAAGATTCAACTCTTTTTTTATCAAAATATATTGAAGGATTTTGTGGTCAGTAAATACATCCACATGGACAACATAAAGATAATGCCTCTATATTTTCATGGAAAAAACTACGACTTCTAATTCAAGGTTGTGAGTTGGGTGATTCTTCTCATGTACCTTAAGTTGTCTAGAGGCATAGGCTACTACCGTCCCATGTTGCATAAGGATTAAAACTAAACCCACTAGGAAAGCGTAATAATACACGACGAAACCCTTCGTACCCACCTATAAATTCAACACAGAGCGTAGGTAAGGCTATCTTTCAATATCTTGAAGCCTCTTTCACATGCCTTGGACCACAAAAATTTAACACTCTTTTGCGTCAAGGTAGTCAAAGGAGAAGCAATGCACACAAAACCATCAAGAACATCCTATATTACTAGGCTATACCGAAGAAACTTAAAATGTCAATTCGATTAAAAGTCCTAGGCAAATTCTTAACCGCCTCTATCTTCCTTGAATTAACTTATATACCCTCACTTGTGATAATATGACAAAGGAATGAAACTTATCTTAACCAAAACTCACACTTGCTATATTTGGCGAAGAGTCGGTGTTCGTTAAGTACTTGCAACACTACCCCCAAACGATCCATATGTTCATCTTTATACTTGAAGTACAACAAAATATTGTCAATAAAACAATCACAAAAGGGTCAAGGTAATCATGCAACACCCTATTCATTAGGTCCATGAAAGACACAGGGTATTCATTAGACCAAAGGACATGACTAGGATCTCATAATAACAATACCTTGTTCAGAAAGTCATTTTAGGTATATCCTCCCCTCTCACCCTACGTTGTACGTTGAAACTGATCATGCAAATCATCAATTCTAGGGAGAGGATACTTGTTCTATATGGTAACCTTATTTAGCTGACGATAGTCGATGATCATCGTAAAGGACTCATCTTTCTTATTTACAAAAAAATTGGAGCACCCCAAGGATAAATACTAGGTCTTATGAAACCTTTGTCCAGTAAATCTTTGAGTTGAAGTTTATGTTCATGCATCTAGGCTAGAGCCATCCAATAATGAGGGATTGAGACAGGTTTCGCATCCGGCAACAAGTCTATGCCGAAGTCTATTTCTCGTAATGGAAGAACTCATCGAAAGTTACCAAGAAAAGTATCCAGAAAATCGCTCACTATGTGCACTGACACTAATGAAGGAATTTCGAATTCAGGGTCCTTGACCCTTACAACATGATAAAGACACCCTTTAGAGATCATTTTTTAAGCCTTTAGACAAAAAAATAATTGGACCTCTAGGTATTGAGTTACCTCCCTTCCAATCAAAGACGGATTCATTTGGGAATTGAAACTTGACTACCCTTGTTCTACAATCTATGGAAGAAAAAAAAACATGCAACCAATCCATCCCCAATATTAATCGAAGTGAACCATATCAAGTTCAATCAAGTAAACCAATGTAAATCTATTTGGCAAGGATATTGGACAACATCTAAAGACTATTCTAGCCACCACAGAGTCACCCACAGGGGTTATAACCAAAAAAGGTTCCAATAGGACATCGGGTAACACATTAAACTCTCTAGCTACTAAAGTAGATACAAATCATAAAGTAGCACCAAAATCTAGTAAAACATAGTCATTAATAAAGAATTGGTTTAATATACATGTGATGACATCGGGAGACTCTTCTTGATCACCTCTATAGTGGAGAGCATAAAAGTAATTCTTTATAGGAGAATTGAGATTGGAAGAACTTTCATTTCTTTGAGCAATTTCTCTCCCTTGATCCTTCCTCATAGGAAAATCCCTCTTGGTGTAACCACTCTTTCCATAACCATAGGAATTTCCCATAACAATTAGACACTTGCCTTAATGTTTTCTACCACATTTAGCACAGTAGGCTTCTAAACATAAAAACCACTACCTTTATCCTCCATAGTATTGGGTGTATAACCTTTACATTTTTTGACCATTGGAATTGTAGAAGGACTTTGATGGGGAACCTTTTCTTGAACCTTGGCTTATCTTGAGCCTCAAATATAATATTTGATGAATTTCCATCTTCAGACCTTGTCCTCTTCAATTCTCTACAAACTTGCTTAAGCTTTTTCTCCTCAATTTGTTTTGCATGAACAATGAGACGAGAGATATTGTATTGACCCTTTTCGAGAGATAGTACAACCTTACAATAAACCTAATTTAATACATGTGACATTTAAAGAGATTCACGAACGACTACTAATTTTAATCTAGTTGAGGTATTAGGTTCGTAACGAATAATTTAAATAAAGATGCGCATCTTTCCAATTTGAAACATTTAATTGAAGTTAAAATTTATATAGCACGAAATTTGTACTAAAGAAGAAAAAGCCTCCAAAAACCTGTTAAGCAAATAACCAAAAAGTTTTTCATACATATATTATCAACACTTAAGGAAGAAAAAACAACAATATTACCAATTTCCATGTACATAAATCAATCCGTTCATGTATCACAAAACTTACAAAACATGTAGTAAATTAGTATATTACAAGACTTTAGTTTACGTACCCCAAAAATATTAAAACGGATATGTCATACTTATATCACAACCCTTTAGGATATGACCAAATCAGCATAAAAATCTATTTTAAATAAACAACACATAGATCGTGCACAAGTCCAAAGGGTTATACAAAATATATATGCCAATATGAAAATATCATCTTCCTTAACGCTTTCAAATCACTATCTTCAGTGCCCTACTTCAAGTGTCCTCGTGAACATTCACTACGATAGAAACAACTATCACAAAGCATATCACTTAATGATGTAGAAACTATAGATCCCGAGTCCTCAGATTCACCAAGTTATCATTAAAGAGTCAAGGGCAGTATAACTGAAAAAGAAATAGTAACCAAAGTAAACAATCTATAATTAGTATCAAGTTGGATATTTAAAGATCAAAATGTCAATAATTCTCATAGCACCATTTTCCAAAAGTTTCAATAACAAGACTCGCCCAATATATTCAGCATGCCATCAAACCATGCATGAAATAAATGAAAAAGAATTGACGCCTGGTATCAAGAAGGGTCAAAGCTCCAAAATCAAGAGAACCATGAACCATATTAAAAATGGCTTCCTAGTTCAAAGTTCAAATGGAGAATTCCTAACTTAAAACTAACTAAAAATCAAGAATCGAGATGGTAAATGAGCAGAATTAAGAGGCATGCCAATAGTTCTAAATTCAAACCACAATAAGGACAAGGTACCAATAAGACGTCCAAGTGATCAAACAATCCATACAAGTAGGCAAGTTTCATAAGAGTCTTTAAGTGTTAAATGACAACAACGCGGCAATGCAAAGTGACAAGAGGTTAGTTAGGTTACGAAATAATTTTTCAAATATACCAACATGTAAAAATTGTACAAGTACAAGTTTATACACAAAACTTAGTTCCTTAAAAAAGAAAATGTCCAACACCACTTCAATAGTTCAAACCGTAGACCAACCAACGTATAAAGGTCTTCAACTTTTTCACGAGTATATGCAACCTTAAAAATACAATGCAATAACTTATTTAATTCCTAATATCTCAATAATGTCTAATTGTCACTGGATAATCAACACAATTATGCTTAGCCTTTACAAACACGAGTATGCACCAAGAATGGTGATTCAGGCAAGCCTAATGTCTCATGTCGCACCTAACATTTTAAAAGTAAAAACGCAACACTAGACTTTATATCATGCATAAAAGATGTAGGTACATATGTTAATCTCTCAAACAATCAAGAATCACCACAAAATACATTTTATACAAAAAGATATAATCAAAACACTAACTGTTGAACAGACAAGATTTCTAATTCAAGAACCTGGACAGAACTGGTATTATGTTGTGTCCCATTTTTCAAATCCATAACAGCAAAATTAGAGTTTAACATAAACATAGGCGTTCTAGTTATATGAACTATCTTTCCTTATATAATTTATTCATCGTAAACTAAATTCTATTAAACAAGATATCCTTGAAATACGAAACACTACATAACATAGAAATATATTTTGTCACTTGCTAATAAAGAGAGTGTGTGTCAGATTCATACTATTCTATTTTTTCTTTCTTTTACATACAACGTGTTTCTTTATTGGGTTGTATATAATGTTCTTATAACTTTGAGAAAAATAAATTCAATCACAGGAGGTGTAAAATATAGAGATACGAAATGATCCTCATCACATGTACACATGTCACCAAAAGGGGCTGCCCCAAAAAATGGTTGGCTGCCAAAAAACCATACATATATAACTATATGTATATAATATATGCCAATACTTCCAAATTATTTTTAAATATAATTAGTCAATTCGCATAAATACCCCCTTACCTAACATTACGATAACACTTACGTTAAGCAAGATTGTAAGTATCACATTATTTCAAGTCCCCAATTGAGAATAAAATATATTATAAGAATTAAGAAGTGATGTATCAGCATGTAATATTGTCTAGTATTTTTAGGGTGTTACAACTCTCTCCCCCTTAAAGAATTTTTTTCTCAAAGTTTAACTTAGACTAGTCCCCCAAAAAGTGCGGATATTGGGTCCTCATGTCGTATTCTCTCTCCCGGATGGCTTCTTTCTAAAATCGTTATTCCAGTTACCTTTATTACGGGGATTCCTCTTGTTCCTAGTTCTATTGTTTTCCTGATCTTAGAATAGGATAGGTTTCTTCATATATTCCACATCCCCAAGACTTATAACCTCATAGATTCAACTGGAAAACCTCAGACGATTTAGAAACACATTATCTTATGAGCCTAAAAAACTTGGTAAGATATTAATAACTATTTCTCACTCAATGGTAAAGACAATTTTTAATGGCAACTGGTCCACCCTTACTAAGTATCCTCATAAGGTCCATCATTTAGGGACAAAGTTTTCCTTTTTTGGCCACTCTCAACATAGTTTTCCATGTAGGCCCTTTTCTAACAATCCTAAAAATGAATAGGATCAGACTTGGGTGTCTAAGAATTCTTTTCTTTTCTTGCGGATTACACCAAGGTTCACAACGGAGGTGATAAGCTAGAATCACCCTCAGAATTACCTACGATCAAGTCAACTAAGTTGTGGAATTAGTTGACTTGAAAGGTTGAACCAACTCAGTAAGTCTCGGGAAAATGAAAATTAATCAAAGGAGTCCTTTACTTAAAATAGTAATTTAATAAGTTTTTGAGGGACCAGGGTAAAATGGTCTTTTTCATGCCAAAGGTCATAGTGTAATTTTCGTGAGGAATTTACTTATTAAGTTATTAAAAGAGTATATGGAGTTGGGGAGACCCCAAAGTTACCCATTCCTCGCAATGTGGGTGCCACTTTCGGGTTTCTGCCGTTACTAGAGCAATAAATTGATTAATTTAATCATCAATTAAAATCTAGTCAGTAAGAGTAAAATGGTCCTTTCATCACCTAATGATTAAAATAACTCTGTTTTTGTATTATTTAATTAAATCCGATTTTGACTAAGTCGTAGAATTAGTCTCCTAAATCCTAATAACGCTCTCCCTCACGTTTTCCAACTATCTTCCCACGTCTCTCAACGATGATTCTATCATGCTCTGACGATCAAGAAAGCTCAATAACAGTATAATAAGATTGTTCTCAAACTGAAAACCCACGAAATGGTTTTTAATAAAAGCAGGTAATAAAAACCGTTAAGGCAAAGGGTAGTTGGTTCGTCGAGTGCGTGTACGGTAGGGAGAATTTGTGCGGGTTTTGGAGGAGTTGTCTCCTGGCTGCAGCTGCAACACTTGAACAACATCAAAAGGTATGTTTTATTCTCTCTGGTCCTTTCCCAAGAGTCCCTTACGAATAAAAGATTCATTGCAAAACAAAGGTTTGTTCCCTTTTTTTTTTATGTCTTGTCCCTAGCTCCCAAAACGACTCGTAGATGGGTATGTTGTGCTGCTAAGATTTAGGCATTAATTAAATGTTGTTATATTACATGTGAAACAATTTATGTTCGGGAAAATTACAACTGATTTTACCGTGTGCTTTGCCCCGAATTGGTGTGTGTAGCACGCTATCATGGCCTTATCAAAAAAGCAACTAGTTTTGAGGAGTCGTATCAAGACATGAATTCTTGTGTTTTTAATGTGTGAAACGTTGTAAACCATGTGATGTTCCATTGCAATTACATAAAATATAGTGGATTGAAATGAAAATATTTTAGACTACCTAAAATTATGAAAACTATGCCTAAAATGCGTTGAAGAATGACTAACAATTTTCAAGATTGTGTTATTCTTCAGATTTCAAATTCTTAATTTTTAAAACGTAAAATAAAATCAATTAGGTCAAGGGAATTGAACACAAGATCTAACATGTTTTAAATAAGAAGTAAAGAAAGAAAAAAAAAACGTGAATGAGCTAAGGTATTTTCGATCCTAGCTACTGCTTTCCGTTTCGCGAAAAATAGAAAATGGACATGGGGCTAAGGGGATTCCGATCCCTAGCAACAACTTTCGTGACATAATGAGGGAAATGGTTCCAAGGGGATTCGAACTCCCAAACTGGAGTAAAATTTAAGAGGAAATTAATTAATCAAATAAATGGGAGGCATGGGATTCGAACCCACAACCTCCCAAGCATCTTTCCCAGCGAAATTAACTTCACAAAAAATAAGGAGGTTGCGGGGATCGAACCCACACCTCCCTATCCTAACATCGAGAGTTAATGGAAAATCAAGAGGATTGGAGGTTTGAACCCACAACCTCTTGGTTTTAGGCAAGAATGGGCAACAAGAGACTAACAAAAATTAAAAAGGGATTGTGGTGTTTTCGCACCCCCAACACTTCAGTTAAGTAAGAAGTAAAATTAAAATAAGAAAATTAATCCATCCTTCCAAAAACTAATGTTTCAGATTTAATTAGTGTTCTAATGTTCTTAATATTAGAAATAAAATCATGAAAAATATAAAATGATATCCAAGTGATTCAAAGATTCGGGTTCCCTGCTAAAACTTTCGTATCGATATATAAGTTCATAAGTTGTAAAATCACTAAGAATAAGCCATCTACTTAAATAAAATCAAGATCTTGACATATATACAAGAATAAAACATGAGTCTTGTTACTCAAACTTAGGCAAGTAAAAATCACTTAAGAGAACAATGAGTGAGTCCCATGGGCTTGTATGTAGTATAACACGTAATTCTAACAGTACGTCGAAAAATAAGTGAATTCTAAGATGGTCATGTAATGAAAATGAAAGAAAACTATAAGGTAATTTAATTAGTGTAAGAATACACTATTTTTCCAAGTGCGTTGGGATATGATTAGATGATATATGAGTATGACATGAACATTCCGTAAATAATAGGTGAGTAACTATTCAAGAAAGGTGCTAATAATGAGAATGTGGTGTTAACATGAATATGAGGCTAAGGTCTATGATGAGAGAACTCTCAAATGACCTAAGTAAATGTTACCATATGTACTCACCAATGATAGTGTAAGATAATGAAGAGACATTCTTTAATGAGACTAAAATTGAAAGCGATGGAATTTAACAACTTAATACCAATAATGAGATGAAAAATCATCTGATGAGATATGTTGTCCTCATACTAGAAGCCATCTCGCTTTAAGTATGATTTTAATGTGATCGAACTTTATATTGAGCACCGATAGGCTAGGTATGAGCGGTGATGCCTTATTTTGTGAAGGTCGAAGGTTCAATTTATTCTCATGAGATTAGACTGTCTGGATTGGCGGGTATGGGTCTCCAAACATCTCCTAGTCTTTAAACCTATACTATCAAAATAGAGATCAGGCAGGGTTAAATTCCCGTGTACGCTAGAACATTATTGGGTCACTTTGGCCAATTATACTACCTCTTTTAAGTGTGGGGGACACACTGGATTTCATGATGCTCACATTATATATGTCGGTTAAAGTTAAAGTTCCCAATGAATTCATGAGGTCTGCCTCAGATGAAGCACATAATGAAATTAATGATACCAAATGTGTTATTATAGGATAATCAATAGGTGAGATAGACATAGGTAATGACATTAGGTTATTCCTGATCATTGCATCGCGAACCTGATGAATGTCTTAAACTATACCCTAGGTATAGTTGGTGTTCACACTGGCCAATGAATGAAATTAAATGAAGTATGTATGAATGAATGAAGTTGACTTTGTGTTTGCTAATTAAGACTCCCTTAGTTTAGGGCCAAGTGTTTAGCCCTCCATTTTGGGAAAAATCTTATGTCATGCCAGATTCCAAGGTCCTTTGGCATACGAATGAATATACTATTATCAACTTGTGTTATAAATGTATGATCTATAATATAGCTATAATTACGATGTATGTTTGTGTGCATACGATAATTATATAAAGCAATGTTTCTCTCTCATGGCATGACCTTTCTAACTCAATTTGAAAGTTCACTACGTTGTTAAGAAAGAACTCATGTCATTAGGAAAGACCTATTCTTTCTCTGCATGTTCCTTTGTGTGTGCTTTGCATATACCCAGAAACGTAGTAGCAAGTGTTTTAAACAACTATACAACACCTATAGGATTGAAGGTGAAGTCACAGGGGGGGGGGAATAGAGCGACAAGGGTCCAGGCGGGCAGCTATCCAGACGGTCAGCAGTCATCCGGCTTTAGGAGGTCCTCATTGCTTTCATCAAGGAGGCTAACTGTTTTATATTCTAGTGTAGTTTTATAGTTGAGCGTTCGTAAAACATGTTCCCCTAAGTTTTCGTTCATGTTTTGGTTCAGATATTTTTGTTTGGGGGGGGCATTTTGTCCATTAATACATTCTTACTAATGAACTCTTTCTTTTAAGTTTGCTTATCTCTTTAATGTTAGATGGTTGATGATAAACGAGTTAGAAATTGTTAAGATACTTAGAAATTATGTTAAGATACGAAAGTTCAAATTTTTCGTTAAAATTAAACTAGGTGAGGTTGAATAACGGATGTAGACGTTTCCTGCGACTTTGAATAGGTTACATGCCGATCTAGCTGGGTTCTAGATTAGAGTTGTTAGAAATTTTGTATCATATGCGTCGAGGTTAAATGACGCGAATATAATTTTCACATCAACCCCATTAAGTAGTTTCTAAGTCATAGTATGTGAAGTCTGCACTACTATCCTGATTAGAGACGCATGATGCGTAGGCAAGTTTTCCCCTCTCTGATCTTATCGTTGCTTTTTGTAATTTTCATACATAATCTTTTGTTATGAGTGTGTCTAACATCAACCCTTGTTGTTTTTGAGAGAATGAACATTAGGAGAGCTAATGGTCGATGGAGAGGGGGAGCAACTGCTGGGGGTAATCAAAATCCACCCCAGGCTCATGCTGAAGGAGTAGCCATGCCAATCAACCCAGTTGGGTTGACTGATGCTGAGGTGAGGGCATCTCTTGCCCAGATGGCACAAGCCATCACGATGCAGGCTCAATCTATGACTGCCCAAGTCAACTGGAAAGATGTTCAGATGGAGAACACACTTGTTCGCAGCATGGCTGACATACTACGAGATTTACAAGGATGAATCCTCCTATATTTGGCTAATACATCTGAGGATCCTCAAGAGTTTGTAGATGAGGTGAATAAGATCCTGGTGTTTATGAGGACCACTTATATTGAGAAAGAAGAGCTAACTTCCTATCAGCTCAAGGATGTTGCACAGACTTGATGCAAGATAGTCGTGTCTTAGGTGGAGTGCAAGTCACATAAGAGCTGTTTAATATTGCATTTCTTGGGAGATTCCTCCCTAGAATAGATGATTTGATCGATCATCTTCAAGGGTCTAGTTTCTTCTCTAGGATTGATCTTCGTTCAAGGTAACATCAGCTTGGGGTTAGGGATGGAGATATCTAAAAGACAGCCTTTCGTACCTGCTATTGTCACTATGAGCTTTTATTCATTTTATTTTGTCTCGCGAATGCACCTTCTACATTTATGGATTTCATGAACAAGGTCTTCCATGAAAACCTTGACTTTTTCGTCATATTATTCATTGATGACATTCTTATCTACTCTAAAACCAAGGGAGAGCATGAACAACATTTGAGACTAACCGTGTAGGTACTTAGACAACATAAATTGTATGAAAAATTAAGCAAGTGGGAATTCTGGCAGAGATCAGTGACCTTCTTGGGCCATGTTGTGTCCGATCAAGGTGTAGAGGTGGACCCCAATAAGACTAAAGCTTTTAAGATCTTGTAAAAGACCCTAACTCCCACTGACATTCGTAGATTTGTCGTTTGGCTGGTTACTACTACAGGTTTGTGGAGGGATATTCTTCCATTGCTGCCCCACTGACAGCTTTGACGAAGAAGAAATCAAAGTATCAATGGACGAAGACTTGTGAGAAGAGTTTCCAAGAGCTCAAGGACAGACTCACTTCAGCCTTAGTACTTATGCTGCCTAAGTGTAGTGAAAATTACATGGTTTTTTTGATACATCTAGGGTTTGTTTGGGTTGTGTTCTTATGCAGGGTGCTAAGGTAATAGCTTATGCTTCCAGACAACTCAAGGTCTATCAGAAGAATTATCCCACTCATGACCAAAAGTTGGCAGCTGTGGTGTTTGCATTGAAGCTGTGGAGGCACTATCTGTATGGAGTGTATATGGATGTGTTCACTGACCATAAGAGTCTCCAATACGTGTTCACACAAACGGAGTTAAAAATACATTAGCGGAGATGGTTTGAGCTGTTGAAGAATTATGACTTGAATGGGCACTACCATCCAAGTAAGGCTAATGTTGTAGCTGATGATTTGAACAGGATGAGCATGGGAAATACAACCCACATTGATTATGAGAAGAAGGAGTTCGTGTAAGATGTACACACATTGGCCAGACTAGGTGTGCGGTTGGTTGACTCTACTACTAGCGATGTTTCAGTTCATCCTAGTTCTAAATCATCCTTGGCAGTTGAAGTCAAGCCAGGTCAACATATATATATATCATGTGTTGATGGAGTTGAAGGATTCAGTACTAATGAATATGAAAGAGCCTTTCGCTTTGGGAGGTGATGGTATACTTAGTTATGCATTTGTGTACTAGATATGGATGATTTCCAGACCAAGATTATTGTAGAGGCCTATGGATCTAGATATTCCATACATCCTTGTTCCACCAAGATGTATCATGATCTTAAGAAGATTTATTGGTGGGATGGTATAAAGAGTCATTGCATTACTAGCCAGGTGCAAATTATTGAGGTTACACTTTGAATGGGAGGGCCATTAATATGGACTCTGGTTGGTCTTCTGAGGACTAGAGGCAGCATGACTCCAAAAGGGGTGTTATTTTTGGACAGTTAACTAAGTCTGCCAACTTTATCCCCTTTAAAGTCTACTAATATAGAGAGGAAGGATTATGCGTATCTCGTCATTGATGAGATGTTTAGATGGCTGGATTCCATTGTCTATTATTTTCAATAGAGGACTAAGTTTTAACTAACATTTCTGAAATCTTCCACCAGAAGAGCTTGGGCAACGTAGGTGAAGGTTAGGCACTATGCCTTTCTCCTCATACAGATTGACAGGTAGAGCGCACCATTCATACATTGGAAGACATGTGAGAGCGTGTGTGATTGAATTCATAGGTTACTGTGATGACCATCTGCCTTTCATAGATTTCTCGTATAATAATATCTAACACTCCAGTATTAGATTGGCTCCATTTGAGGACTGTATTGTTTAAGGTGTAGATCTCTAGTTGGGTAGTTCAAGGTTGGAGGTTCATCAATTTTAGGTAAAGAGATCATTCATGAGGCCTTAGAGAAGGTCAGAGTGATTAGGGACAGGTTGGCTACTGCTTAGAGTCAGCAGTAGTCATAATCTAATAATAGAAAACGACCCTTAGAGTTTTATGTTACTGACCAGGTTTACTTGAAGATATCACCTATGAAAGGGGTGATTAGATTTGGTAAAAAAGGGAATCTAAGTACGAGGTATGGTGGTCAATATAAGATCCTACAGCGTGTGGGTGAGTTGTACTATGAGTAAGCATTGCCTGCGGAGCTAGTTTCTATTCATCCTGTCTTTCATGTCTCTATTTTGGACTAATTTTCCCCCCTAGGTTGGAAAAAAAATCCATCCATCCAATCCTACCTGTTGAAGGTTTGGGGGGTTTGGGTGAAGACTTGTCTTACAAATGAAGGAGATACTTGTTGAGATCTTACACCACGTCCCCTCAAGGCGGCTGAGTAACAAGGAGTCGCCAACAGTGAAGGTAATTGTGGAGAAATCATCGTGTTGAGGTGCTACGGGATGCTGGGCCTCCAGATATCCCACTACCCTCATCTTTTCAGCTTGAGGGTGAGACATTCGACTCTTAAGCTATATTTCCTTTTGTTTCCTTATTTTATTGCTATTGGTTTACTGTGCATAGTGATTCTTTTATGATCTGACTGGCATTACAATGTAAAGTGGTAGTGTCATTCGGGGATGAATGTTCCTAAGGGGGAGATAATGTAAACAACCCTAAAAATTAATAGGATCAAGAATTAGGGTGTCAAGAATGCTTGTGATTAAACCAAGGTTCAGAAGGATTGATACGTGTATAACCATACCTCAGAACCCTTACCACGATAAAGTAAACAATCTTGAAGAGTTAGTTGAGGTTGGAAAGGTTTGAACTAACCAAGTAAGGCTCGCAAAATGAAGATTTAATCGAAGGAGTCTTTACCAGACTTAAAACAGGAAATTTAAAGTTTTGAGGGTCCAGGTGTAAAATGGTCTTTTCCAGGCCAAGGTTAATATTTTAATTACCCTGTGGAATTAATAAATTAACTAATTAATTTAATTGAAAGAGCAATTCAGACAACCCGTAGTGACCCATTTCGCAAATGGGGTGCCGTTCGGGTTCGAGGCCCACTAGGAGCAATGAATTGATGATTTAATCATCAATTAAAATATATTTATTAAGGGTAAAATGGTCCTTACACGTATTAATTAAAATAAATATGATTTTGTATTAATTAAATTAATTTATATTTTCACTAAGTCTTGAATGTAGTCTCCTAATCCTAATAACTCTCTCTCTCACGTTTCTCAACTCTCTTCCACATCACTCAACCCTGATTCTCTCACGCTTTGACTAACAAGAAAGATCAACAAACGTTTAATTACAACGGTTCTACAAACTTGAAAAACACACGAAAAGTTTTAAACAAAGGAAGGTAACCAAAAACGTCAAGGCAAAGGGATGTTGTTCGTCGAGTGGCGTGTACGTTGGGGAGAATTTAGGCGTGGTATGGCGGAGTTTTAGGGGAAGCAGCTGCACACTTGATAAAATCAAAAGGAATGGGTTTCTTTTCGCTTGGTCCCTTTCCCAAGAGGTCCCTGATGATTCAAAAGATTCATTCCGAAACTAAGGTTATTCCCTTTTTTCTTTATATCCTTGTCCCTAGATACCAAACGAATTCGTAGGGTGGATATGTGGTGCTGCTAGCTTTAGGAATGAATGATTCGTTTATATCAAATGTTAACATGTTTATGTGATGGAAATTACTAAAATAATATTAAATGTTTAATCGAAAAGGTTTGTGTGAGTGAGCATGTTGGCAGTGCCTTAGCAACTTTTTGGAATCGTATAAGACAGGAAATTCTTGTGTATTTTATTTGTGAAATATGTATACTATGTGATGTTCAATGAAATGAAATATAGTGGATTGAAATGACCACCTCTTAGCCAACTAAACTTATGAAAAATTTTCCTAAAACGAGTTGAAGAATAACTAAAATTTTACAGATGTGTGTACTCTTCAAGAATGTGAAAATCTGGGTTTTAAAAGTAAAACAATATAAGTGAGGTCAATAGGAATTGAACCCAAGACCTCACATGTTAAATAGTCTGAAAAATAAAGAAATAAACGTGAAGGAGCTAAGGGGATTCAATCCTAGCTACTGCTTTCGTGAAAACGAAAATGGAAATAGGGATAAGGGGATGCGATCCTAGCTACTATTTTCGGGAAATAAGGAAAGGGAAATGGTGCTAATGGGATTCGAACTCACGAAGTGGAGGTGAATGATGATAAAAGTAATTAATCAAATAAACGGGAGGAGTGAAATTTGAACGCACAACCTCCCAAGTATCAGTGAAATTAAATGTAAAAAATAAGGAGGCTGTGCGGGTTCAAATCCACAACCTCCCTATCCCGGTGAGAATTAAATGAATAATAAAAGAGTTTGGGGGGTTTGAACCCACAGCCTCTTGGTTTAGGCAATTAAGGGAAACAAAATACTAACAAAAATTAAAAAGGGATTGTGGCGGTCCAAACCTCGAACACTTCGGTTAACTAAGAGTAAAACTAAAATAGAAAATTAATCCTTCAATGTATATATTGTGACTTATTTAGAGTTCTAATGTTATGAATATTAGAAATAACATCAATGAAAATATAAATGATACTCAAAGTGATTTCCAAGATTTGGGGTTCCCTGCAAAACTTTTCGATTGATACATAGTCATACGTGGTAAAATATCCAAGAATAATGCTATATACGTAGGTACAAAGTCCAGGTCTGGAAATGTACAAGATAAAGGGTCTTGTACTAACAAACCAACCATGTTTAGGAAAGTTAAATCACTTAAGCAAACTATTAATGAAGTCCCATGGGCTTGTATGTATTACACATAACACATAAGTCTAACATACGTCAAAAATAAGTGGGAATCTAATATGTAATGTCATTGAAATGATGAAACCCTAGGAGGGCAAGTATTAGTGTAAGATACATTAACTGGGAAAATGCATTACTATGGATGAGATGAACCCCTATGAAATAATTAATGAACATTCACGTAATAAGAGTAGTAAACTATAAGCAAAGGTGCTATAATGAAGAATTGGTGACAACATGAGATGAGGCTAAGGTATATGATAGGCAATAATAATCACGGATCCTAAGTAAATGTTACCCAATACCGTTACTCACCAATGAGAGTCTAAAGAAATGAAAAGACCAGTTCTCTATGAAAACCTAAGAACGTATTGAACTTAACACACTTAATACTAATGATGAGATGACAAATAATCTAGTGAGCTATATTGTCCTCATACTAGAATCAAACTTCCATGACGTATGTGTTAAATTTAATGGAACTTTATACTGAGAACCGAGAGGCTATCTATGAGCGTTGATTCATTCTTTCGGTAAAGGCGAAGGCTCACGTAACTCTCATTAGATGAGACATTCTGGCTTGCCGGGTATGTGTCTTCATACATCTTATAGTCTTTGACCCTATACTGCCAATACAGGGATCTAGTGAGGTTAAATTCCCATGTACGCTTGCATGTTTTTGGGTCAATTTGGCCGGTGATACCACCTCTTTTTGGTGTGGGGGAGCCACTAGATTTCACGATGCTCATATGATCTATGTCGGTTAAAGTTAATGTTTCTAATGAATGAATGAGGACAGCCTCAAATGAAGCACATAATGACATGAAGATACCAAAGTTGTAGGATAGGATAAATTAATATGGTGAAGCACCAAGACCCAGGTAATGACATTAGGTTATTCCGATCCATTGCACCACTATTACCCGATGAACTGTCTTAACTATTCCATAGAATAACGTGTTCAACTGGCCTATTAAATGAAAATGAATGAACTAGTTTGAATGAATACCAATACTCTGTGTTTGCTAATTAAGACTCCCTAGTTTTAAGGTTTCAATGTGTCCGAGCCCTCATTTGGGAAAGTATGAATGTCAATTCCATGATTCAAAGGTCTCATGGCATAATGGAAGAATGATATGAAAATAAAGCTATGTTATATGTTATGTGTTACGATATATGGTATATTAAGATGGTTATGCTTGCGTGCAATACGATATTATAATGATTCATGTTTAACTCTCATGGCATGACCTTCCTAACTCACTTGGAAACTTCACTAACTTGCTAATCTCATTTGGCAAAGTTCTACTTACTTACTTCAAAAAATCATGTTGTACGAAGAAGTTGTTTCTTTTCTCATGCAATGTCCCTTGGGTGTGTGCTTGCATATGCCCATCTTCGGTACAAGGTTCTAACCCTAATATATCTATACTATTTATGTGCAGGCACATCAGGTTTGGCGATAGAGCTAAGGTTCATTGTTGCACAGCTATCCGGACGTCAACTTTATCCGGATTTCGGTAGGTCCTTTCATGTTTCAAGGATTCTATTGTTTTACATTCTAATTCTATCGTAGTTTAGAGTTGACTGTGGAGCAGTTCCACTAGCGTTTCTTTCCTATTTTTTTTCCCAACACTTTGTGATGTGCCATAATTTTTTCCAATATACAATTAATACTTAATGAATTTTTCTTTCAGTTGCTTATCTCTTTAATGTTAGATGGTTGATGATGAACGATTATGAAATGTTAGGAATATTTGTCAAGTGTGTTAATGATCAAAAAGTTTCAAACATTCCGCTAAAATTAATCTAGGTGAGGTATGAATAACGCATGTAGGCTTGGTTGCGAACTCTTAGAGGTTAACGACGCCGGTCTCATATGTGGTCTATTTCTTGTCGTGACACCTTTAATAATACATTATATCCAACTTGATATTAAATTTTAGTCCTTTTAAGATAAGTGTATGACTTTTTTATATCCGAAGAAATCTTTAAACAATCCTTAATAATTTTTTTGAAGACTTCAGGAAAATCAAATGCAAGAGGTATGCCCTTGATACAAGGACTCTCCAACTATGTATCAACTATATAAGCAAGGTATGCCCTACAATCTTGACGGATCAACTTTCTGTCAACAGCCGCAAATATAATATAAGAAGTAAATGATCTTTGACCTTGTACGATGATGTGTGAACATGTTGGATCTTTAAAAGTCACATTCATTGACGTACAAGTTATAATTGCATGGTTCTTATAAATCAATTCCATACTTATAAGAACATCAAAATCGTTGAAGGGAATTTCATTTAAATCAACAGGGAACACTAGGTTTTGAATAAGGAAGGGACAATCACGTTAAATTAGATTACCCATAACCTAGTATCCCTAAGGACTTTCAACCAACATCTAATTAAGTCTCACGAATTTCACATTTTTAGGAAGGACAAGTGATGAATAAATATAGGGATGTGTATATCCCAGATCAAACAATGTTACACAAACAAGCCAAACAAGTGAAATTTACCAACAACCATGTCCTATCCACCTTGATCATCCCTCTTCCTAATAGCATAAGTGCGTGAAGTACCCCTTTGTCCATTAACTAGATTAGCTATACTTGCACCTGCTTCATGGGTGTTTCTAGGCCTTACACCTTTATTAATTTGAGGAGTATTAAGGGAAGGATTATGAACCAAACCTTAAGTTTTCAAGGAAGGACCATTATTACTATTAGGATAGTCCTTTACTTTATGATTAAAGATCCCACAATTAAAACATGAACCAGAAGCTAACTACAAGTACCATAATTATTCTTTCTACATTGTAGACAAGTGAGAACGCGAGGCTTGCCTTTACCATAATTTGGAATGCTAACTATAGAGAAATATGATGCTTTTTTGCTTTTGTTGAGTTTTCCTGTTATCAGTACTAGCCCTAGAATTATCAAACCTTGCCATTATTTATGGACCTCAAAATATGATCTACGGTTTCAGAATTTGTTTTCATTTCTACTAGCTTCTTCTTTATCAAGTTGTTCCTAAATAAAAGCAACAGACACTAACATGTAAAAGTTCGCATATTGCAGGATCCCCAAATTTCTCATAATGGTAAAATTTAAGACATATTCAAATTTCCACCACTTTTCTTTTTCCTCTTTAATAGTACCTCCAGCATAACGAGAGATCCTTAGAAACTTTTGTTCAAAATCAGCAATAACAATAAGCAGGTTGTACATACTTCATGCGAAATTCCTTAAGAAAATCATCAAAAGTAAGAACAGGAGGTCTTACCTTGGCATTTGGAAAAGTTACCCACCAATCATAAGCACCCTTTTGTAATAGTTAAATAGCATGATAAAATTTCGCAACATCTAAACACTCCAAAAGCTCAAACATCCTCTCCATGTGATATAGCCATTGTTCAGCATCAGTGGGATCAATAGTTCCATCAAACTTCACTGCAACCATTTTCCTTATTTTTTTTTTTTAACAAAAAAGTTAATCCCTTGGTGATCATGAAATTTAATTCAGCCAGTGGTTTAATGATTCAACACCTTTTTTTTGAAGGAAGTATTCATGGCTTGAGTACCATGAATCATGTCAGGATGTGAACCAGCTCCTACACTCGGATTGTTTCCCACATTATAACCCACTTGTATGGGGAACATACACATTCTAGATATGTTCTCCAACCCCTTCCAGTGCATGAGATTGGGAAACAGTGGTACCTTAACATTCACTAGCATCTTTAATAGGTAAGTCGGATGAAGAGGCCATAACTTAATTCCTTTTAAAAGGAAGATCGCATTGCATTAGGGACATGAAAATGATTCATGTGCACTGTACATGCAATAAAAATATATCTAACCATGAAAGTGCACATTAACTCTGAATAGAACCTTTCCGAAGCATACATAGGCTTCTCAATTAATAAACATAACCAACATATAAGGATTCATTCTAGTAATACTTTTTCACATTAACCATGAAAACCAAGTAAAATATTTGGACTTAACCCTTAGACTAGTATATATTATTACATAGGGCTTACAAAAATTGTCTTCAATGATGACGAATAAATGAATGTCTTTAGATAGTATCAATACAACTAGGGTAGATTGAAAGGCACCATCCTCGAGCTTGCAGGACTCACCAATTACTTGGAGCAAGAAGTCCAAGTATCCTTGCAAAGTGTCCTAAAGGCTCTTCAATATCTAGAACATACAATGTTTGAAAAAAGGGAAGAAATACGGGTTAGAAAAGTATGACATCCGGGTTTACCCCCAAAATGTAACCGACTTCGTCGTCCTTTTTGAGGACTAAGACGAGCCTCTTAGTTACATCATTACATTCATAGTTCAAATATAGAGGAAAATTTGAACTCTTGATTAGTTCTAATTTGAGGTTTACAGAGACATCTACAAATACATAACATATATATAGCGAGTATACATAGACCCTTTGTATAGGAAGGTTACCTAGCCTTCTACTTTTGTTGCACATAAATATATATAAGGTCGAACATAGTCTTCAAAGATTGTTTCATCTCATAACCATGTAGCACTATTAGCAATTTTGGCATAGCTCATACATCAATGTAAAGAGAGCCACATTTAGGCTTTATACAATATGTACTCAAATGAATGGAGATAGAATATGAGTTGTAGAACTAAAATAACAACATAAGCGCGATATCGGCATCACCCTCGTAAAATGAGGACCTACCCTTCTCGGATGATCAAAGGATCCAAGTATTCGTCAAGAAACCTTACGAAACACTTCAACTTCCGAACCTAAAATGTTGGGAAAAGGAAGAAATGGGTTAGTACGCCACTTGTACTAAATATGAGACCATATGCATACATAATTGAAAAATATTATAAGAAAAAGGTCATTAAATAAAGTATGCATTTTTTATTTAAAACCCTTATGCACATTAAACAGGACCATACCAATAAATATTCCATATTTATTATGTCATTGGCATGTTCATCACAATACTACAACATCATGTCTAGTCAAGTCAACCATTCATACCATATATGTATATACAAACTCAAATAACTCTGTCATGACGTCATATTAAAAATAAACATGAATAAGAGTACATTTCATTTTAAACAAAGAAAGACAATTACCCATGAACCCCTACCAAGTATACAAGTTCAATGACCAAGCAATGCCCTATAACCTTACTAAATCATGTAACCAAACAAGAATTATGACTAACATCCTACTTCATATAATATGGCATTTAGATAGAACATTCATCTTACTTTAACAACCTAAACCAACACATATTCATAGGTGAACTAATCAACATATAGTATCAAAAGTATGCATGTTCATCATATACATATCATATGTCATTATAAGTATAATCATACATAAGAAAATCGTTCGAAGACTCCCGTCAAGGGTAACTAGTGCATTGCTTAGGTAGATTCTCATACCCCTACCAAGTGTAAGCTAGACCCATTAGATTATCCTAGTTAGACTTTTCATCTTTAATTCATTTTTACCTGTTGGGAAACATCTTTCCCTACCGAATATAAGACCACAATGAGCTAGTGTGGAATCCGTGTGTATAAAACCCTAACACGCGAAAGAAGAGGGACTACGTGCAAAGGTAGTAACAAAACATAACACATAGAAAGTACGTGAGCCACTATCTAGTATTTCCAATGAGTCAACATAGTTCCCAGCACTAGGATATATATTTGGACCCTCTATTCTACAATGTGTTTAGTGCTCCACTTAAAAAGTAGCTTCATACTCCTACCTTCCTAAGTGTAAGGTAACCTCCCTCACACGCTAATTTACTTTGTGCTAAGCTAGAGTCCCTTCTTGAAATGTCTTCAAACCTTTAATTATAATTCATAGTTTAGTTTAGCTCATAGGGTCTAACCGTTGTATAACATCATCATAATCATAGCTTCATAGAAAGTGCATTAGTATAAGTCCTTTCATTAAAATTCATAAAGGTTAAGTTAGCACATTACCATTTCATATCATGATAAAACAAATTGATAATAATCACCATCCTTATAACATATACACTTTAATCAACCTCACAACATTGTCAAGACATTTAAATTCATCATCATACCACCCTATAAATCCTAATACAAAGACTACTCCAATATAACATCATGACTTAATCATAATTAACCAAAATTTTGAAGTAAAGGATAGAGATCATAAGACTTACCAAGTCTTCTTCATAATTCTTCACTAAGGTCTTACCGTAAACCCTCAATTCAATCCAATTTGGTTATAAACAATCACAAGTAAATAATCAACATGATAACAAGTGTAGGAAAATTACATCATAACAATTCAATACTAGATCATAGATTAAGATCAAGATATAGGTCGAATTCAACTACCTCCACCTAAAAGATCAATCTAATCACTCCCCAAGACTACTATGAAAGACTAAAAATCATATTTAATTTGGTTCATGATTAATGTAACACTACCAAAAACTTCATTTAAATACAATTTCTTCAACAAACAACCAAGTCAATTGAACCAATTTCAACCTAATTCATGTCAATATAAAACCTATAATTAATGGTAAAGGGTCCTCATCTACAAGATAGAATAAACCATGAAGATATAATAATTTAGACATAATACATTTTAATCTACTCATATTATCCAATAGAAACCATAAACTATCCAATTCATAACATAATTTTCGAGATTGAGAAGAACCCACATGAAAACCAAACTTTTTAAAAATTTTTAAAGGACCCTTTGAGGAAAGAGGTCTCCAAGGTTAATTATTTCTCATACCACAAATATTGATGGATATATGATTTTCAATTAGTACCTTTACAGCCCCCAAATTCCTCCCCTATGTAGTCTTCAATGGTGTCTTCCAATAGAGAAAGAAAGAAGAGAGAAGCAAGAGAGTTAGTTTCGAGTGTTGTAATTAGATATTAGAGTTGGGGTATTTACATAGGAAGTTAAATTAGTTGAGTTCCCTTAATACCTAAATAACAATCAAACCCTCAAAATAATTGTTTTAAACTAATTTATAATGTGCAGAAAAAACAACCACTCACAGATTGAACCCCGTCTATGCCTCATGGCTCAATCGATAAACAAGCCCCCTTCATGTTGCACGTATGTCGATGAGTTTATAGAGTGTTAAAACTATACTCTTAAATGAATTGTCTAAGTGTTGGTTAACGGTTTTCACCGATCACTCGTCGATTACAACACATGCGTCAGTGCCCTTTCGTGGTTTACACTGTCCACGAAGTGTTGACACCAAAGTTAAAAAGACCTCCTCAAGGGCCCTTAATTAGTCCTTGGGGAGTCGTACATGGTGTTTTGACCCTTAATTAAATTAAACACATATTTACTACCCTTCCACCAATTTTCATAGATTTCTGATTCCTTAAAGCTAGTCAAATAGATTTAGGCATGCTAGTACCTCCTAAAACTAGTTTGCAGAAGTCAGAGACGTTCTTAGACGTTTTGATTCCTAGATTTCGTGAATGAAATATATTCATTAAAATAGTCCTTTAAACAATGTTTAGACCTCGTGACATTTATGTTAGTCTTTAAGACATTCTTGGATTTTCCAAGTGTTACAAACAAAACATATGTACTAAGTATGGTTCCTATGCATAAAATCATCAATGCATAAGAAAAGACACAATTTAGTCAAAACATTACTTAATATCAAATAATCCAATATGCACATATAAGGAACATCACAAGGCAATCCTACATAATATTGCCAAAACATATAAGCACAACCAAAGTAATACGGTGTCATGCCAGAATAGAAACTCCATATAACCGTAATCAAAAAGCTAAGTTACTCATTAGTTACTTACTAACATGCATACAACATAATCTCACATTAATATAAAAGCTTGATTCTAGTTCGAATAAAACATAACATACATAACATGTAACCAACTTAATAATACAACTCACTACTAGAATCATCCTTTATGATCCAACATGTGCAATGTGTAAGAAAACTCACATACCCTTCATCGCCCTATATAGTACCCTTTAAGATAAACCCTAATAATAGTTCATATACTTGACTTATTCATCTACCTTATTTCATTACGAGAATAAAGTGAAATAATTGACATGTGACCATGTGATCTACATGGAATCCGGTGTTATCCTCCCACACGGAAAAAAAAGGGTTAACACTTGTCGACAGTGTAACCATTCTTACATATCTATCTAGGTGGATCGATAAATCTATTAACCTATGTGGGAAAATCGTTAAGGGTAGAGTATATTGTTTCTAAAATCCTTGACTTGCTAGGCGTAGAGTTTCCCATTTCATGAGACAACACATATCCTCAAAATCCAAACTTAATAAACATGAAGAAACCCTTGTGGGAGTGCGGCATATACGAAAAGGGGAGAACCTCCATCTCATTTACAATGATCTTTCGGTGTGCTAAAAGCATTTTCCATTTATTAGTCTCGGAAAAAAAATCTTCATTAATTAAGGCCATACGTCTCTTCTACACCTCTATGTGAACAGTTCGTCATAATAGCTCATAGGTATTAATAAGTGAGAACTACCCTTTAACTTTTGAAAACCACATACAAATGAGTAAACCTTTCACTCTAATCTATATCATAATCATAAAAAGTCACTTTCAATCATACAATAATCATATCTTAACGTACATGCATACTTCATAATAAGTTCAATAGTCTAGGGTTCAGGATGAGGAATACTTGTTATCAACTTCACAACCATACATTAGACATAGAAGCATTAAATTCTAAGTAAATCATGCTTCATAATCGAATTCAAGAAGAACCAATCATCATACTTTTTTGCCCTTTGATCGCCTTAATAGTTCAAATACAAAGAATTTCATAGCCAATGTACACACAAGGTAAATTAAATATGTAATACATAGCAATTACTATTCTACATATACATATAGTCATCATCTTTCACAATTACTATAGAATAAAAAGGCATGATGAGTGTAGTGAAGGACAAGGTTTCAATGGAGAAATCTTGATTGATTAACAACAATTGATCATTAATTCTTAATTAATCAATGATAAAGACTATTATTAATCACAATTCATTAGCAAGTACATTTAGTAAAGAGAACCCATGTGTAGATTGAAAACCTAGTTTTGCGGAAGTTGAATATCATCTTTTAAAGGGCCTCTTGGGGAATGGAATCCCAAGAGTGAAAGAAACCAAACCTTAGTGATTATATTGCAACGAATTTCATATGAAATACTTACTGAATTCTTCATTGAATTGGAGATGTAGTATTCCTTCAAAGGAGGTTTGAGTTTTGGAATAGAGAGACTAGAGAGAAGTTAAAGAGATGTGGGTTTGAGGAATCAGGTGTTGCTAAGTTAATATGATGAGGGTAAGGCCTTTTATAGTCCATTAAAACCTAGCCCTTAATTAACCTCCCAAGTAACTAAGTAATATAAATATCCTTTTAAACAATATGTTGTCTAAAACAGACGCAACCTACGGGACCTCGACCTACGGTCTGTAGGTCCATCAACGCGGCCATACTGGCAACGTGTCAATTGGTTTCGAGACCAGAATTTTGGGGCCTTATGGAAAAATTGCTAAGTGTTCACCTACGGGTCCATCGACGGATTTCGATCAAGCGACGGCCCGTCGTTTGGCTTATAGGTGTGCACTATCAAGAGACAATTTTTTGGGTCAATTGGGAGGGTCCTCTCCAAACCCTTAGGGGTGTTCTTCGGGAGTCGTACATGGATTTTTTGACCCTAAACACACTCTAACACATGTTGAACTACTTCATAACTATTTTATTTATTTTCTGACTCTTAAAATCCCATGAAACATGCTAAAGCACACTAACCTCAATTTCACTAGTCTCTTGGCGTCGTGGACATTTCTTGATTATTTGAGCCTAATATGTCCTAAATAATTTAAATTCATCATTTAGGCTTAGAAATAGTGTTTTGAGTCCTAATTCATCATGTGAGGATCTAGACCAAGTGATGAACTTTAAAGTGTTAGATATACGAATCAATGAAGGAGGCTCAAATCCTCTGAAAAGATGATGCGAGGACCTACAAAGAGGAAAGGGCAAGTAAAATAAAAATAACATTAGAAAGATGATGGTTGTAGAAATTTTATCTGAAAAAATTATTAGGAAGATGACCAAGCGCTAATTCGATGGCAGGATACACTATGAAGTACGCCTCAGATTATGCTAGCAAGGAATCGCCATATGCTACAACCCAAAAAAAGAGTAGCCTCAACCTCAATTCCTCTTGATCCAATTCAAGAACTAGAATAGACTCCTACGTTGGCCCCTTTTCATGTAATATCCCATCCACTGCGATTATTCAACAAATTAAAGGGTGATTTAGAGAGAACCATTATTGACGAGAAGTTCTTTTTTTATGGAGAGCCTAGTTGAAAAATACCCAGAACTCTTGCAAACAGTACACTTCCATGGGTTCTAGCAATTCACGAGGCATGAAAATCATATATTCCCTCCCGAGTTTGGGAATTTCACACACCCTATGGAGTATTGGTTCCTAAAACTAAAAATCAGGCAACTGAATTCAGACCAATTTATTTTGTCACAGTCAGAGGCACAGTAGTAGAATGCCTCAACCATTATCTTGCGAGTTTTCTTATCAAAATCATGTACCCTTTAGTTTGGGTAAACATATATTGCGGTCACACCCAGGAACTCTTTTCCTTACTTGTTTTCCCTTTGTTTTTTCCAATTTGACTACTTGTGAGAAAACCACTTTCGTGATATTTGACTTTGGTGTCACTCATTGACTTTATTTTGTGTTTAACTCAAAAATTAAACAATCACTATATCGAACCAAACTCAGAGTAGCTAAAACATTCACTACCACTCCATAAACACACGACCCCAACCCTTCGTTTGGAGTCTTTACTAGCTCCGGTTAGTACACACTCAAACTATAGAGCAGTGTCACTTATCACTAAATATAAAAAGATATACATATTGAAGCATCACCTTTTTAAGGGTCCGCTCGAGGAAACTAATGGTCTTCGAGTATTGGCCACACCCAGGGTGTTAACTTAGGTCATCAAAGATAGCAAAGTCATGTTATCAACAAATGATAAAAAGGAAAAGGAAAGAAAACCTTGTTAGTAACTTTTCAATGATCTTGAAGGACTATCGACACTTTAAAACTTCTACAACTCCTAAATCAACAACTTTAACCCCGAATTGTTGAACCTTTTCTATGTTCCAACACCGATCGTTGCTAGTTTTACTTGGTTTTTGAAAGGCCAGTTAACTAGAGAAGAGGAATTGGGGACATTCCTCTTTATAAGCAGAATTATGAACTACTCCTTTATTGGAAGTCTTAGAGGATTAAATATTCTTACATTTAGGTTGGGGATCAAGTGGTGTCTTTACCGTTGAAAGTGTCTTCTCAATATCTTTATTTTCATCTTCTAAAAGGTAACAAATTTTAACCAAAATTTCTCCACCATAAAACCCAAATTATCCTCAACAAACATTCCATAGGATCACTCCCACAAATATGAATATTGGGTAGTATAAATCTTTTTTGTGAAAGTTAACCCATGAGGAAATATCTCTTTCGACATAGTTGCACTAGATATTCAAATGTGCCAATATCTAAGGCCTTCATCGAGTGACTCAAAACGAATGTCATTTTCTAAATTTCCATGAATATCTTTATAAAAACCAAATTGCCGAATATATCAGGGCATACTATATGGTTCGATGACAAAGTAACCAAACTACTAAATTGAAGAAAATTAAAATGACGGCTCATAAAATAAGATAGTTCCAACTATTGTTATTTTCCATCATCAATCTAATAAGACGGGTCAGGACTACTAAGAATAGGATCATTCCATATAATGTTTCCGCTTCGATGAACACACTTTCTAATTACTTCATATTTTTCAAAGTACTTTGCAGCACCTTCCCTAGATTATACCACAATTTTTGGTAGACAAGGCCCACAATTAAGCAGATAGTGTGTCTTAAGATAATAAGCAAGGCAACAACAACCATAATGGATGGGAAATTAGTCTCTTATATGGTCAAACTATGAAGAAATTTAAATAATATTTTAGCCATGATATATCTTTTCTATGACCGGAACCGCAAGGCCAACCTTTCAACCATTCGCGATTAAGCTTGCTATCTTGAAAATTTCAGGTTGAATAAAATTCCCTTCTTTAGACAGTTATGAAAAAAAGACTATAAGATAAATCTAATATTTTTGGTGTTTTTCTCCAATCGTAGAAAATATCATCTCTTGAGTACTTGACCATGTGTTTATCTTAGTTGTTATCTCACCTGTTGGATTATGAGTAGATGACAAATGTGAAGATCTCTTCTCTTTCCTTGGGGGAGCTAGATCATATTTGAAAATTTTCATGCATAAAAATTGTATCAATTCATTAAAACAAACTCCTATATTACAATTATTGTCCTCTTTAAGATGATGAAACGAATAAAATAGAAACTAACAATTTTGAGGAAGAAATATTTCCCTCTTTTCATCAAATCATATAAGCTATGTGTAGTTTGGTATCACTTCTTTGTAAGGGACTCCACTAATTGGCAAGCCACAATGCAAAATAAATATGTCCCAAAGTAATATGGATGTTTCCCCATTCGATATAAGAAATGTATTTGTTTGATAAAACAAATCTACACAAAAGGCTTGTATAACATTGGAGTTTCAATCATAAGTAAAAGGAGAAGAAAATACAACATCACGAATACAAACATTATTTACAGTTTGCCAAATTATTTATGACATCTTCTTTCCGTTCCAAATATTTCAGAATGTAGTGATATTCAGCTCTAAGCACAATGTTGTCTCCCCAACTTAGTTCCTCTAGAATCATGCAATGTCCTAAATTTTAAAGAGTTCTCACTATGTTTGAAAAATGAGGAATTGGTTTCTCAATATATCACACTTTTGAGGCTTTCTTAGATTTTTGATTGTATTTCGATGTACAACTTCCCATATAAAGTGTGTACCTCAAATGTTGCCATGGATAAACATAACAACCAATAAAATAATACTGGACAAGAAACATAGTATCTACCGTACTATATTTGAGTTTAGAAGCAGGCAAAGTATAATACTTCCAAAAAAAACATTGTTCAAAGTGTAGAATGAATAAAAAAAGTGTTATATGATGTTTCACAAAAGAAGATAAAGGTCGAAAAAAGGGTATTTAAGAAGGGGCGAATAATTTAAGTATAAGGGATCTTGAAAAGCCTCAAGTTAAGGGATGTTCAAGGTGTGGACCGTAAACACACCCTTCACATCTTATGTTAATGTATTCAAGACCTTGTAATGACCTGATACTAGTATTTTTCTTCAAAGCGGGGACGTTAAACAGAGGATTCTTGTAAGTACTGAAGTTTGTTAACTATTAGGACCCATTACAGCCTCGAGAGTAGTATTTCTTTCAAGGCGGGGACATTAAACATATCATTGTACTAAAGCCTCAAGTTCGTTAATCATTCGGTGCCTTGTAAATACTTGAGAGTAGTATTTTTATTAAGGCGGGGACGATAAACACGGTATTCTTGAAGAGCTTCAAGTTGGTTTAGCATTTGTGACCTTGTAAAGACTTGTGAGTATTAATTTTTTAAGGGTGGTACATTAACACTATATTCTACTAATACTTAAAATTAGTGATCTTTATGGCAGGGACGTTAAACACTTACCTTCACACCTCAAGATCAAACATTAGTGTCGTAATAAAGTTCTCAATTACTTAGCTTCCTTTAAATACAAATATTATTTATGTTCTCTAAAAAGAAAGACACAAAAAAAAGGAATAGGGAAAAAAGAAAAACAAAACAAAAGAAAAATATATGTCCCTCAACGATCTATAAAAAGGGAAGTATGCAATTGTTGAATTTTGAGAATCAAAAAGAAAATGATAGCATGCCTTTGTTTGTAGGGGATAAGTTGAGGATAAAAATCATTTTCATACGTTAAGTATAATTCCTTTTTAATGGGAATTTTATTTGAACTACATTAAGAATTAAATCATACTCCTGAATTAATTACAATTTTCTTAGTTGTCTAGGACAATTTCAAGGATATATATATGAAATTGAGCTGGATTATAATACCTAGTTGAATCGCATTTTTTTATTTTACTAAGATAGTAAAAAATAAAATAAAATAAGGAGTAATATCCCTTTCCCTTCCGTAGTTCTCATGAAAATGAAGAAAGGATCAATCATCCCCGTATCGTAATTTAACTATGGTACTGGTACACAGTAATATAGGGATCATCTGTTTAAGTATTTGGACGCCTGCGGCCCGAAAGGTTCAACTCTTATATATATATATATATACTATAGTCTATATATATAATATCTATCTCATAGCTGACTTGGTCACAAGTTAGGAGATATGGTGCCCACCATTTACTTGTTTGCTAAAATAATGTCATTCTAATTATGTAGGAGTGGTACCTTAACAAAACAAGTTCAAATTACATAATACTTCATTATTATGCATTGAATACATCAAGTTTGTCTTCAAACAAACACATATTTTTTTACAGGAGTTGAAGCAAGTGGCATTTGTAATCATTTAAATTTTTTCAAAAAAATAAATATATAAAATGATCATAATTATTATAAATTCTTAAATATATTAGTTCAAATAAATATTATGTATTTATATAATTGCGCTAATTTTTTAAATCAATTTAATTGATTTGGGCTACAATAGAAATGCTTGATTTCACCTCATCCTAGAGGTCCATTATTTTGTGCCACATGGAAAATAACGTGACATGCGAAGTGAAACAGGACATAGGATCATGACATGTGTCAAATAGGACAAGCCCGCTCCATAAATCTCATAAACCATGACACTTAAATTTTAATTGGCAAAAAAATCATGTTCCAATTGCAACTCCTCTATTCTAAAACCACAAATATGGATCCTCATAATTGAAAAAGGGGAAATAAAAAATTCGAAACAAATAATTATAGAAAATCTTTGGTAAAAATGCAAGAAAATTCCTTGTAAAGCTACAAGTTTAAAAATTCAAGCATTCAAGTTTAAGAAGGATCAAGACTAAGACCATCAGATTCAACAATAATCTTGAAACCATTAAATTCAAGTAAAAGTGAAGATCAAGATAAAATTCAATTTTTAAGTGCATCAAAGATTTAAGAACAAGTTTTAAAGCTCTTAAATTACATTTGAAAAAGTGATTTTTTAGGAAAAATAGAGATTGTAACACCTCGCACTTTGAAATAATTCATACGATAATCTAGTAATAAAGAATACACATGTTTCAGTGATGCAAAAAAAAAAAACATATCTAGTGTAATCCCATAAGTGGGGTCTGATGGTGGTGTGTAGGCAGCCTTACCCATACCTTGGGAAGGGAGAGAGGATATTGACTCAACGAAGCAATCAACAAGAAAAATAAAGTGTGTTGCATATACAAATACATGTATTATATATACACACGAACTCAATTACACATAAAATATTAACATAGGAATAGGATTAAAAACAACGATAGTGAGATAAAGATATAAATAATTACTCAAAGTCATTCGGGAAAATCTAAAATGTACCGTAGATTTAGAATGTGACGTATATTGAAACTCATATCCATGACAATTGTATTATCTTTCGTAATTAACCTTCTATAATGTGGTGATGACTCTTTTTCTTTGAAGGTTCTAATAAATTCCACGTTCTACATTTACGGCCCTTGACAGCCCTTTAATATAAGATATCTTTGTTTGTCAATTTTGAATTGAATTTGGTACCATGTATATCATCTAGATTGTTTGTAAATAAGATATTGTAGTTGGTTTTAATGTAGAGCATAGTGATATTATAAATTGTACATTTTTGTGAAATCAAGCCTTTTACAGGAAAGCGCAGTCTCTGAATTCGTAGAATTTATTGGTGAATCCCCTTCCATGCCCGACTCTGCTATATTTACAATAGTTGGTCTTGTTTTGGTGAGAGAAAAAACTTTTTGAATGGCATCTCGGCAAGAGAGGACTGAAAACCACGAACCATAAGATAAATACCTAAATGCTAATACAAACTTCTCCCACATACACTTATGATATGGGGAGGGGGATGACTAAGACACCACTTTTACCAAAGGAACCCAGAGACCAAACATCCCTCCAAAAAACCCAACCCTTAAGGGCACAAGATCCAATAGTCTACCACAGGAATTAAGCTTCAGTTGTAACCTCACGAATATATAAAGTTATTTGAAATTCCTAGAGGACATTCCATGCTATTGATACCTAAATTCCATGAACCTTTAAATTGCTAACTCGAATCAAATTGAGTGAAGCCATGGGTTCTTTTCAAAGAACAGGAAGATATATATCTCCAATGTATTAGAGGGTAATATAAAATTAGAGCAAAGGTTGGGTCTATTTTAGTTGCATTTTCCTCATCTCAAACCTGAGGTTGTTTCGAATGTTATACAACATATTTTGCACCATATTTGTAGTTCGGAAGAGAGGAAGGAGGCCCTTTTGTGAACTTTACTTAATGACCTCATAGCTTCAAATTCCCAGAGTAAGTAGAATAGATGATTTTGTGAACTTTCTTTTTTGTTTTAGAAGGTTGAAATAAGCATAGACACGTTTAATATAGGGTGTTGTTTGTCTTTTTTAATGGATATCTACTATGATGCTTACAAGATATAGACCTCCATCTATGGTCATTATTATCAAATGCAAAAAGCCCAACAAAAATCTAAAAGTCATTGGAGCTTTGCAATGTACAAATAATATGTGGGCTTTGATGAAAATTATTGAAGGGTGAAAAAAATACAAGCATGCATACATTTAGTCCAAGTCTAGTAAATATTGGGAAACATACACAAAAGGGCCAGTTTATCGTCTTCTTTTATTAGAAAAATTGCCAAATTAGACATTACACATACCCTTCTTCTTCCTACCAATTTGTCTATGAATGACTTCTTTTCCTCCTCTTTTCCCCCCATATTCATCATTCTACTTCGTCGTCTTCTTTTTTTAAGAAAATTGACGCATTGAATAAGTAATTCATTTAAAGATAATTATATATCGAAAAACTTGAATCATAAAGTGAATTAATATCTATGATCTGGAAGTCTTTGTAGGTGATTTTGATTTGATAGAAATTGAATATTTAATGTATACTTAATGGTTAGTTGAGATACTTTTCATCTTTTTGAGTGTATCTTAATGTAAAGTAAGTGTATAAAATATGTATAGGTATGCTATATTGTATAGATAGGGGTCGTTTTGTTAAGAACAAGTTATCCCATTATCCTAGGTTAGCTATATTGAAGAACTTATCTTACCATGTATATGTAATAACTTATTCCGTTACTATGATATAAATATTGGGATAAGTTATCCCTAACGTAGAACAAAAACAAGATAAAAAAAAACTTCATTTTATCACTATTTTTTTTTGACTGTCAAACCAAACGACCCCCTAGTGTATTTCTTTCTACGAATTTTGGCTGTATATTATATAAATAAAAGATGGTTATTTCTATAGCCTTCTTGGATAGCCTTATTTTAAGTACTTTTAAGATAAAATAACTTTTTAAATTTGTTATTAGTGTTTGGGTAAGTTTAAGAGTGTATAAGCAATTAATTTTAATATACAATGACAAAAACCATAAACCAAACCCCTTTGTACATAATAGTGATTTGTAAACTTATTGTTTTTGTCTTCTGCTTCAAAAAGAAAATTCAAACAAAACAAGATCTTATAAAATATAATTTTATTTAATTATTTTGAAACTAGCCGATAATTATTATCATGAAGACAAAGATTAGAACAAACAAATATTTTTTTTTAGTGTATAGAGGTTTAAATGTCAATCTTTTAGTGTTTACAAAATCCTTTATAAAAATGTCATTGTCAATGAAAAGTATGCCTTAGATTCTTGATATTGACATTGAAGCGTAGATTTTGCAACGCAACACGTTTTGACACTCACTTTAGGGCTCAAGCGTGCTATACAAACTATGATTGTTTGATTTCATTTATTGTGTTTGCCTTTATTGAAAAAAACCTTACTGAAAATGTTGACTAGTATTACAGAATCATAGTTGTATAATAAATATAGATAATATAGGTGATTTTCGAGGATATTAATATCCAGTTGTCATAGTTAGATTGCTCCTAATATCCTGTTTCCATAATTAGAATTCTCGCTACATGTATTTATATCATTACTCTTTGAGAAATATATATATTATTCTCCATATCTTATCTCAATGACATGGCATCTGAGCCACTAGCGCTCAGTTTTTATGCTCCAGAATTACACAGGTGTTCTGCTTGTTGATGAAAAAGACTCGACAATATGAGTCACCCAATATTAGGGTGGCAGCGACTGAGTTACAGGATCCTACCCCCCCTTTCAACTATATCTTACGCTCTATCGCCACGGTAGTATTGATCACAACCTGCTAAGCTCCTCAATAATTTAAGTCTGAAATTGGTGTGCGTTGCTAATCTCCTAAATATCTTTCTCGATATGTTATTCCCTATTTACATGTGTTCTTTGTTGTGTAAGTCAAGTCGTTTTTCTTCTTTGCCCCCTTCTCCCTCCCCCCTTTATTTTCAAACTGCGGGCCGTAAATATTCTGACACATTTAATTTTATTCATATTTGGTTGATCATAAAATAAAAACTTCTATTTGGAAGATCTGCAATATTTGACAACCACAGTGGGACAGATGAATGTTATCTAAACGTTATTGGTTTGGGTTGTTGTATATGTGATCCCTGCTTCCTTTTCTCCTTCAAAGATTTGAAAGTTTTGTAGGATTTCTTCAATTGATGTGAATTTTATTCTATTTTCCTTTTCAGACCTATTATTTTGAAAACAAAATTATTGATTACAAAAGTCAAAGATCTCACTTGTTGCTTTTGTTTACAAATTAATGCACTTCAGTTAATACCTTTGTAGAGTCATATAACATATGTCTTCTCATCGATCTAAATAAATGGGTGATCGATTCAGGTGCGAGAAATCATATGAAGTGTAATCCATTTTTTCTAGGTTATAATCGCATAAAGGACCCTCCGGTTACTTTAGCTGCTTGATCAACTTGTAATAGCATTTAATTTTGGACCGTTAAACAAACCTCCTCTATTAAACTGTCATTTTTAATAAGTTTTCCAAAAATTAACTTTTAATTATATTTCTTTCAATAAACTTACTGGGGACCTTATTGGTTATATGTTTTTTTCCAAATCATTTTTTGATTCGAGATCTTATGACGAATTAGGTTATTAGTATAGGACATATTTCTAATGATATCAACATTCTTGATGAATAAGAGCCTTGATTAGGTCCCTCTCTACTATCATGTATCCATTTGAAGCACATTGTCGATTATGTCATCGTTATCTGCCTCTGTTAAAGAAGATATGTCCTCAATCTCAAAATGTTTCTTCATTGGAGTCAGAGTCATGCTTATTTGCAAAATATTATCGCATATTGTTACCGTCAAGGGTTAATAATGGAGTTTAGTTGGCATTTACGTTTTTTCATTCTGATTTTACGGGACCATGTCCTGTGATTCAAATATAGGACACATGGATTTTGTTAGTTTTTTGGATGATTTCTCTTGAATGACTTGGATTTATTTTATAAAGATTAGCTTTGCAGAGTTTACTCATTTTTGTGCCTTCTATGCTGAAGTGAAAACACAATACAATGTCTAGGTACGTAAATCTAATGAATGATAACACCAAAGAATATAGGTTAGAATTTTTAGGATTGTATATGAAACAACATGGTATTCTACACAAGTCTTCCTATATTGATACACCCTCTCAAAATGGAGTTGCTGAGAAAAAGAACATGTATTTTCTTTAAACAGCTCGGACAACCTTTTTTCGAATTAAAGTCCCCAAACAGTTTATGGCAGATGTTTGGGTAATATGGGAAATTCTATCTTTTAATGAAGTCTTTTTATTGCTATCAGTGAAGTCCTAGGGCTTTTTTAGCTAATTAAGTGAGGTAGTTCAAGTTTTTGGATTGAAAATGAGTATATATGATCACTAGATCTTCTACTAGCAATCTTTAGTTGGAACTATCCTCTTTGTTGTATATGTCGAAGATAATTAATCACAATAAATGATTATGTGGTGATCTATTCCCTCAAGAATTTTTTACATACTAGGTTTAAAATGATGAACTTAGGCTAGTTGAAATACTTTTTGATAATAAAAGAAAAAAAAAGTAAAATTTTCTATCGAAGAGGAAATATATTGTTGACTTACTTGCAGACACGCGAAAGTTAGCAGTCAAAAACCTTGCAGTATTCATATGGTCGCCAAATGTTCATCTTAGAAAGATGATGACCATCCTCTTTAAATATCAAAAGAGTATTTGAAAGGTGCGTTGAGTGATAAACTACCCTTACACGGACCTAGAATAGATTTGATTTTTCAGTATGTGTTGTTAGCCCATTTGTGTATTTCCCCTACTAGCAAATATTGGGAAAGCTTTGGCACATTATGTGTGTTACCTGAAAGGTTGACTCCTTGACTTGGTGTATTTATAAGCAAACGGGGGACTACTTGTGTTGAGTGTTTGGCAGATGCTAATTGGACTGGGTCGAAAAGTGATAGAAGTTCTACTATATTGTATTATGTCTTTGTGGAGAAAATTATTGTCAGGAGAATAAGTAAGTAAGAAAAAAAGTTGTATGTGGGATTCTTAGTAAAAGGTTAGAGTACAGAGTATGTCACAATATGTGCGAGAGATTTGTGGATACATCAACCTTTTACTAAATGAGGTAAAGGGTTATCATTTAAAACACCAGTAAAACTATTGTGATAACTAATCAGCAATAAAAATTTTCAAGAATCTAGTTAGCCATGATTGATCAAAGCATAATTCCATCAAGTATAATTTTATCTAAAGCACAAGAGAAAGGTAAAGTTTATTTACATTACTGTCAGACAAGAGAACAACTTGCTTGCATCTTCACCAAAGTACTTCCTAGAGAAACATTTTTCTATCATCAAGAACGCCTTGGAGCTATCAAACAAATTCATTCAGGGGTTGTTTGGAAATAATGCATCAATGTTTAGCCTTCCGTAAATGTCTCTTAATTTTAAAAGAAGTCTCTTTAGAATTTCATAGTACATCTATCTAGTAAATTCTGATACATGTATTTAGTTATTTGTGAAAGACTTTTTGTTTTCTATTTTAAGTAGCGAGAGATAGAGGGGGGAGGGAGACGCGAAGCAGCTTGGCCAAGGGCCGGCAGGAGCGACAAGAAAAGAGAGAAAGGCGCGAAAGGACGAGGACAACGGACAAGGGGGGGGGGGGGGGGGCCCGGGGAAGGCGTTATAATAGACGTCTCAAATTCGAAACCCCTTACAATAAAAGCAATGGAACTGACCTTTAGGTCGAGCTCATCGCACCAGTCTTTCCTAGGGCGGGTTATCTCTCCTTTTTGGTTTGAGATATATTACCTAGGATTGAGCATTTTGCCTTGTGAGCACCAAAAGCGTAGAAGTTGTGGGATTCCCTTGTCATAAAAAAAGAAGAACACACGATACTGTTTAACTAAATTATTTCACCCAAGCCCTAACACAAACCTAACTCAAAAACCTACATCTTCATGTAGACTCACTCAAGATAGTACCAATTTGTAGGAGGATTCGGCCTTCATTATAATCCTTTCCATTTCAAGTGAAAATCTTCATAATACGACCAATTTTAATTCTTCACATCACATTTCCTCAAAGAATCTGCTTGTGTCACCCATTCTGTCAACAGGATGTATGAGTTTCTAATAGTGTGTTACGTGCTCCTCACACCACAATAAAACCACAATTTAGATTATGAAATTATTGATTATATCATATCTGGTGGAATTTTATGTAAATGATTGTGGAGTTATTGGTTATTTTATTAACTCATAACATACTTGTTATAGCTTCCTCTTTCAATTGCAAGTTTTAACCTAGATTAAACATTATTTCCATATACTTATCTTTGTTCTCTTTGCAAAATAATGATATGATTCTCAATATTTTTTTCTCAATTACAACTACCTATGCTAAAATAATAATAATAACTTCTTCGTATGTCCTGAAAATTCGTTCTAGAAAAAAATCTGCTGAAAATGCTATTCTTTAAATTTTTTCTTTTTATAGAGGAGATTGTCGCACGTTATGAAAAACATATTATCAGAAGACTCTAGTGTTGCTTCCTTATCTTTTTACTTCAAGTAAAAGATTCGTCAGATCATCTAGGTGGCTATAAAGATGAATTGTTCCATAAAACTCTTTGATTGTGCCGTACAGAACATGTAAAAACATCATATATTTTACTTATTTAGTAATAAATAACCTTTTTGGAGGAATGAATGTCCATCAATGAAATATACAAAAATTTATTATCATGAAAAATATCTCTAGAAAATTTTTCCAAGCATGATTTAAAAGTTCTCATATCTTGCATAATTAACAAAAAAAATAATTTGTTAGATTTGTCGTAAACATGAATATTATAATAAATGAATCAATACATTGAATGTAACTAATATTAAAATTTTGAAACTATTTAGGGAGATTTGAATTAGTTGAGAATGAATGTATATACTCTCTTGTATCAACAATGTACATTTCTAATATAGAGTTATACATCGCCTATACAAGAGTCTATCCTATTTGTAAAATATGGATATAAAATGTGACATTTATATAATATAAATGCATGTAATAATCTTTTATTTTAAAAAAAATATTGTTACTTGTATCATTAAATTTAAACTACTTTTAGGTAACTAAATACTACTTATTATACATACAATATTTTTATAAAAAACATTTATTTTAAGTATATGAAATTTTCCAATATTTTTAGGAAAAACATCGAAAAAGTTGTACGTCTGTCGAATGTGAGTTTTTCAAGATTCTATGCACAAAATAAATGCCAAAATGCCTTTACACCAAATAACCCTCTATTCAGTTTTCGTCAGAACTGTTGTTCTCCACTCTTCCCCTCAACGGCGCAAGTCTCACTCTTATAGGAATCTACGACGATAAAACATTGGATGGAGAACAACGAAAAACATTTATAAACAATGAGAAGGTAAAGTTTCCGTGAGTTCCGCGAAGGAGTTCTTCTATTTTACCCTTCTATTATTAGGGAATGAATGAAACGTTACTTTCTACTCTATTGAAAATGCTCATTATGTCAATCAAATGTCAGGATAAGAGATATAAACCATTAAAATACCTAATTAATGCTAATGGGCACCGATAAAGATGTCATGCATGTGGTCTCATACTCATCTTTCATTAGTTTAGATGTTGATGTGGCTGGTAGTTTATCGTATTAGAGAATCTACGGTTTTAGTTAGAGTTTTTTTATGATATCCAACTGTATAAATAAACATCATGATTAGGGAGGAAGTAAGGTTTTAGGATCTAGTGTAAATGGAAATTGAACAGAGAAATAGCGGGTGATAAAACCGTGAAATGCTTTTTATTTGATAGAACGATATGTCATAAAATCCTTGAATTCCTTTCTCGCAAGCGGTATATGACACTCAAGATCCATTTGGTCGATTTTTATAAATTTTAGTGATATAATCTAGCTCACGAGTGTCTACAACCATTTCTCGATAATGTATTTCTGAACTTGATCGAGCAACCACACATTGTGTTTACCCTTCCAGGATACAAAATTACCTCTTAATAAAAGTCAATCATCAAAACCTGAACCGTCTATGAGAGGGTGATCCTGCCCAGTCTCATTTATATATCTAGGGATATGTTTATGGACATGAATATCGAAAATCAGTCTTATACCCCAACTCATTTTATATACGCAAAATACAAACAATTGCATCCCAATAATTATTATTGGGAAGTCAGAAACTATCATGTAAGACTCAAATGAAAAGAATGTCAGGTCTAGTCACTATAATTTAGCTTTCTACCTATTCATCTATACCTTCTAGAATCCTTGAGTAAGTTCCCCTGGCAGGAGTTTAGCATTGGGATCCATAGGAGTGTTAATAGGTGTACATCTCATCTTCTTATGTATTCAAGATTGGACAAGGAACATATGCATTGCAAAATAAAAATACTTAATCTACATTGAGTAACCTCAATACCTAGAACTATATCAGTCTCCGGAGCTCTTTATTTTGGAAATACTAAAAGAGATTTACTGTCCTGATCATTGACAATGATACCAATAAAGTCAACTTAAACCAACAAATATATATTGATAAAGCATGGAGTGATTAAATTTACCATGAATCATGGAAAATTTCTTAATTACTTGTTGAAATCCCCAAATCAACTTCAAGAAGATTGTTTCAAACCTTAGAAAAACATGCAGAATTGACATACAAGGAAACTAGACTCCCCCGTCTAATAAATCATATGGTAAAACATTTTAATGTCCAACTGATGAAGAGGCCAATGAAAGATACCAACCATAGAATAAAAAAGGCAGATATATTGTATTTTAGCCAAATAAGAGAAATTATCAATCTAATCCCCTCCAAAATATCTCCACATATCCTTTGTAAATAAATTGGAAAATATAGATATGTCGAAAATAGCACAGTAGTCACTATAAATTGCTCAAAATTTTGTATTAAATATATTGATTCTCTCGAAATCACGATTCAATATTGAACAAGAAAGTCTTTGAAATGCTAGCTAGAACAGGCTCACGCATTATCACATGGTACTATCTCAGTCACTAGAATCCTACATCTAGCCTACCGTGAAGTATTTGTAACCAATAACGGTTGTTAAGATTTGGTCGCTGAAGGTTTCTAAACCTTACGGTGGTGTTGGATTTTCCCTAACACCAAAGATAACAGAGATAGTTGTGAGTATTCACTAGAATTTTGATAGAGACCGCTAAGTTTTTTTGAATGAGGAATAACAATACAATTTTTTATAAAGTTACGGAAAGAAGTACACAACCCCGCGCATGGTGTTCATCATGTTGGAGTTGCCTTTTTTCTTCATAATGATAGCCAATATTTCATGCTCTAATATGGCATATTTTTTTCAATGAGTATCAATCAGGTGTTCAATATGTCAATTTCACCATTAGTGCATATAGAATGTTATGTCGGATAAACAAACTATAAAATATTTCTTGGTCCATGGGATTGTGAGTTCTCTATTATGTGATAGGTTGAATCATAATAGGCTTAGTTCTTCTTTGATAGTGGTTTTATGTAGGGCTGTAATGTATTTCTTGTTGTAGAGGGAGTTGTAATGAGTTGACGAGCCACTGGTGGTGGCTTTTTGTCGGCCGGCGTTGCCATATCAGCTAATCTGGAGAGATTAGGGTCACAATGGCAAGATTTCTCTTGGATAATATTTTATTTAAGTATAAGGTATTAGAATTTTTCAACCCTTAGGGTGACCCAGCGGTGTATCCTTGGAAATTCCATAATAGAGGTCGGAAGTTTGAAATCCATTGCCTATAAAAGCAAGGAGTTTTTATTTTAGGTCGAGCTCGTCGTACCGGGCTTTCCTTTTGCGGTTAACTTCTCCTGTGTGGTTTGAGATATAGTGCATATGAGTAAGATATTGGCCTTATGAACTCCAAAAGGGTAGCAGCAGCTGATTTCCATTGTCATAAAAAAAAGAAGGCACGAGACTGTTTAACTAAAGTTATTTCACCCATGACCTAAGACAAACCTAACTCTACAACCTACATCTTAATGTAGTTTCACTCAAGATAGTATCAATTTGTAGGAATATTCGGCCTTAAGAAAAATCCTTTGTGTTTCAAGTAAATAAAATTCATAATACGACCTATATTAATTCTTCACATAACATTTCCTCGAAGAATCTCCTTGTGGAACCCATTCTGTAAAAAAAATGTATTAGGTTCTGTTGGGTTATGGGTCTTTTTTTTTCCCTTCTATATGTGGATAAAATAAAAACCCATTTGACCAACACCTTTTTGCCCATAGGCCCATTCTATGAGCAAATATCAGCCTATTAGGGTCTTATTTTCGTATACACAAAAGGTTTTTTTTCCGCAGCCAAAAGAGAGATTGAACAGTTTTTACGCGTCAAAATTCAGGCCCTATAACCAACTCAACTTTAATTGGGCTATTCCCGCTTCGTTTTTTGTCCGATTGAGCTGATTTTTAGACGAAATATATGTTCATCGCAATCTTTGATTAGGACTGACGAGTTGATTTGGTGGCCTGCCCTTAGTTTTGCTGTCGGTGACCTTATCTGCGAAATTGGTGATTTTTCCTCCTTTAATTCTCTAGATTTGTGCAATCTTATTTGTGTTGCTCGTTGTTTGACACTTGTTTTGTGGACAATTTGGAGAACATCTTTTAACTCTTGTGATTATTGTGGAGCTTTGGTCCGTTGTTTTTTTAAACGCTCACAAAATCGAAGGGTTTCCACGTAATCTTTGGTGTCTTGGTGATTGTTTTATTATTGTCTTGTATATTTGTTTGGTTGAATTACTTGCTGCCTTACTATCTATTGCTTTGTGGTGTGGGTTGGTCTGATCTTGGTCAAGCGAAAAGGGAAAGTAATAGACTTGGGGTATTCTTCTTCTTCCGTTGTTATCCTATCACAGGCTTGTTTTTTTATTGGCCATTGCCTGTCTTTCCCAACAAAGTGGTATCAGAGCATTGGTTTATTGTTGATTGTCGTTTTGAATTGATGGAGGCAAAATATGAGCAAATGGTGGTGTTTAAATGGTAGTAACTATCATATTTGGAAGGCAAGATGAAAGATCTTTCTATTTGGTCAAGAAGATGCATTTTACCTGTGTTGCTTCTAATAACCTAAATCTTTGAATGATGAAAATGGGAATTGAGCATATGCAGGTTTTGGTGGCTATATTGAAAACAAAATGGGGTAAGATAATGTTAGCAATCATATTGTGAATGAAGAACCATGCCAAAAGTTTGTGGGACAAAGCCGAAGACACTATATGCTTCGAAGACTGGCAACAACAAGTTGGTTCCTATTGAAACAATTAGTGAATATCAGGTATAAGGATGGCCTCTATTTCTGATCATATAATGATTTTCAGGGTTGTTTCTTGACCAGCTGTCCGGATGGGTGTAAAGTTTGATGATTGAGATCAGGGACTTTGGCTTTTAAACTCTGCCAGACGCTTGGGAAACTCTTCGAGTTTCTTTGACTAATTTGATCCCATTGGTGTTGTAACCATGGAAAACTGAAGAGTGGTGTCTTGAATGAAGAAATGAGAAGAAGATCTCAAGAGCCTCATCTTCCTTCAGCTTCACACCCGATGTTTTGATTACTACTGAAGATGGGGGGGAAACAATCCAGAGGTCAGAATGATATAGGTAAAAGTAGAAGCAGTCAAACTCCTAAATACAAGAAATATTACATGTGACTATGCCAACAAGAATTGGCATGGTCATGAAATATTTTTACACAATGGATCACAAGATAGATTTATACCCACAACATATGCTCCTTTCTCTCATGCCAGCCTCTTTTTTTCTTTTTTTTTTTCTAACCTTCTTACATTCTTCTTGTTTCTTGTGAGTGCAAAATGTCTTAATCTTGTTTCGGATGAGTCTAGCTGGTTTGGGTGGATTTCTGTTGCTACTTCTCATGTCACGGCCAAGAAGGAATTATTTTCTTCTTATACTCTAGGTAATTTTGGGGAACATTGAAATGTGCAATAATCATGAAAGTGAAGTTATTGGCTTTGGGACAGTTTGTTTATGGAAAGTAACAATGGTTCCAAACTAGTTTCTCAAAAATGTCAAGCGCATGCTCAGGCAGATGTTCGCTTGAAATTTGATTTCTGTGGATATCTTGAATGATGAGGGTTATGTTAATACACCTGGTGTTGCCAGTGAAAGCTTCTAAGGTTTGATGGTTGTGTTGGCCCGTGGTGACACGTTTGTCTAACTTGTATGGTATTTCAGGGCTCCATTTTCTAGAGACTAAGTAAATTTGTGGAAAATGATACTTCATCAGAGTTATGGCAAATAGAAGGTGAGTGCCATATGGCGAGAAGGGATTGATAGTTTGTCTAAAGAAAATTTTCTTTCTGGAGTGAAACAAGCAAAGTTGAAGAATGTGTTCTTGCTTCGCCGTAAACAGAAAAGAGTTTCCTTTTCAGAGTCATTTCCGCCTTAAAAATATTGACTTTTGCTGGAGTTGGTACCTTCTATTTTGTGTGGTCCTTTAAAGGTAAGATCTCAATGGTGTTTGTCACTTTACCTTTGTGACTTTTATTTGATGATCCTCCGCAAACTCTGGGTAATGTCTTTGAAGTCCAAGGCATCAAGTACTTGCTGTTTCAAGAGTTGTCAGGCCTTGGGTGAAAGACAAACAGGGAAGACATTGAAATGCATCCGTTCAGATAATGGTGGGCGTATATTGGTCCTTTTGAATAGATATTGGCAGAGATCAGGGTATTACAATCAGAAAACTCCTCCAAGACTCCTCAGTTAACTGTTAAGCAGAGAGGAATGAACAGAAACTCTAGTAGAGAGGGTTAGATTATGCTTTCAGCTGCTAGCTGTCTTATCTTTTGGGTCATAAGCACTTACTATTTTGCTGCTTCTGTTTCTCAATTTATCTCCTGCTGTTTGCCTTTATATGGTGATGTCCCTGACAAGAGAGTTTGGATCTGGTAAGATGGGTTTCTTATGACATCTTAGAGTCCTTTGGGTGTAAAGCCTTTTTCACATTTTCCAAGGTATGAAAGGTCAAAGTTTGGATGTAAAACTAGGCAGTGTTATCTTCATTGGTTATGGCAAGATGATTTGGCTATCGTTTCTATGATCCTGTTTGAGAAGCCTGTTTAGAAGCCGTGATGTTTGTGTTCTTTGAATACCAAACAATTGAAGATTTTGACAAAGCCTGAGAAGGGCTGATTTCAGACTAGTGAGAGCTTAGTTTGTTGATCGCAGTTTCCTTTGAAGCACCGGAAGAAAATCTCATATGATGAAAATCCAGTTGAGAATGAAAGAATGGTGATCATTTCAGAATGATGCATGATGTTGTTGATGCTCCAGTGCAAGATGATGTGGTTGTCCAACACCAATTATTAAGCTCCCCAGAGATTCTCATCAGACGATCCTAGTAGAGAGAGAATTCCTTTATCTCGTTATTCTCCCAAGAGTATTTAACTCTCTTGACTGAACGGGGGAGAACCTGAGAGTCTTGATGAGGCCATGGAAATAAGAAAAATGATAAGTTTTTTTTTGATTGCATGGAAGATGAGATTAAATCCTTGCAGGAGAATCATACCTTGATTTGGGTTTAAGTTTACCTAAAGACAGAAAAAGCTTTTGAAAAACAGGTGGGTTTTTCGGGTGGACAACATTAAGATGTATCCAGTTCCACGGTATAAATCTAGATAGTTGTCAAGGGTTTAATCAGAAACAGGGAGTTGATTTTGATGAGATATTCTCTCCAGTTGTGAAATATGTAATCCTCGTGTGGTTTCTAGAATCTAGGCTTGGCTGCAGTTCTAGATTTAGAGTTAGCAAATGATGGTTAAAACTGCTGTATCGCTTCCATGGTGACTTGATAGAAATTATAATGGAGAAACCGGAAGGTTTTTGAAGTCAAGGGTAAAGAGAATTATGTTTTTCATATTCAAATTGAAGAAGAGCTTGTATGGTTTGAAACAAGCTCCCAGGCAGGGGTACAGAATTTTGTGTCGTTTATAGTCAGCAGGGCTTCAGGGACTTTTTCAGACCATTGTGTTTTTGTGCAAAAGTTCTCTCTGATGGTGACTTTATTATTGTGTTGCTTTAAATGTTGATGACATGTTTTGTGTGGTCATAATACTTGCAGGATTCAGAAGTTGAAGCAAGTTGAGTAAGTCTTTTGCTATGAACGACTTAGGACTCAGCAAGGCTTGATTCTTGGCATGCACAGATTTTTTCCCTTTCCCGTGATGAAAGACAAGACATTGGTATTATCAAAAGAAGTACATTCAGAAGTACTTCGCAGTTCAACTGGACCAAGCTAAGTTGTCATTACAACAAGAACACACCTTTATCTATGCCTTCAATTGAGCACGAAACAGTGTCCTTCTAGTGATGATGAGAAGGAGATTGAAGAAAGTTCTTATGCCTTCAGCTGTTGGAGGTTTGATGTAGCGATGGTTTGGTACAAGACCGTACTATTGCTCCGGATCACGCTGTTTGGAGTTGTTAGCCGTTTTTCTTTCTAATCCGGGAAGAGAACATTGTAATGCGGTGCATGGGTTATGAGATATCTCTGTGGCACTTCCTAGTATGCGTTGTTGGTTTTGGTACAGGAAAGCCTATTCTTTGTGGTTAACTGATTCAGACATGGCTGGTGATGTTATAACGCGAAGTCTACTTCTCGTACTGGGTTAATTTTGCAGTGGGAGCTTGTCTTTGCAATCTAGGTTGCAAAATGTGTTTGCCTATCTACTCAAGAAGCTGAGCCTTATTGATGTGTCGTTAATCGTGTAAGAATTGCTTTGGATGAAAGTTCTTAGGGTGAAACTTTGTTGTTCCAGATGGAGGTATGTGCTTTATTGTGAACAGGTCAAAGTGGCATAACAAAACATCATGGCAATAAATTCTACGATCAATGGTCGTCTAAACAACTTGATGTGAGAACCTTGGAATTCGAGAATGGTTGGATTCTAAGTTTCTTGCGCTGAAAAGATTCTACAAATGACAAATGGTCCGATATGATGACTAAACATTGCCAAGAGGGAAGTTTGAAAGATTTGTTGGCATGGTCGCCAGGGATGGCGGTCTCCTCCTCCACATAGTCGTGAGGGGGGAATTGTTGGGTTATGATTGGTCTTTTTCCCTTCCGATGTGGATAATAAAACCCAATTGGACCACCCCCATTTTTGCCCATAGGGCCCATGCTTATGAGGTAAATATAGCCTATTTGGTCTATTTTCATATACACAAGAGGGTTTTTTTCAGCAGCCAAAAAGAGAGATTGAGCAGTTTTTCGCAGTCAAAATTCAGAGCCCTAAAAAAAAACTTTCAAACGGTGATTCCCGCTTTCATTTCTTGTCCGATTGAGCTGATTTTTAGATACAATTATCTTCATCTCATATTGATTGGACTGACAGAGTTGGATTTGGTTGCATGCAAGCTCATTTTGCTGTTGTGACAGTAGCTGCGAAAATTGTGGTGATTTTGCTCCTTTAATTCTCTAGATTGGTGCAATCTTATTATTTGTGTTGCTCGTTGTTTTGGAACTTGTTTTTGTGCCAAATTTTGGAGAACAATATTGTAACTCTTTGTGATTATATGGAGCTTTGTGGTCCCGTGGTTTTTTACTCTTCACATTGAAGGGTTTTCCACGTAATCTTGGTGTCTTTGGATTGGTTTATTATTGTCTGTTTATATTTGTTTGGTTTAATTACTTGCTGCCTTACTATCAATATTGCTTGTGGTTGTTTTGTCTTCCATTGGTTCAAAATCGAAAAGGGGGAAAGTATAGACTTGGGTTATTCTTCCCCTGTTATTCTGTCAGACATTCTTTGTTATTGCCTTGTCTTTCCCAACAGGTTCTAATACTGTGTTACATGCTCCTCACAAGGTGAGGAGGCGAGGATAAGAGTGCGAGGTGAGGGGGACCACCCCACCCTCGATCCCTCCGTTTTCAGATTAATAACATTCTTGATAATATCACATCTGGTTGATTTAGATGTAAATAATTTTGGAGTTATATTTTATTTTACTACCTCATTACATACTTGTTATAGCTTCCTCTTTCAATTGCATGTTTTGATCTTTACAAACATTCTCTTTTTTTGATATGTTTATAAAAGTTATTCTTCATCAAATAACAAGAAATATCTGGAAAAATTAATAAGGCTGACCAGTTGAATAAAGATTGCCCGTCAACTTGTTTTAAGAATATATGCTAGCTGAAATTAGGAGAAACAATCAAAGGAATTTGAGTGTCTATTACAAAAAAAGAAGTTAAGGACTACTTAATATTTTTGGTTTTCTCACAATGCCTAAAAATGGAAATTCACTTCTAGTATTATATTTAATATTTAATTTTTATTATTCTTTTACCTTGACCAAGTAAGTCGAGGATCTATAAAAAATAAGATCTCAATCTATATGAGATTGGGATATGGTCTGTGAACACTCAACAATCCCAACCATCCCAAGACACCTGTTGTGGATTACACTTGTTATGTTGTTGTTCTGGATCTTTGCGAAAGGTGCAAGTTAGCTTTTACTTGTTTACTATTTTTGAAGAACTACTAGAGGCTTGATGCAAATGACAGTTGTGTTCTTTTGAGAAATACATTAAGAGGGAGCCTATATGGGTTTAACTAAAAGGCAAAACATTGTCATGTTTCAAGCAAATCATATTGATCTATGGGATAAAACATGCTTTTTTTTATAACTTCTTATCTGATTACTCATAATATGGCATGTAATAAATTAATGATGACTATATTTTGTTCTGTCAGTAACCTAGAATGTACTGTTTTTATTTTGTCTTTATGGGAAACAAACAATAAAACATTGTAAGATTTTCATATAAATGGGCGTTTTTCACATTTCAAGTAAAAATAGATTTCATGATTAACTTTGCACAGAATATCAGATATCCTCTTGTTTCTATTAACTTAATATGCCTTCTCACAGTTTCTCAATTTTAATGTCTTGTGCTCGTGGGGTATTAAAGTTTCTCTCTGGGAGATTCCTTCAGTAAGTGGAATTTAGTTCTAAAAATAAGGAATCTTTTAATGGACAGAAAATATCAAACATTTTGTTCTCTAATTGTACTCATGAACTAGAAAGCTGGTGTTATTTTGTGACCTTGTTTCATGACCTTTCACAAATTTCCTCTGTCTATCTGTACAAAATTGTGCATGAATGTACATTAGTTTGTAATGTATTTTCATTTCAGAATAATTAACAAAAAATTGGCATCTTTTTATTCTAAAAGGGGAGGGCGCCGAATGAGTCAGCAACAAATTAATCAGGAAAGATAATCTATATTACAATTTTCTGGGAGAGGAATCTTCATGATTTATCACGTTCCGAGTCTAGAACACATTTTAGATTTACTTGAATGACTTTTGGTAATTATTTATATCAAAGGAATTTTTTTAATCCTATTCCTTTGTTTCTTTTAAACAAAACAATATATCACATGCATTTAATTTAGTATGTTTTTAAATTAAATTTATTTGAAGTGGCCGCACATACAATTTTTTTTCTTGTCAATTGTATTATTGAATCATTATCTTCTCTACTTTCCCAATGTAGGGGCATGACTGCGTACACTGCACTCTCCAGGATCAACTTGGGGGATCATACTCGATGTGTTGTTGTTTGTTTGTATTGTATCACTAAATCATTTGGATTCTTTCCATTTCATGTTTAATTTTTTGTAAATGGAAGTGAAGATGAAGGAGCTTAAGTGGGAAAGGGTAATATTTCTGGATGATTTACAAAGAGAGCAAACATTGCTGACCAATGCATAGAAGAAGTTTGAAATAAGGAAACATGAATATGTCAAGTTTCTTTCACAAAACTCTTCTAATCTTTAAGGGTTGTATCCTTGGGTGTGTATAGTTCCTAACTTTTTCATGTTTATCTCTTTTCATGTTCCCTCCATTTTCCATTAATTCTCTCTATATATCCAACATGCTATTCAATGATTATTCCATAATAACTAGTGTTTTTAATGCCAAGCAGGTATAAATTAAGTCATCTTTAAGTTGATACAAGTAATATCTTGACCTTATTTTACTTGATCCTCTTTTTCCTTACATCCTGCTTTAATTGATTGACAATGTCATTTTATAGTTACAGATTGTACTTGTATTTTATAATTAGAGTGAGAACTTTGGATGGATAAGAGATTTTTTTAAGCTTGTTGTTGTTTTAGTATGATAGTTATAGTTGTTTTCTTTGAGCATTCTAAAGATGTAGATATAGGAAGTGAGATGATAAAAATGTTACGAGGAGTCGATGAAATTGGTTTTCTAGGATACAGTAAAACTGTTCTTTTTTAACTGAATATGGTCATATTCTAACCAGTAACCTCATTACAAGTGAGAGAGAACACATTTCCATCAATTTTGGTGAGTCCATATTTAAATAACAAGAAAAGTTTGTCAAGTACAATTTTTTAAAAAAGGAAAAAAAAAGATAACAACCTGGATTAATAAAACAAGAGACTACACCCCCAAATGCAAGCTTGAATGATTTGCCACCAGTATTCTTCTCCATTTCTTTTGCCAATCCCCCTGCAACTGTCAAAGAGTTCCATAATGGTTTTTTTGTATATCGTCACTATGCACAATATTACTTTTACCTGCAAATATCATTCTCTATACTTGCTGGTTCGAAGGGGGAACTCAATTTTCTTTTCCGATAGAGTAAGTTGTTGGCCAATTCCACCCATAATTGGATTGTGAAGAAAAATCCACCATTCTTTATTATCACTAATTTTTCAAAATATTACTACCGTCTTTTTTATCTGAACCTTTCTCATTGGAGATGGTTCTGGAGTTGTGTTTCCGCCATCCCTCACTATGATCTCCAATACCTCTAATGGTATTTTGTGACCATAAATATAATGCTAGTCCTACAAACATAACCAAGACAAAGCTGATTTTCCTGCTATGATTGTTTTTGATAACCAATGGAGTTGAGCTTAAGATTTCTTCCATTTCCATTCACGATGTATAACCTACTCTGTGTCCGCTTTGGAGGAAATATCTTATAGTTTTAGCAGCTCCAGAAAGTCTTCGTGGAAATTGCAGACTACACATGTTTTTATAGATCCTCGTTTTAAGATTGGTCAAAAGACACAAATTCCATATTACCCTATTTACTGCTCCTGGCAGCCTCTGAATAGGGGATACTTTGTCTGTCAATCTTTTATTGAATGTCGATGGTAGAGGAGAATTTATGAATCTTCCTATCTTGTTAGCAATGTCTTTACACCCAACATTAAATTCTAGAAAATGCCAAGTACAAATCTTCTTCTTCCATGTTCGTTTGGCATCTACATATTTTGATTCCTTGTAATTCGAGTATTCAAGTGGAAATATTTGAAACTTTGGACAGTTTTTAGTCTAGACAAATCAGGAGCTTCTAACGGATGTTTTCCAAAACTTACATTAACTGAAAGATTTAATTTAGGTAAACTTCTACAGATGTAATTTCTTCCAAGAGGAGACATGGATAAATTTCAATATTACTAGTCCACGTAATAAATAGTCATTTAGTTACAAAGTATTTGCCATGATGATGTTAAATATCCTAGTATTGAATTTTGGAGAAAGAAAATATTGACGAAATAAGTGGAATATATGTCAAGGCCACCAAAGGAAGATTACTAGTATATTAATGATGCAATTTAGGAAGATCTGGATAACAAGTTCCTTTTATATCAGCCTTGTATCCCAACTATATTGTTTGTGAAGAAGAAATTGGAGTTTTTTTTTGGTGTAGAGCATAGTGATAGAATCAATTTAAAATGCACATGCTTATGAAACTATGAAATCTAGATTTTAAAGAAAATGTTGTATTTGTAGAATTTATTGGGGAATTCCATTCCATGCCCAAATTGGCTAAATATACAATACTCGATCTTCTTTTAACAAGGGAAAATATAATTTTTGAAAGGCATCTTGGCGAAAGAGGATTGTGATCCATAATCGAAGTGCCTAAATGCTAATACAAACTTCACCCACATACACACATGGGGGGGGGGGGTATATCAACACCACCATTTTTGCCAGATGAGTCTGGATACCCAAGAGTCTGCAACACAACCTAACCCTCCAGAGGCAAAGATCCAAGTTGATACCATATGAAATAACTTTATCATGTAACCTTAAGGAATATAGAATGTTATTTTTAATTCCTTGCAATAACATTGAATGCTATTAAATCCTAAATTCCTTTTACACTTAACTTGCGAATTCGATATAAATTGAGTGAAGCCAGAGATTCATTTCATAGACTTGAACATATATATCTCAAGAGTTGAAGAGGAGAAAGTCTAATCAGAGCAAAGATGGGTTTGTTTTGGTGGTATTTTTCTCATTTGAGCATGCGGTTGTTGAAAATATGATGAAACATATATTGCACCATATTTATTGTTCGGAAGAGACGAAGGATACCCTGCTCGACAAATGAAGGGGGCTAACTGGATGGATCACCCTTATAGTTTGAATTCCTAATGAGAGTAAAATAGAAGAGTCTGTCATCTATTTTTTGTTTTAGAAAGTTCAAATAAACAAGGAAAGAATTTATTTAAGGTTTTCTTTGACTTCTTTTTTTCAAAGATCTACTATGATGACTATAAAATATTGACTTTTATCTAATCTTATTATTATCACAAGCAAAAAGTGTAACAAACATTTAACGTTAGTTGGAGCTTTTCAAAGAATAAATAAGATGTGGGCGTTAATAGAAAAATGTGTTTACTCCAACACTAATAAGTATTAGGAAAATTAACTAAATGTGCCTTTTATTCATTTTAATTTCGAAAAAGGCCGAATTGGAAAAAAGGCAAAATTGGACTGTAATAATATAAAGTTTATTAAATATAAATTTATAAAATGACTAGAATTACGTTAAATTCATAATCAAATACATATTATGGATTAATATAATTGGGGGTAATTTCTTTCAATTCAAATAAATATTAATTCTCCACGCGGTCCACTGCTCACGGCATCTCAGCTCGATTGTCTGTCTAGCATATAGAGCGGGGGGCTAGAATATGTCGACGCAAGCAATTTTCTTCTGTTAATCGAGGCACGGACGCCTCAACGGTCCCCGCGCGCGATCTGCGCGTTCTTAAGGTGCAACGCGCTGTTTTTTGTCCACTGTCAATGAACAGAAACAAATTAAAAAAAAAAGCCATCGGAACATGACATTGTCAGAGAATGATAGCGCTCCATAAAGACCGTCGTGGCCGCCGCGACGCCCGCCGCGGCCGCGCGAACGCGCGTCTCGTCAAAACTAAAACAAACCACACTCTCACCCCGCTTCCCTCTCTAGTCTCCGATGTAGTCGTCGAGTAGACAGACTTTCACCAAATCGAGAGTTCCAATCCCACAACTCCTCTATCAAACTAAATAGGCCTATATTCGAAAAAGAAAAAATTTTAAACAAAAATAAAGTCGGTACAAACCCATACATTTGGTTATGAGATATAATTTAAGAAATAAAAATGCAATCTTAGACAATCAAAAGAAGCAAACTATCGATTCAAGACAACTAAAGCACATGAACTCAAGTAGAAGTCAACATCTAGATAAAGTTTAAAGTGTAAAATTTATCGATGATTACAAAACAAGTTTAAAGCCCTTAAATTTATATTTGAAAAAGTGAAATTCATAGGATTCATAGAGATTGTAACACTTGCACTTTGAATTAATAAATATGATTCATAATTTTCAATTCTTGATTATTGTTTTTCAGGATGAAAATATTATCGTCTACAAATTCGGCATGCCTAGTGGGACAATCTCTACCCGTCATCTAAACTTTTCAAACATCGAATAATATCAAGATGAATTCCATGAAGAAAAATCTTGATAAACTGCCTCTAAGACCACTAGCTCTAAGTTCCCTGTTGATGTTTAAGACATTCTTGGTGTTATCTACAGATGTTTTAGAGCTATTACCAGAAGCAACGTTGCTACTCTAAGAAAACAAATTCTTCAAGTGTCATCCATATTAATTCCTATTTTTTAGGTCTTCGACTCTAAAAGGAGCAAGTTCCTCCAACAATCTATAGAAGGAGGAACCATTGTTGCTAAAAAAATCAAGGAGACATTGTCTTTACTTTAGCAATTTGGTTCTAAACAATCTACAATAAGAGAGAACTATGATTCCAGTACTGAATTATCTCCACATGCATTGCATAACTCAGTCCATGAATCTTAACTTACACGAAAATCCATGCTACTCTCATACATATCCAATGATCAGACAAACGATGGTTACACTGTAGCTTTCCTGTCATGAGGAACAACTCGCAAATCTCACGATGTTGGTTGAAGGATTAAAAAGCATGTAGAGCACAAAAAGTCTGAAACTTATTTGTGAATTAATAAAATTCAAGGATCGTTAGATAGAGAAGCGAGACATGCGCCATGAAAGGATGTTGAAGTTTGAATGACCAGAGATCTTGTAAAGAAATCATCGCTTAAAGAGAGGGTTAAAACATGTGAAACTAGATAGAAGAGGCTATGTGAGATCTCATCTTTACAAGTTGATGTTGCAAATCTATGGAGAATTGTATATAATCTAAAGTCGTTTGACCTCAATGACTTGATGAGAACTGCAGTGGATAAGGATGCACCTAAAGAGGCACAATTTGCAGGCATAGATGTTGAGACTTATAAAGAAATGAAAACAAAATGGAAGGAGCTGACAACAACACAATAAGCACTATATCTTTGGGAACCTATCAAATCTAGGAGGTACATTAGTACAACTTGTAATTTATAAATTATATGTTGAATCATCAGAAGCAAGTATTATTGGACTTGACACTATGACCATTGATGTGAGCGTTCCGGGCACTAATTCCCAACTACATGTAGTCGCTTAGACATTTGATGCCTCGACGAGAGGAGAGACCGCATATATAGGATTTCTCTCAATATTCCTCCTTGTTTACCTTTTATTTTTTTTATACTAATACTCACTTCAGAGGACAAACGCTTGTCTATGGTAGAGTGAGACTCATCTTGTTTTGTTCTGCTGAATATATATGTGTTTTGATATATGTTTGGGTTTTTTGTTTAAAATGTGTTTAAAAACTCCTCTCGCAAATGTTTGAGAGTATGTCTATCTTCTGGGTCCTAATTTCGTAATAATATTGACCTTTCTAAAAAAATTTATGTTTTAAAATTTTTGCCACCTCTTGTGTTGTAAGTTGTTGTTCTTGTACAAATTTAAGTCTCATTTTCAATCAATACCTATAATTTTAAAAGTGTTCTCAATCGAACAACATGAATGTGTTCCCACAATGAGAAGGAACAAAAATACATAGGAAGTATGTGAACTCTTTGCATCTCGTTGTGACTAACCGAATATCAATTTGATATTTTTGTAATGACCATTGCACATTAGTGAAAGTGTGTTGTCTTGTTTGACTTAAGTGTCATAGGATTGTGTGATGAGCTTACTTTGAACCTTGTATGATCAAACCTGGAATTTGTCCCGATTAGTCTAATTGATTCAGAAAGGTATTCTCTTTACATGATCTTAGACAATTCTTAAGATTGTGAGCCAACTTATACATGTACCTCTTTTGTGGCCTACTCGTGAATGTTTGAAGCTATTTTGAACACCATTTGAGTCTTAACTCTTCCTTGGAGAAAGTATTCATAAAACCTAATACGGACGTTATCCACTACATTTAATCCTTTTTGAGATGTTATATACATATATAGCTAACATATGTCAAAACCCTAAGTTGAAGGTGTTTTAAAATAGGAAAGAAGAAGTAAAGAAGTGCAAAAGAAGTCTCACAAACCCATGGTATTGTAAAGAAATGGAAGCCCTCTAAAAAGAAAAAGAGAAAAAAAAAGAAAAAAAACACTAAAACAAAAGAAAAAGTACTGAATTAAAAGCAACAAACAAAAACAAATCGGATTTCAAAGAAAATCAATGAAGGGAAATAAAAGATAACCTAGAATATCTTGACTAAGGATTAGGAGAGGAAAATAAAGGATAGCTTAAAGAATTTACATCTTATTAGAAAAAAGTCACTTAGCCCGAATGACCATACCTTTGCACGCAGACTTGTTAGAAGCCTTATAAAGACTTTTTTTTTATCTTAAGTGAACCTGACCAAAGGTCAATTAGAAAATAAGGGCAAATCTATGGGCGAAGAAATGCATTTTGTTCCTCTTTGTCAGTGTGAGAATTGCGTTAGATTCCTTTTCCTAGTTTATAAATCTGTGTGTCCAAATATGTTATAATTTTTTATGTGACGGCATCTAGATAATTTTGTGGAGATAGAACTTGAATTACTGTAAAGTATTGTAAGCTCAAGAATACTTGGTAAGGGTGTGTCATAACTTGAATATTATGAGTATACAATTGATCTATGTACGAGTATCTTTAGTCTTGTTGTGTACATTCACGATTGTGTCTTGTGAGGAACTATTTGACACATCCTATTTGAACTGGTGAACTTTAGTCCTTAGCTTGGATCTTCTCTATTTACCTTCTTTTGCTACTAGCGGCAAGCGATACAATGAACAAGCGTCCTATTTGCGAATGAAAAAGATATGTTCAATTTCAACGGAAATATGAAATTAGAGGGTTTAATTGATAAATTTTTTTATTAGTCTGAAGTAGGGGTTGGTACAAAATCAAAAACAAAATCAAATCGAATTACTTCGCTCTCTTGTTTTTGATTTTCCATTCTTAACTTGATTTTGATCTCGGTAAATGTTGAAACCAAATACAGGACCTTTTAAACAATCAAAATAAATTGCCTATTTTCATTATCCTAAAATCCACAATATATTACCTTCAACGCAATCGTAGAAATGGTTATTGAATCAATTGTCACAAGAATAAAAAAAATTACTATAATAAAACCCTTCAACTTCCTCTACTATAAAAGTTCTCTGTAACGTAATTGAGTATAATTTACTCATACAAAGACATATTCAACTAGAAAAACAAACCCTATGATCTAATTGAGCCTTCAAAATCATATATACACAACAAAAGAAAAGATCCACTAATAGGTTGACAGTTATCCCACAAAATTTTCATTCTATGGTGCTTTTGTGATGTTTCATACAGAGAAAACTATTCTCTTTTAAATTGTTGTTTTCTGGTGCAAACTATACTAATAGATCCACGAATATTTATGACAAATTTTCTCCTAATAAACTAAAAATTAGTTCTGTTAATGTGAGATTTAAATACTTGTATAATTCAAAACTAGATCAAACTTTTCTTGTTCAAATGTTTTGAGCTTGTATGACAGGTAAAAGACACTTGATAAATTCTGTGAAGGAGCCACAAAATAATAAAGACGATCCTAATCACGAAATTATAAGCAAGAATTCACCAAACTAATTCACAAACGATAACTCACAGTCTTTGGACTGAACGCTGCGAAAGAAATTAATAAACAATAGATTGACTAAATTCAATTAGGAAAAATCTAGAGGAGAAATCAGTGAAATAATGAAAAAAGAAAATCTAGCATTTCTTTTTGTGGAAAACATAGGGCGCTAAAAATTTAAGGGAAATAAATTAAGCTATGCCGCATTCTGTTTTGGCGGACAGCTAAATAGTATAATTAATTACTATTCAAAAATTAAAATTAACAACAATTAAAATTTATTTTTTCTAAATATTAAAATAAGGCAACAATATTATAGTTCTTACTAAAAAGTTTTGCAATTTATTTATATATAAAAAGTAATATATTAACTGTAGTATATGGCGACAAGGTTAAAATGTTTGCTAACAAAAATAAATATGTGGTTAAAAGTTTTAAGATATAGAAACAACAAAATTAAGTTGTTGCCATTTGACAATATAAGCCAACAATAATTTTGTTGTTGCTAAAACGTTGGTGTGAATGGTACATTTTCTTGTAGTGCGTGATAGAAATTGCTGCTTGTCTTAGCAAGCTTGACGATGATAATATCAGCATGTTAGTTTCACATAGCATGCACTAATTTGCTTGAATTTTCTAAAAAAAAATAGATAAAGAGGAAAAAAGACTTGAGCTCTGTAGGAGTCCACTTTCTATAGTAGTCCCTGGTCAAGAGATCATAGAACTTGTTCACTGTGTCCCAATGAAGATGACAATATGTGGCTGAATTATGGTGAAGATTTGAGACAAAAAGTTTGATATGTTTTGAATTTGTCAAAGGTATACTTCGAGTGATTAGAGTGTGGAGTCATTGATTAGGGCAGAAGATTAGTTGTTAATGTTTGAACATTTTTGCGATTTCTTATGTCTTAATAAGTAGTCCTAAATTAGTTCGAAATGAATGTGTGGTTTTCATAAACAGGCTTGGAAAATCTTCCCCTCACGAGATATACTCAAGGTTTTGAGTTAGGCGCTATTGCCATATCTTTACAAAGAAGTAGACAGATGATTGAAGTTCACTGTACTTGCTAAAAAAATTAGAAGTTCACTGTATTATGACTGACATTTGTATATTGATCTCTTAATCCAGGAGTCTCTCAAATTATCTTGGGCTAGAAACCATGTTAGAAGTTGTTTACAAGACGCATCATGGACCTAAAGCACTCCAGACATATGATATGAAAGATCTTATGAATAAAAGTTTTGGTCTTCATAGTACTGAAGCTTCAATTGGTAGACCTTTTGATCACCTATATCCTTTTATCTATCTTGAGATTATAAGGTTTGAGGTTATTATGATCTCTTCTTCAAAATACATCTCATATTCTTTTGCACTTCTTTACTACTCCTTGTGTTCTTCGATTTGCAGTCAATATGATCAATTTTGACACGACTAACTTATATTGTGTTACAAATACTGATCATGGTTTGAGAGAGACCATCTTCTATTGACTCTTTTCATGGTTGCAAGTATATAAAACCAATGCAGACATTATTTAGGCATTACCTTTTAGAGATGATGGATCCATCTCGTTGGACTCTCGGATCATAAAGAGTGCTGGTATATTTTACCCAGGCAAAAGGTGAAAAGGCTTGTCTAAAAAAGTGTGTTTATAATATTCATAAGTTCTTTGTTTTTTCATAGTTCAACTCATTATTTTTTTTGTTAGATAAGGTAATTTTCTATTCACAAAAAAATCATTATAGAATGTATGGTGATAGGGAAACTTACATCCTAGAGGGTGGTGGGCACACCCTCAAAAGACATACAAAATTAGGAGTTTCCTATAAAATCGACCATTTCTATGCTTTTACCTACCAACTCTTGCTTACACCATAATTCAACTTGCTTATGATGATACTTTAAAGAATTGACTGTCATTTAAATTTTTCCTTTTTGAGTATGAAGTAATATAGTTGATCTCTAATTGTGCACCTAAATTGGAAAGATGGTGGTATTTTGTGACCATGTTGGTTGAGCTTTCACAAACTTCCTTTGTCTGTCTGTACATAATGGTGCATGAAAGTGCATTAGTTTCAAATGCGTTTTAATTTCCAAAGATTACAACCAATTGTTATCTTTGATATATCATTATTCTGAAAGGGAAGGCGCCAGAAGATTCAGCAACACAATAATCACGAAGGATAATCTATAAAATAATTTTCTTGGAGAGTAGTCTTCAGGATTTATCACGTTCGGATACGTCACATTTTATATTTACCTGAATGACTTCTTTTTATTATTTATATCACAGGAGTTGTTTTTAATCCTATTATAATATTTGTTTACAACCAAACAATAAATTACATTTTTTTTATTTCGTATGTTTATAAATTAGATGTATTTGAAGTTGTCGCACATACAAAAAAAATTTCTTGTTGATTGTATCATTGAATCATTATCCTCTTTACCTTCCCTAGGTAGGGGCATCACTCCGTACACTGCAACCGCGTGAACAACAAAACCCCAAAAACATGGCGGGAAACGGGAGAGAATGAGAAAAGGGGAGGAAAGGGGGGATAACTATTGTGAGTCCGAATCCTCTTGGGGGATTATACTTGATGTGTTGTTGTTTCTTTTTATTGCATCACTAAATCATTTGGATTCTTTTCATTTTGTGTTTATTTTTTGTAAAGGGAAATACACGTCAAATTTCCTAAAGAGTTCTAGAAGGTCGTATCTACCTAAAAACTATTTTGAAACATAGATACAGATGAAGGAGTTGAAGTGGGAAAGGGTAATATTTGTGGAAGATTTAGAGAGAGAGCAAACATTGATAACCAATGAAAAGAAGAAGTTTGAAATAAGGAAACAAGAACATGTAATGTTTCTTTCACAAAGCTCTTCCAATCTTTCAGGGATGTATCCTTGAGATTTTGTAGTTTATAACTATGCATTGTTGCCAATCGGTTTTTGAAAAACAGAATTACTTATTTTAATAAAACATTGCATAAATACGAATTAACAAATGTTTATTGATACAGTAAGAAAAATGAAAAGAAATTATTTTTTTAAACTAAAATCTCTAAAACATAACAGAATCTGCAAACTAAGAATGGAAAAGATCAAAACCACTGAATACTCAATGTCCTTTTAAGTAAATTATTTCTCTCTAGTATCCGTGATTTGACTTTGAATATGTCCTCCTAGGATAGAATGATCTTAATGACCAACGTATAGTTACCAAAAATTTTGGTGTTAGCGAGCCAGTATAAATTAGTAAACTACAAGAAGATATTTTTGTGAAGTAGTACAAGAAGAAAATTAGAAAACTGGTAAGATAAATTGTGAAAAATGATTGTATTTATTGGCAAAAAGGAATAGGTTCTGAAAAGTTGCAAGCCTTAATGAATCCACACGAACATTAATGAATGTTCTCAACCTTTCAAAAGGTCTTGGATATTCCTAAAAATTGCAACCTTTCGGAACAATCATTTTTAAATGGTGGGAAAATTATATAAAATCAGGAAAGATTTTAAATAAAATGGGTCGCGTAGATCTGATTCGTGTCGGGTTAATAGACTTAATTGAACATTTAATTTAATCTAAAATAAATAATTGAAAATGTTTATGTTATCGACTTATTAATTTAAAATGTTTTGGCCATTTAATTTCATTTAATTAATTAAAAAAATAATTAAAACAATATTTATCAAAAAATAATCTTTCGATCGATCATTTTCCAAAGCCGAAGACGAAGACGAAGAAGAAGCCGTAGCCTTAGCGAAGCTGTGCGATCGATGACAACATTGATGTGAGGGGTTCCCTCTTTCAAACTCTTCAAGTCCAAACTTTTCAAGTTTCTCTGTTTTCATATTAGCTCCATTTTTTATTAATTCTTGTTACAAACCAAAAAATACCTCATATTAATGGGTAATGCTTATAACAGGGGAATGCAGGGAGAAATGTGTACTTACAGGAAAGGATTAAGTGCATCTGGATAAGTAGGTCTCACCTTGGACTTTTCATAGTGAACATATGTCAGATATAGTCAATCAATCGATATATCCTATATCTTTGAACAGTCGAGCTTTGGTCTATATCTAGACAACCGTATGTCACATAATTAACTCCTTAGGTTTAACGTTCTTATGGTTATGTTTGTTTCAGCCATGAACACCTACTAGTTTCATGAGTGTATAGAGCATATGATTTTTACATAAAATTCTCATTTAAGTGGATTACGGTTCACTCTCATAAGTGTTATTAACCGTGTCATCTATTAGATACACTATTTAATAAAATTTTCCAAATTTAGCACATCATTAAAAACCTTAAGCTTTATTAACTCATTAACAAGACTTAAAGTCTTAACCTTTTTCTTGAACATTTTATTCATCATGAGAATGGATTCAATTGATTGATAATGTCAAACCATCAGTCACAACTTTATTTTTCTCCTTGAATCTCTTGGGATCTCTAGTCTGCTAGATAAAGTTACCGCCATGGTTACTTATCTTAAAATGTAAAACTATTCCCTTAGATGATCTTTCAACTACCTTTCTATCACCCCTGAGCGTCTATACCTTGGGCGAGATTGACACCTCGTGCTGATTCTGGTTACTTGCGTCTGCATCATAAAATGATACAGATCAATTGACATCAGTACACTGAATGTATGAGTGTGCGATTTTGAAAGTTAAATAAAACTTATGCTTTAAAGGGACTTAGAATGAATACTTACCTTGTCTATGCTCAACTCATGATGTACTTACTCTTACTCGATATATGTATTTAAAACAAACTACAATATAAGAAATGCTGACAAAAAACATGCTTAAACCTCTCAGTATACATATATATACAGGTACACAATAATGTGTGTGACATATAAAATATACAATATTGTTGTGTATAAAATATAATAATTGATGTATATAAAAATATATTTACGTGTGGGAGATTCTCTAACAGACAACCATCACTTAAGAGCTAAGGTGATGATACAATTGTGTACCGCGCTCTGCCAGCGTATCCTATACTTTGCCAAAGGTATATGAGCTTAATTTCCTAATAGATTAACTAGTAAACTATAAAAGGATTCATATAAAAAAATATGACCCTTTTCAACCTATGGTGGCTACATGGTTTATGGGGGCTATGAGTTATCTAAACTTTCCCCATATCGGTGCTCAATACTACAACCAAAAATATACTGACTCTTATGTTTAAAAACATATTGATTATTTTTTTTGAGATTAGTTCTTAAAACTTAGCTTTTAAAAATCTCTCTTCGAAATTATAGTTTCCTTTTCCATCTATTAAAGCTAGCCATAGTCTAAGTGAAATTCTAGCCTCCCTTCCTTCTAAAAAGTTTGAAAACTTTTTTTTTTGAAAACATTTTTTGTTTGAATTCGTATGTACTACTTAGTTCCCTTATAAATCTTGAGAATTGAACTAAACTCGATTGTATTTGCTTTCTTGAAACTTACCTCTTATGGAATACTTAGTTCCCTTCTTACTCTTGAGAAGTGAAAATTTCATACTCTTTGCTTACATGAAACTTAAATCTTAGAGAATACTTAGTTCCCTTATATTTTTTGAGAAATGAACTTTTTCCTCTTTGACTTGAACTTTAAGTCTTTAAAACAAAGTGAACATTTTTTTTTGTTAAAAGACTTTCGAAAACATAACTTTACTTTGACTTGCTTCATAACTTCTAGACTTGGCTCTTAACTTCCTTCCATTTGATATAAAATTTCCTTGAATTGTATTATGGATTCAAGGATCATTATCTCATATTTATGGCTGATTTAATGATTTTCAGATGTACTCTAGGGTGTTGGAAATAACGAGGAATGAAGGGTACATCACTTAGGGACTAGTACGAAAAGATAGGGAATAAACGGGGTCTCCAGTGGTGTATTAGAACTCTAAGAGAACAGAGTGCCATAGCCTGATGCATAAAGGCTGTCATGAGGTGCTCTGAGAGGTGTGGAGCGCCAGAGCCGTATGGACAGACTCTTTCCTGAGAGGCATTGGAGGCGTTGCTCCCCAACATCTTTCGAACAAATGTTTCTGACTTTCTTCTTCATTTTTCATCTCTAAACCTTCCCAAACTCCAATAAACTCAACCCAATATATTAGGATCCCTAAATATCTCATTACCCAATAGTTTAGATCCCAAAAAAGTCCAAAAATATCGATTTAAACTAAAAGATATCAACAACAATTCAACAAAAAAGAACTTCAAACTTTTCATCAAGCACTTCAAGATTTTCATTCAATTTGGCTCTAAATAATTGTAATGAATGGAATTGGAGGGAATGACACCGAATGATCTTACATACCTTGTTAGGGATTGCTCCGACGAAATCCACGAACTAATTCTTGGCATTGTTACATGTTCTTCTCCCTTCACTTGTTTTATCGTTTCTCTCAAAGCGCTACAAATACATAAACATGCACACATACAACTAGTGTCAACATATTTTCATTGCAAAAACTACAGCAGCTAACTAAAGATTATGAGTTGGATAATTCTTTTCATGAACCTTGAGTTGCCTAGAAGCATAAGCTATCACTTTACTATATTTCATGAGCACACACTCCAATACTACTCGAGAAGCATCAAAATAGACTACAAATCCTTCAGTACCCTTCGATAAAGTTCATATTGGAGTAGAGGTAATTTTATCTTTCAACTCTTGAAAACCTTTTTCACAAGCTTCCGACCACTCAAACTTCACCTTCTTTTGGGTCAAAGCTGTCAAATGAAAAGAAATGGAAGAAAATCCATCAACAGACCTTCTATAATGCGCCTCTTGACCCACAAAGCTCCTAATGTCATTGGGAGTCGTCAAAGGTCAAGTTAGTTTTTGACCGCATCCGTCTTCTTCGGATCACCTATACACCCTCACTAGAGATAATATGGCAAAAAAATGTAAGACATCAACAAAAATTCACACTTGCTGAATTTTGCATCGAGTTAGTGTTCTTTGAGGACTTGCAGGACGAACCTCAAATTACTTTGATTCTTATTTTTATTCTTGGAGTATATCAAAATATTATTAATTAACACAATCACAAATGAGTCAAGGTAATCTCGTAAATCTCTATAAATTTTATCCATAAACACCATCGGGACATTCGTTAACAAAAATGATATCACTAGAATTTCATAGTTACCATATCTAGTTTGAAAGTTGTTTTGGGAACATTTTCACCCCTCACCCTAAGTAGGTGATATTCCAACCATAAGTCAATCTTGCAAAGTAGCTAGCACTATGGAGTTGATCAAAGAGGTCATCAAACTGAGTGAGAGTATATTTGTTACACATGGTGACCTTATGGAGTTGGTGAATATCAATGCACATTCTAAGGGACCCATCATTCTTCTTCACAAACAATACTGGAGCACCCCATGTAGAAATACAAGGTTGAATGAAACAATTTATAGTAAATCTTTGCGTTGGAGCTTCAAATCTTTCAATTCAGCTTGTCACGACTGGGGTCTAGTCCAAAGGCGGAACCGGTGTCGTTGACCTCTCAGAGGTTGCAGACAAGCCTACATACGTCGTCATTACATTCGTTAGGTTTATTTTAGCGAAAAAATTAAAATTCTTTGTTTTGTTTTAAGTGTTATTAGACTTCATAATTATGACATGCATATGCGTATAAAGAAGTTCATTGATCATGCGTATAAACCATCTATTAAAGATTAATTAAATCTTTAAATTAATAGTCTTATAGCATAAGAAACAATTGCAAAAATTGCATCATTATATAAGTCTTAACAAAATAAGAAATAAATACTATTAGAAAATGCCCACTAGCCTAAACCTATTAAAAATATAAAAACATAACACTAGGAAACCTCAAATACATAAGGACCTACCAAATCAGGATGAAAAGCTTAGATGTCCAAACAATTGCAATGAATCTCTTCAACACCCTCCTGAACCTGCACCTAAAGTAGTATAATGTATGGGATTAGTACACACTTGTATTAAGTATGGGTGTATTAAAGTACACACTAAGGACTTGCATGGTTAAGAAGAGCTGTCTTGTAATGATATGAATTATGGAAAGTGAAGTCAGTTGGATTTGCCATATCAGATTAGGAAAGTCATCATTGTTTTCATATTGCAGACAACACATAACATATTTCATATATCACGTACATATATTACATAAAATCCGTTCTTATGCCGTGAGACTTGTAATCACAGACATAATAGTAGGAATTCCCAAAATAAGGGCTGAACATATGGGACCTCAACTAGGGAGCCTTATTTAGCAAACACAGATTCTTCTACATTCATTCATATGTACTTCACTTTTGTTCGGTCGTAGGCTGATGTGAACACTAGTTATACCTAGGATATTGATTAAGACTCTCATCAGGTTCAAATTGCAATGACCAATAATGTCCTAGCGTCATTACTTTAGTCTAGTTCACCTATTGATTATCCAATCAAAACACCTTTGGTATCATTCATTTAATTATCTTTCATACTTTGAGGAACTTCAACATTAACCGACATAGATCATGTGAGGATAATTAAATTCGGTGTCTTTCCCAAGACGAAAAAAGGTTGAGTCACTAGCTAAGGTGAAACCAAAACATCCCTATCTCGCTTAGGTGGAAAACCATTGGCTAGTTCCCTATGTTGGTAGCATAGTTCAAAGACTAGGAGATTTAGGGAGATCCATACCTACCTTGGTGGAGAGTCTCATCTCATGAGAATTACGTGAACCTCCGTCCTTCCAAAAGAAGGCATCACTACTCATAGCTTTAAGTCTGCTACCACTATCATGGCTCCGTTTAAAAAGTCCTATTTACTTCAACTCTAACATCAAATCAAAGCTTGCTTCTACATGAGGTAGTTCATAGCTTCATTAGATGATTATCATCTCTTCTTCTTTACGAATTAGTATTAATTGTCCTTACACTTACAATATAGAGTGTGATTGAGACTTGTCCCTTAATGTTCAACACTCTCTTATGTGATACTTTTTTGGTGACCTTAGTTGGCATAGGTACATCTTGTATGACTATTGTTACTAGCCTCTTATTGTGATGCCACTGTGTTGTTGTGTTAAACCATCTCTTCATTTTATATTTACTCACCTTTCATTATTTGTTCAGCGTATACATACTATTCTCTCATGCTTCATTGGAAATTACATGAGGGTACATTGATTGTAGGCCGTAGATCACTTCTGTCACATGCACTTCCTCTTATCATGTTGTCACTATTTTTTCATTAGCATCATAGTATAGACATAATTACGCACCTTAGTATCATGAATTTCATTTTGTATGTGGCCAATTCACTTGCCCTTTTAGTGTGTTTCACTTCTTACTTACCCCCGGGGGTTCGCATCATTTCATCACATACATCTTCGGTTTCACTTTATTGTTTAAACGTACGCTAGACTATGAACCCATACTTACAGCCATGAGCTTCGTTCATAATTCTTTTAAGTGACCATTACTTAACCAAAAAATTATATGTACAAGACTTATGCATCTTGGTAAGTCTGCAAGGTCTCTATTTGGATTCTTAGGTTATCTTCATGAAGATTTATTCACGTAAGACTTATGCATCAATACAATTGGGAAAACGAACCCGATTTCAAATAACTTGAGCAACACTTTGTCTTGTATTAAGTTTTCATTTAAAATTTCATCTTGGGGACCCAAGTTTGAATCCCGAAAGCTACATTTCTTTTCTTACTTTTCTCTCCTTGACTTTTCTGTTTTAGGATGAAAGGATGTGGGATCGATCCCCCACAACCTCATTCTATTTTCATTTTTTTCCCTCCTAATTTCCTCACCTATCCGAGAGGTTGTGTGTTCGATCCCCACACAACTCATTTTTGTTTATTGTTTTCACTTTCATTTCTTCACTTGAACCTTACCCCATTTCGAATCCTCCTCACCTTATTTATTTTATTATTGAATGTTTCATAAGATTACATATGGTGAGGTCTTGTGTTTAATCCCTAATGACCGCATACATTTAAAAATAATAAAACTCAAAATCTCCTAACGGCTCGGACACCAAATTTCCAGATTTATGGAAATTTGGTAATGTTTTTAGTCCACATTATCAAAGCATTTGTACGCTAGATTCTTAGGAATTTCACTGTATATTTTGTACATTATTGTGTATATTTTTCTTAGTAATTCATACAAAAACACAAGGATTTAATAAACCATTTTAATACTCCAATTCGTACAATTTTCATGCTCAAATTCATACTAAGAGACACGACCACACACACACATTTCACACGTTTATCATCACATAATTCCGAACATAAAAACATGAAAATAATCATCAAGAGAACACGTTACATTCCTAAATTCTACAAGCAAAACTTACCTAACCTATAATAATCGATGGGAGGTAGTGACAGGGACATGCAAAGGGGAACATCTAGTTTTCGGATTAGAATTTGACTGAATCTTAAGGGTCTCTTGGTAAAGGGACCAAGAGGAAGAAAAAACCATACATTTTGTCGATCAATGCCTTCCAAACCTGCTCAAATGGAAAGCCGACCACAAGAACACCAAAGCCTCACCACGAAACTTCATGCACAACACGTCAACAACAATGTTTTTGCTTTTCATTTTTAGTTTAGTTTTTCTTTTGAGTTTTAGAGTACAAGTTCTTCAAAAGCGATGAACATTAATTTTTTTGTTCTTTTATTGATGAAGATAAGAGAGAATGAGAGTTGATAGGCATGAGAAAGAGAATGGAGAGAGATGAGAGTAAGTGTAGGAGTTTTAGTTGAAGACTTAGTCAAACTAGGACTCCTTGTTATTTATTAATTAAAAAATCTGATTTTTGTAAGGATTAGGTGAAATGGATCATCATGCCCTTGCTTAAATCAGATAATTAATATTAACTAATTCAATTTAACATTACTTCCACCAAGTATCGAACCCGGGTGAAGCTTAACTTGAAAAAAGGATCAAATTAGGACAACCCTACCTGAATTGCCCACCTTTTAATATTAATTAATTAAATACATACGGTAATTACTATACGACCCCTAGCCTGGAAAATAAAAATTTAACCCTAGACCCTCCAAACCTAAGATTACCCCTTTAAAGTACGGTAAAAACTCATCCAGGTGAGTCTCTTAAATTCGGGTTCCTTACATGGTTAGACCAAACCTTTCCTAGCTGCACTAACTCAACAAGTTGGTTTGCTTTGATGGTACATGGTTTCTGACGTATGGTTCCAGGCGCATCAAATCGTGTGAACCCGATCTAATCTAGCTATTTAAGGTACGTTTAGGCATTACTTCACTTAGTAATTTTCTAGTTATTATAGAGCCGGAGCCATCTGATAAGGAGGAACTGAAATGGGACCCCTATCTGGTAACAAGTCAATGCAAAAGTCAATTTCCAGTTCGGGAAGAACTCTTGGAAGGTTATTAGGAAAAACCTCTAGGAATTCCTTCTCTATTGGGACTGACTCTATGGAACGAGTTTCACATTCTAGATTTTTAACACACATCTCATGGTATAAACAACCCGGTATAAACAACCCTTGGATATCATCCTAGAAGCCTTCAAGCCTTTAAACAAGAAATGATTTGACCCCTTTGCATAGATTCCCCCCTTCGACTCTAGAATGGGTTCACTTGTTAATTGAAACTGCACTTACCTTGTTTTACAAACTATGGAAGCAAATCTATACCCAAGATGATATCAAAGTCAAACATGTCAAGTTCTACCAAATCGACACGAGTGACTTTATTGGGCAACATTGCATGTCATTCACTATAGACTCTTTTTGTAACCACAGAGTCACCCATTGGGGTACAAACTTAAAAGGGTTCAATCAAAACATAGGAAAGTACACCAAACTTCCTGGATACCAAAGGTGTAACAAAACAAAGGGTAGCACCTGAATCAAGCAAAGTATAAACATTAACAGAAAAGACTTGTAACATACCAGTAACAACGTCAGGAGAGCTCTCTTGTTCATAAATAGCCTTGAGTTCATAGAAACAGTTCCTTTTTGGAACTTTGGAGTTAGGACTGCTTGATAGAGCTTGGATATTCCTCTTTACTTAACTCCTCACATTAGGAAAATATTTCACCATATGGACACCTTTTCCACAACCATAAGCAACCTTATTCACAACACAAAATACATTCACCCCATGTTTTTCGTCTTACGCACATTTACCCACAGTTGTCCTTTCTCTGGGTGGACAAATTTCCTCCCTTTTCATGTTAGGTTCAAGCCTCTATCATTGTGATTCATTGGAGAAATTCCTAGGGAATTAGTTTGTAAGCCTCTTCTTGAACTTAGGACTTATTTGAACATCAATCCGCTCTTGAAGAACTACATCCAAAAGACCTTGCTTCTTAGCTTCTCTGTTCCTTTTCCCCCTAGACGACTCTCCCTACTTGTTTGTGTCATAACCACTACTTGTAAGATCCATATTGGTTTTCCCCCCCCCCCCCCCAACAAACATGGCTGCACGATAGTCTCTTCTCAACTTTCGTACAACCTCAGTTACATAGCGGATCATTTAATCCCTACCAATAGAAACTAAAGAAGAAGCATATATGGACAATTTAATGAACTTTAAGGAGTATTCCTTAAATTTCATACCTCCTTCACGAACGTTGATGAACTCCTCTGCCTTAGCGTCTCTTTGCTCCCTTGGGAAGAATCTGTCAAGAAAGTCCTTTTTGAAGATTTCCCAAGTAATGGGACCGCCTCCTAAAACTCTACTATCCTTCCACTTTTTGTACCATGTTTAGGCCACGTCCTTGAGTTGATAGGCAACAAATTTACCCTTCTACGTATTACTCACCCCCATAGAAAACAAGATATTATAGAACTCATAAAGGAAATGTTGGGGGTCTTCATCAACTTTTGATCCATGAAAAATAGGAGGATTCATCCTCGTGATATCCCCTTGACAACTAGCCATAGTAATGGCATGTTGGTTCTCTCGAGAAACAACCTCTCTGTTACCTTGTGTCGTGATGTCTTCAGCTTGAGTGGTAATGGTTTTTGGCCATTTTAAACAGGGCTTCCGTCACCTCACCATCTTTCATGGCCAAATAATTGACCTGAACTTGATCATTCGTAGTAGCATGCACTTAGAGAGGAATTTGAATTCCTTAGGGATTATCTCTCGCATTCGCAATCTCATCTCCAACTATTCTCGCGGTTTTCCTTCTTATGTTCATCGCCTTTAAACATAAGAAATGTATTAGATGATTTAATACACAGAGTGTCAAAACTCTACAGGCACGACATAGGATTATCAAGAAAAGTGAGGTTTCCTAGTCATAATATAACCTCTCATCCATAATTGTGTCTTGCTTCACAAGCATGAACAATAAAGTACATAACATTGTTTAGTGAGAATTGATCCTAACTATATTTAACCTCATGCTCTAATACAAAGTTTTTCGCACCCGGAGAGCACCCCCGAGATGCGACTGGCATCTTCATCCTCTCGGTGGATTCATACAAGCCCTTAGCGTTCATCATAATATGTCATCATTTAAAATGTGTGGAAAAATTAAAAAATTTCATAGTTATGTACATATTGAAGTATACTTACACCTATCACATAGAAGCTTTATTAGGCTTTACTTGTAGCAACATGTTAACAAATATACGTTATTCTAAAACATGTAACACATTAAAACCATTTAAAGATTATAAGTTGAACTTAGTCAATAAAATGTCAAGATGACATATAGTCCTTACTATAATACAATCCAAAGAGCATAAAAGTGAATAAAGAGAATTCTTAAAAACTACTAAAGTCTTCATAATATAGAAAGCGAAAATATAGCATCCCCGATTATGAGGACCTACCACTACTTAGAGAAAGAGTACCAAGATTCTTCAATAGACCTTCTTGATATTTAACGGCCGGACCGTACACTTGTAGTAATATAAAGTAAGGGGTTAGTACGCCACATGTACTAAGTAGGTGTATATGCGCATAAGATTAATGGACATGCATGAAAAGGTCCATTTATTTGGAAATTATGCTAAGTCATTTGAAAACGTTAAATGCACATACAATAAGGCATATAGAAGATAAGGATCACAATAAACATAAAGTGTAGTTATAGTCAAAGGTATAATATTATGAAGTCATATTAAAATTTCATATTCAATAATGCATGCCAACTAACAATTGAAAACACTCACCAATGATCTAATCCCAAGCTTACAAATTCAATGATCACGTGAAGCCCCTTGAACCCAATATAATGAAACAAAAAATATAGGAGACATAAGTAAAGCTTTGATTCGTACAACATATATCATGAGTAGTCATCACCATATATAACAATATATACAAAACACATGTTCATCAACATAGCAAACATCACATAAGAGTAACATAAGATATCATAAGCATTGTACATTTCATATCATCTTATTACATAAGAACAATCTATACTTCCATTACATAAGAACAATCTCTTGCTTCAAGTAACCTTTATCAAGGATTTATGTTCAATACGTAACAATCATTCAACAACTTGGTGAAATACTCAATAGCATAGCCAATACCAACACTTCAAGTCATATGAAAGACCTGTTCTGAGTTATGGATAAGGGAAAGGGTCAGTTAAGAGTTAATTCAAGTCATAGTTCCAATCCCGATGGTTACATGTTATCAAGCAGGAGATATAACCCATTCAAAACCGTCATTTACAGGAGGAACTTGATTCACACGAAATTCAAACATCCCAAGTCAAATACCAAACAACACATAATTAATTAACCATAGAAAATCATAAATCAAAAGTTAAAAAGATAACCCGTTTTGTAGTGTAAGAATCCTAGGAGTAGAATTCTTCAAAATAATCTTTTAAAGGAACTATTTTGGAAAGGAATTCCAATAGTGAAAACCCCATATATTATTGACGAATAATCCATGAAATTTGATTGAAAAACTTGAAGTCTTTCGTCTTCCTTAAGCTTTTCTTGTTCTTCAATGGAGGTTTGAAAATAGAGTGTTCTTGAAAGGGATGGAAGGAATTCATTTGATCAAATTTGGAAGTGTCTAAAAGTGGTTTAATACTGACCTAAAATAATTATAAAGTCGTTACATAAAATATCCATAATACCCTCCACTTAAATGGGTCTTTTTGAGAAGTTAAATTACCTAAAATACAACTTTAACGATTCTTGGAATTGGCTGCGCGTCGCGGGGCCAATTCCATTTCTTTTTTTTCTGAATTTTTGGTTGAGGAAATAAGCCTCCTGTCATCTCCGCGTCGCGAAGCTGAAACACAATTCATACTATCGAAAATTTCTTGAGGAAGTCGGCCTCGTGTGGGCTGCGCGTCATACAGCAGCACCTCAAAATTTTCCTACCTGCCCATGTTGAGGTCCTCCTCAAGGACCCTTCGGATGGTCCTTGGGGTGTATTTACCGAACGTTTGGACCCTTTCTACTAAATAGTACCTATATAATGTCTTTTTAAAATTTCTGAACTTTGTTTGACAATCGAAAATCTTCACCAAACATAGGGACGTAAACTAGTTCAATTTAGCATGTTTCCGGGCATCAAAGTCTGTCTTTATCGTTTTGGATCTAATTTTTTAAATGAGTTTATTACGTTAATATAGGTCTGAAAATATCATTTTAACTATTATTCAATAGAGTAAGTTGTAGTACATGTCATGTGAACTTTCGGAGTGTTACACCACATGACCATACCATTGCACTGTGTCTTGTTAGAAGCCTTAGAAAGAAATTTTTGATCTTAAGTGAACCAAACATAAGGTAAATTATATAATAATGTAAAACCTATGGGTGGAAGCATGCATTGTGTTCCTCTTTGTGAGTGTGAGTGTTGCATCAGATTCCTGATTTAAGTTGCTTAATCTGCATGTGCGGAAATGGAATAATTTTTTTATGAGGGCATGTTAATACTTTTATTGAGATTGAACTTGCATTAGTATAAACTATTGTAAGCTGAAAAATTATTGATAAGGGTGTTCCACCACTTGGAACTTTAAGTAAACAATGGAGCTATGCATGAGCACCTTGAGTCTTTTTATGTACATTCATGATTGAGTCTTGTGAAGAACTATTTCAGATATCCTATTCAAAATGCTGAACATGAGTGTTACTTGAGAATAACCAAAAGTTTAAGTTGTGGTTTTTACGAGTCCTCAAATTTAACTAATATTTGGAATTATTTCAATGCAAATAGTGTCCTAGAATGTGCATTTTATTTCTATACCTAATAAAAACTTCTAGTTTTAGGTATTGGAAAATTTGTTACGAGCACAGATACATCGGCCCAAAATGGATGTAAAACGGAAGAAAAGAGCTGAAGAGTCAAAAGTGCGCATCGCCAACCACATTTTGCGATACACCGTATAGCAAAGTTTAAGCTTCTTTTATAACAAGTAAGACCTCAACGTATTATTTCGCGAAATAGACTTATTCCGCCCAATGTTATAATATAGATGAATATAAAGGTAAGGCACAAATAGTGACAAACAAGAGAAAGAGCGAGTCGCCGAATCACTCAGAAATTCAGGACTAAAGACGCCGAATAGATCCACCAGCACTAAATTTGAAGTCTACAAATACTGAACTCTTATACTATTTAGTTATAGAAATTTAGATAGTGAAACAATATACACCTAATATTTTATTCTAGTAATATTTTTTTAAAAATTTTGTCTCAAGTTTGGAGAGGGTTTTGAGGAAGCTTCAAGAAAGAAGTTCTTCTTCCAATTTTTGAAGTGGATCTTCTCCATTTACCTTCTTTTGCTTTTATTAACATTAAATATCTTATACACACTTGATTTATTTTTAACTTTAAGTATATTTGTTTATTGGATGATGTGTGGAAAAAAAAACATATTCCTGTGGTGTGATTTCGCAAATATGTGTTGATATTACTGTTGGACTTGCTTGATAATAGGATTAGATGCATTTTTAATAAGGATTTCACCCAGTGTTTGTGGTTTTAATTAATGCCTTTGTAGTTGCAAATAAAAAACGAACCATGTATTTTTGGCTTTCCCAAGATGGAGGTCGCGATACCAAGACCACTAGATTGATGAACTAAGGAGTGGGTCGACATGATGTTCATCCCAAGAGGGTGAGCACTAGTTCAATATCAAAGAACCCTATATCAAATGGTCAGGGTGTGGCTAAGGTGTAGGCTTGTTAGGTTAGACGAGTGGGTGTCCAAGAGTAACCCATTTGATATGGGCGTAAGTTTCCTGAGAGGGAACTAACTTTCACCTAAAGCTTTTCCTAGTCACATTGTCTTGCGAATTTTCCTATTAAAAGGATGTACCCATTATTTGGGTCAACATAAATTGCGGTCACACCCCAGGAACTCTCTTACTTACTTTCTTTATTCTTTTTTTTTTATCAATTTTACTACTTGTGACAAAACCCCTTTCTTGATATTTGATACTTTGGTGTTACATATTGAATTTAATTTTTGTTTAACTCGAGAATGTTTTGAACCACTCCTTTGGGACACGACCCCAACCCTTGGTTGGGTTCTTTTACTAGCTTCGATTAGTAGACACTCAAACAATATATTAGTATCATGGACATTAAATATAAAAAGATACACATATTGAAGGATCACCATGCTAAGGGTCTGCTCGAGGCCAGCAATGGTCTTTTACTATCGGCCACTCCCAGAGTGTAGGCTTGGGGCGTGAAAGTTAGCAAAGTCATTATATTAAAATAAGAAAAATAGAAAAGGAAATAAAACCCTGTCACTCAATTCTTATGATATTTAAGGACTATCGACAATTTAGACTTCTACATCTCCTAAATCAACAACTTTAACCTCAAATTTTTCAACCCTTTGACTTTTCAAACACCGATACTTTCTAGTTTTGCTTGTTTCATCAAAGTCCCATTTACTAGACAAGACGTATTGGGGACATTTCTCTTTACTAGTAGAAGAATGAACTACTTCTTTCTTGGAAGTCTTAGAGATGTTAAGCTTCTTATATTGAGGTTGTGGAGAAAGTTGTATCTCAACCATTGAAAGTTTCTTTTAATATCTTGACTTTTAGCTTCTAAAAGGGTAACACATTATGACTGAACTTTCTCCACCATAACATCCAAATTACCCTTAAAAAAACATTCCATAGGATCTCTCCCACCAACATGAATATTGGGTAGTATAAAGATTCTTTATGGATGTTATCACAAGAGGAAATATCTCTTTAGAACAGTTGCATGAGATATGTAAATGCACCAATATCTAAGGCCTTCATCAATCTACTGAACACGAATATGATTTTCTAAATAGCCAGGATTATGTTGATAAAAATCAAATTGGTGACTAAATCGGTGCATGATAAATGGATAGATGGAAAAGAAATCCCTCTCATTAATGGAAGATAATTAAAATGAAGGTTCATAAATAAGCTAGCTCCAACTATGGTTCTCTTCTATCATCAATATAATAAGTTTGGTGAGGCCTACTAAATATGGATTCATTCCATAAAATGTTTTTTCCCCCAATGAACACGCTTTCTTGCTTCATATTTGTCAAAGTACTTTGCAACACCTTCCCAAGAATATACCACAATTTGTTGTAGAGAAGGTCAAGTAGTAAGCATATAGTGTGTGTAGAGATAGTAAGCAAGCTAAGCATAAACAATGTGGATGGGAACACAAACTCTTATATGGTCTAACTGTGACAAATTTTAAATTATATTTAAGCCATGTTATATGCATTCCATAACCGAAACCGCAATGCCCACCTTTTCATCGCTTGCCATTAAACTTTCTATCTTGAAAGTTTCAGGCCGAATGAAATACCCTTCTGCTGACGGAAATACAAAGGCACATAAAAAAACATGATAAAAAGGACATGAGATAAGTCTTGTATTGTTGGTGTTTCATTCAAATCTTAGAAAATATAATCTCTTGAGTACCTGACCATTTGTTTATTTAAGTAGTTATCTCACATGTTGGATAATGAGTATATGACAAATGTTAAGATTTCTTCTCTTTCCTTAGGGGAGATAGCTCATATTTAAGATCGTTTTTGCATTAAAATTCTATCCATTCATTAAAACACACTCCCATATTACCATTATTTCCTCTTTAAGATGATGAAAGGTAGAAAACTGACACTCATAAGTTGGAGGAAGAACTATTTCCCTCTTGTCATCAAATAATGAAAGTTATATGGAGTTTTATGTCACTTCTTCATATGGGAATTCAAATTGGAATGACACAAAGAATATGCAAGTACCAAAGTAATATAGATGTTTGCCCATTAGATGTAATATAGGCAATATATTTTTTCAATGGAACCAATCCTCACAAAAGGCTTGTATAATATTGTAATTTTTATCATAAATAAAAAGATCTGTCTATTCCTAGTATCTCGGAATGCAGTGATGTTCATCTTCAAGAAAAATTTTGTCACCCCAACGTAGTTCCTCTAGTATCATGCGACTACCTAAATTTTAAATAGTGCTCACGATATTTTTACGATAAGAAATTGGTTTCTCAAGATACCACACTTTTGAGGCATTATTAGATTTGTGTTTGTATTCGGATGTCAAACTTCTCATATGAAATTTGTTCCTCAATTTTGTCCATGGATAAACATAACGACCAACAAAAAATCCATGGAAAAAACATTGTCTCTACTGTACTACCATATATTAGAACGATGAGATATTTGTGTTTAGAATATGGTCGAGTATAATCCTTCAAAAGAAACCATTGTTCAAAATACAAAAAGAATAAATTTAAAAAAAGAGTGTTAATATTAATTTATGATATAGCACGAAAGAAAAGAAAAATTGAAAAAAGATAGTTAAGAAGGGGCTAATAATTTAACCATTCAGTCTCTTGAAACCCTAATTTAAGTGATCATCAAGGTAGGGACGGTAAACAGATCCTTCACATCTTATAATTAAGTAATGAGGACCTTGTAAAGCGTTGAGAGTAGTATTTTCTTTAAAGGAGGTGAAGTTAAACACATAATACTTGTAAAACCTGAAGTTGATTAAGTATTCAGACCTTTTAAATCCTCAAGAGTAGTATAACTTTCCAAGGCGGGGAAATTAAACATGGTATTCTACTAAAGCCAGAAGTTGCTTCAGTATTCAAAATATTGTAAAGCCTTGAGATTAGTGTTTTTTTAAGGTATGGGATATTAAACGCAATATTCTAGTAACGCCTGAAGTTATTTATGTATTCGGTACCTTGTAAATCCTTGCGAGTAGTATTTATTTTCATAGCGGGGACGTTAAATACGGTATTCTTGAAAATCTTCAAGTTGGTTAAGTATTTGTGACCTTGTAAAGCCTCTTGGGTAGTATTTTTTTCAAGGCAAGGATGTTAAACACTATATTGTACTAAAGCCTCAAGTTAATGATCTTCAAGGTAGGGACGTTAGACATTTCCCTTCACACCTCAAGACCAAACTTTCCTTGTGTAATAAATCTCTCATTATTTAGCCTTCGTAAAATACAAATATTATTTATGTTTTTTCTCTAAAAATAAAGCCATAAAAAAAGGAATAAAAGAAAAAAGAAAAAAATAGAAAGGAAAAAAACATGTACCTCAACTATGTCTAAAACATATGCAATTGTTGAATATTGAGAATGAAAAGAAAATGATAGCAGGCCTCTATTCATAGAGGATAAGTTGGGGTGAGAAATCCCTTTCCCATGTTAAGTATAATTCCTCTTTAATGGGAATTCAATTTGAAATATATTTAGAATTAAATCTTTCTCCTGATTCAATTACAATTTTTTTTGGATAGGACAATTTCAACGACATATTATATGATATTAAGTGGGATTACAATTCCTAATTGAATCAAAAATTTTTTACTATCATAGTAAAGATTTTAAAAAATAAAATAAGGAGTAATATCTCTTTTTTTTCAATAGTTATCATGAAAAAGTAAAGAAAGGATAAAATCATCTCCCCTTATACTAATTAACAATACAAATGTACAAATAATGTACGGATACATATATTTATATATTGGACGCTTTATTTGTTTATTTGGTCAACAAATGAGGATACGTGCCCACCATTTACTTGTTTACTCAAATTGTGCCACTCCAATTTTGTAGGAGTGGTAGTTAACTAAATAAGTTCAAGTTTAAGAACGATAAAGACTAAGACCATCAGATTAAGGAACAAGCTCGAAGCCCTTGAATTGAAGTAAAAATCAATATCAACATAATGTTAAAAGTTCAAATTAATCGGAGATTCAAGAACAAACATTAAATCCCTTGAATTTACATTTGAAAAGGCGTGTTCAAAGCAATCATGGAGATTATAAAACTTGTACTTTGAAATAATGTATATGACTGTTGCATTATTTTTCGCTCTTCATTATTGTTTTATTGACGCGAATTTTATCATTATCATGGACATTGAACATACCTCCTTCTTATTCCTAACAATTCTTGTCATTAATAACTTGTTTTCCTCCTTCTCCCTACTTTCCATCCTGTCCTCCTCCTCCTCCTCCCCCTCTGTCTTCATCGTCATCATGTTTCATTTTCATGTTTTTCTTTTTTTTTTCAAAAAAATAATATATCAAAAATGTGAATCATTAGAAGAAAATATAATAAAAATACTCGAATAATCGATTAGAATTGATTAATAGTTATGTTATTTTAAAGCTTTTTGAGTGTATCATAATGTATAATTAGTGTATAACTCATGTATAGGTAAGAATTATTGTATAGTCCGTATTTTACTTTCTATGACTTTTGACAAGCTGTATTGTAAAATATGCTCAAGCTTTAAATAATTCAACTTAGACATTGGTTATTTTTTATAAATGGTTATTGTCTAGAGTTGACTTAGTTTGTATCCATTTTGCATCAACAACACTAATTATTAGGAAAAATCTAATAACTAGCATGCATAGTCTAAGTAGACACGCTCAAGTATATAGCCCTAAAAGATAGGATGAGCTTTATGAAAGAAATATAAAAAAAACTTTTGTTTCCTTTTTTAATTGTCGACCTTTACACAAATCAACAATGTTTGCTCTCTCTGTAAATATTACACTTTTTTACTTTAACTCCTTCATTTGTCTCTCTATTTCAAAACACCTTTCAGGTAGTTTCAACCTTCTAGAACACTTTGAAAATTTTGTCTTTGATTCTCTTTACAAAGAATATACACAATGAATAAAGAAAACACATATTTCAGTGATGAAAAATAAACAAAGAACAACATATCTAATGTAATTCCACAAGAGGGATCTGGGAGGGTGGCCTGTAGGCAGCTTTACCCGTACCTTGGGAAGGTAGAGAGGATAATGATTCAGCGAAGAAACAACAAGAAAAAAAAATTGTGTTTCATATTCTACATGTAATATATAAACACAAAAATTCAGTTACATATATAATATAAACATCGGAATAGGATTAAAAAAACGATAGTGAATTAAGATATAAATAATAACAAGAAGTCGTTCAGGAAAATCTAAAATCTATCGTAGATTTAGAATGTGATCTATATTAACCTTCTATAATGTGCTGATGACTCTTTTTCTTTTAAGGTTCTAATAAATTCCATATTCCCCATTTACGACCCTTGACAACCCTTGAATATATGATTTGTTTGTTTGTTAATATTTAATTGAATATCGATGGTAGAGAGGAATTTATGAATATTCCTATATTATTATCAATTTCGTTCCACCGAAATTTAAAATCTAGCTTAGGGATGACTAGTGTAGATCTTTTTCTTTTACGTTGATTTGACATCTACATATTTTCTTCCATGTATTTGGAGTATTCAAGTGGCAATATCTGAAACTTTGGAAATATTAGAGGGAAGCAAAATAAGGAGATCGGGAAGGATCTTTTGCAGAACTTACTTAAAAAAAATATTTAATTTATGTAAACTTTTGCAGAAGTAATTTGTTCATATAGGAGACATCGATGATTTAGAAATTTATAGTTCAGACATTAAATAGTCATTTAGTTGCAAAGTTTTCTCCATAATGTTGAATATCCTAAAAATAGTTGCAAAAAGTAGGAGAGAGAATATTTTTAGAAATGAGTAGAATATATGTCATGGAACCAAAGGAAGACTACTAGTATGTCAAACCCAAGTTCTACACCCTAGATGACATCAGCTTTGTTAACCTCTCAGAGGTCGCAGACAAGCTTCTTCTTAGCTTTCATCACAATCATACAGTTAAATTTAGGTGAAAATTTAAAACTTTGTAACTTTATAGAAGTGTACTTAGACTTCACATAAATTATGTATAAGAGTGAAATTATAATATCTCAACTTAAAAAATCATCTATTAATAGATTGAACAAATGAAACGAAGAATTCATAATATTATTAATAGTTGCCAAACCGACCTTAATACAAAAAGCTTGAAAAATGTATGAAAGTAAATGCTAAGGACAACATCCACCAGCTATGTTTAATGTACTAATTCTAGAAGTAAAAAGAAGGCATCCTCGAAGTAAAGCTGACCTAACAAAGTCTGGAGCTACATGTCCAAACAGCTTCAAACAAATCTTCATTCTTCTTCAAGGACCTGCACCTATAAAAATAGTAATAGTATATGGGTTAGTGCACCATTTTACAAAGTATGGGTGTATGCACATAAACATATAAGGACTATGCATGAACAAGGAAAGCTCTTCCTATAGCTACATGCCATTTTTGGAAAATCAACTGATTGTACTTTCCTAATTAATTATTCATGAATCATGTTATGAATATGACATATTTTAATGCATTTAGAGCACGCAACTCATTTTTTATATGAAATAAGACCTTGGAATCATGAACTTAATTTTATAACAACTCGGCCTAATAGTTTTGCTCCCAGATTTAGTTTATTTTTTCAGTCTTTTCTTATTTTTGTTGTTTAGTTGAATGATATACTTTGATCCCATGTTTTACTTATCATTTAAATAATCCAAAAGACTAAGGAAATAATTTGACTACTCCACATAAAAGTTTTTCTTTCCATTCTTGTTAAATTGGCATGAGTCTTTATAAGCCAATCTTTATTACTTATGTCCATCATTTGGTAGTTTGAATAATATAAATATAATTGGCTATGCCCATTATTTGATCATTTGCATATTATAAAGATTATTAGCTATGCCCATTATTTGAACATATGCATGATATAAAGATTATGGGGCATTGATTAGCCATTATGTTTTGCTCCCTTTATTGGCATAAGACAATAACTAATAAAACTTCATTCTTATCGAACACTCGTGATTTGATTTACTTATGTTCTTGATTACTTAGTTCACTTTGAACTTACATATCTTCTTCTTTAATCTGATGTTCACTTTGAACATACTTTTTTTTTTCTTACTTTCGTTAAGAAGTCTTTAGCATTTAACTGACTTAGATCATATGAGCTAACATGAAATCCAGTGTCTTCACCACACTGAATATTGGTGGTTCACCGTCAAAATTTAACCTAGATCATTTGACTTACCATGAAATCCAGTGTCTTCCCCACAGTAAAAAGAGGTTGTTCACCAGCTAAAGTCAAACCAAATTTGGAGCATTTAACCGACATAGATCATGTGCACTAAATATGAAATCTAGTGTCTTCCCCACAAATAAAAGAGGTGGTTCACCGGACAAAGTGAAATCGAATACTACCTAGCACTCGTAGGTGGAATCCACTAGCTAGTACCTATGGTGGCAACATAATTCAAAGACTACGAGATTTCAGAGAGTCTTATCCACGTTGGTGTTAGTCTCATCTTATGAGGCTTTACTGTGCTTGCACAAAGTCATTGCTACTCTATCAGTGCATTTCTCAATATCATATATTTTACATCTTTTAGAGTTGACTCATGCATTATTGAAGCTTGCTTCTAGTATGAGGTATGATTAGCTCAATGGATGACTTTTTATCCCTTTCTTTACTTGATGAATGTTAACTTAAGTCTTATATTATAATTATGATGTTAATGAGACTTTTCTCACGATTTCTAACACCCTCTTTTTTGTGTATCTTTGACAACTGTTCAGGTGCAATTGAAACTTGTCTCACTTCCTTTAACACCCCTTTTTAGGTCAATTTAATAACTCATAAGTTTTTGGTTATTTCATTACTCACCTTATCCTGCTTAATGAGATTTCATAGTCTTATACAATAATTTATGAAAGTTATAAGGACTTATTCAATGTGCTACTACGCTAACAAGTTTGTTTTATAGGGTACATTAGGACTTGTCCCAATCATTGGCATACCCTTGGTTATGATTTTAATAAGCTACATATTGTCAAATAAATCTTTATTATGTATTTGGCCTTACAAGAAACATCATAATTTATATAGGATTGGTTTGACTTAATATTGGCCAATTCTATTACATATATCGAAAATAATACTGTTGGTCAATTTATTGGTATAAACAAAATTTTCACATATTATAGTAATGTAAACCTTCATTTTTGGTAAACCATTTTTACCATTTGATTAGAGCATACGAACAATTCAGTGCATAGTGTGGCCAAGCTATAAAGTTTATTTGACATTGTAGATATATTAACTAGCATTGATTATCATTCTTATTTCTTCTTGGAAACATTGCATTCTAAAAAATTACAAATGTATCTATTGCAAAACACAAAACAAGAATCGAAACCTTCATTCCTTTCTACAGTAAACTGAATTTCATAAACGACTTATAAAAATTTAATCTTCTCGAACACAATTATGCATTAATCATAAGGATCTAACCTATTGGTCTAATTCGACATTATCAAATCATATAAGCCTACACATAATGATCAATTAGAACCACATACTATCAACATGTTCGAGATTTGCATTATCCATACTAATAGAATCTGAAATAGGAAGAATAAGGAGATGAACTTTTGATTCATGGCAACAACACTAGTTTCGATTTTCTTGAATTCAACAATACTCTAAAACCCCCATGGGGAAGAAATCCAAGAGTTGAAACCCATACCTTACTATAGAATTGAATCTACAAAGATCACCCCATAATTTGCACGAAAAATCTTGAAGAATATCCATTGAAATCACCTAAGGAGAACATTTCTATTTTTCTTATGTTTGTTGCTATTTTTGAGTTGATAGGTTTCTACTGACTATTCGTGAGTCTAAGTCATAGGAACTGATATTTACTAATTCAACTTAGGCTAATTAACTTAATTAAATAAATAGATTATCTAATTACCAAAATTCCCTCCTAAATTGACTAAAAATAGGAGAACATGTGACTTAGTCAAATGTGAAAATTTTACTAATGGTTCGACTTTGATTAGGAATTTAAATTAATTAATTGAGTTTCTAATTTAATTAATTAGTGAGTTAGGGTAATTACTAAAGTACCCTAATTAAGTCGGACCATAACAAACATTTTTGGACCATCCTAGGTTAGGTACTAGGATATTTTTTGAGTTAGTTACTAGGCTACTGTAACCTGGTCAAGTCTTATGATTTCGGGCACACTAGTTAGTTAGTTTATTTTAGTTGGTCTTAGGTTATTTATCTAGTTAGGTAAGTTAGTTAGAGACTATAGTTTGTTAGGAATCTATGCCCCACGTGGCTTAAGACGTTCACCGGCCTGCCCCCTAACCGCCCTAAGCGAATTCGGTTGGGCTTGGTTGCTTGTCTCTCGGCCGGTTAGCACATGTGTTGCACATGTGTTGGTACGCAAATCTTGTCCAAGGACCCTCACTAAGTCCTTGGGCACTGCTTAATATGCATTATCATTGTTAATGATCATGTGTCATTGTACCTAGGCTTGACACTTGGAAGCCTCATACCTAATGAGTGTAAGCTATGAAATCAAAAATTTTAGCTTAGGGTCTTCATTGTACATGTACATTCCTAAACTGGCTTGATGGAGCCTTGATCATCAAACTATATCTTAAATGCTAGAAAGGAGATGTTAAAACACTTAACCAATATCCTCCGAAAAAATGCACAATATTAATCATATTGAATATTTGTATTCTTGTACCCCAATACATATTCTTAAAACCTATGGACTCTCACTAGAAAGTAATTTTTCTCAATGTTAAATTATTCCTCCCCTTAGGAACATTCAAATCCGAGTGACACTACACACATTTTAAATCAAGGTATTTTTGAAAAACCAATCACATACTTGAAACTTTACTCTTTTTGAACATCTAATTCAACACTTACGCTAGATGATGCAGCACCTCAACTCAAAGCTTCTGGCTAATATCTGAGATAGAGGAACTTCCTTCTGAATAACACCTTTACTCAATGCACATCACAACTCATGCGACACAAAAATCATGTCAACCCTATACAAAACAACAACATGAATGCAAGCATGAAGTCTTATTATTTCTCATAGTTCAAGTATAAAACACACAGTTTTGAACTTAAAACACTAAAACTTAATAGTGCACTAAAAATTAGGGTTTCTTAAACAAAATCAGACTTAGGAAGAGTATATATAGCCTCGCGAACTGAGCAAGTGAGGGTAACGGGATCTCATGTAAGCCACGGCCACCCATGTTGATACAAAAAAAGGTGGTTCCTTCATAACACCTTTATGATAGCAACCTCCTTGTTCCTCAACTTCTTTACTTGGCTATCTAAAATTTCAACTAGAACCTCTTCATAAGAAAGGTTCTCATCGACTCCTAACGTCTCGAAAGGCAAGATGGATGCTGGATAAGCTAGACACTTATTAAGCATCGAAACATGGAACACTTGATTAACAGAAGCCAATTCATTTGGTAACTTCTGTTTATAAGCAACATTCCCTACATGCTGTTAGATCTCATAAGGATCTATATGCCTCAGAATCAACTTTCCTTTCTTAAGAAACCTCGTCACCCTTTTCATGGGTTATATCTTCAGGTAGACTTGATAACCTACGTCAAATTCAAGAGCCCACTTCTTGTTATCCGCATATGATTTTTGACGACTCTAAGAAGTAGTGAATCTATCCATGATCATTATCACCTTTTCCATAGCCTCATGTAAGATCTCAGGGTCAAGGATACAAGACTCTCCTACGTCAAACCACCCAATGGGGGAATTGGATCTCTTGCCATACAATTCTTCAAAAGGTGCCATCCAAATATTTGAATGGTAGCTATTATTATAAGAGAACTCAATCAGTGGAAAGTGATCATCCCAACTCCCCTTGAATTCAATAACACATGCTCTCAACATGTCTTCAATGCTCTAAATTGTGCGCTCTACGTGTCCATCAGTCTGAGAATGAAAAACAATACTGAGCTTCACCTGTGTACCCAAGATCTTTTGGAAAGATCTCCAAAAGTTAGAAGTGAACTACTATCCCCTATCTAAAATGATAGATAAAGAGATCCCATGACATCTCACTATCTCATGAATATAGATCTTGGCATAATCTTCGGCTTTGTAAGTACACTTCAGAAGAAGTAAATAGATTTAGTCATCCTGTCAACAACGACCCAAATAGAATCATCCACTTTCCTGGTCCTGGGTAGACAAACCACAAAGTACATGTTAATATCCTCCCACTTCCATGTTGGGATCTCAATCGACAGTGTAAGACCTCCAAGCTTAAGGTGTTCGGCCTTAACCTGTTGGAAATTCGGGCACTCCACCACAGACATAGAAATACCTCTCTTCATACCTACCACCAATTGATATCCTTGAGATCATCATATATCTTTGTGGAACCTAAATTAATGGAATAACTGAAGCCATGAGCCTCTACAATAATATTAGTTCTTATATTATCAATATTGGGCACACAAAATCTTCCCTGGCATATAAGAACACCATCCTCACCTAGGGAGTATGATTCATTAGGTTACTCAACACTGAGTCTTTCAACTCAATGTTAAATGGGTCAAGATGCTTCTTATTTTTAACATCTATAACAAATAAGGATTCAGGATTGGAAACACCCTCAGGTGGTGTATTTACAAGCCGTACACCTAACGTAGACAATTTGTGTTCCTACTTAACAAGCTGCTTCTTCTCATCATAAATATGAGACACACTGCCCATGCTCAATCGGCTAAAAGCATTGGCCACTAAATTGTCCTTACCATGGTGATAATAGACACTCATGTCAAAATCCTTGAGCATCTCTATCCATCTTCTTTGATGAAGATTCAATTCTCTCTGTGTAAAAACACACTGAAGACTTTTATGGACAGTATACATCAACATGTACACCATATAAGTAATGTCTCCAAAGATTTAGCGCAAATACCACATCATCTTACTCAAGACCATGGATAGGGTAATTATTCTCGTGGATTTTCAATTGTCTTAATGCATATGCAATCACCTTACCATCTTGCGTAAGAACACATCACAAACCTACTAAGAAAGCATCACACTATACAACATAAACTACAACACTCCTCGACAATTTGAGAACTAGGGCTGAAGTGAGTCTGTCATTGATCTCTTATAAGCTCTTTGTACAAGTTACAGACCACTCAAACTTATCCATTTTCTTTGTTAAAGCTATTAATGGAGCAACAATAGTGGAAAATCCCTCAACAAACCTTCGATGGTAATTAGCCAAACCCAAGAAACTCTGGATGTCTATATGAGTGAAAGGTATTGAATAATTCTTTACTACCTCATTCTTTTTCGGTTCAACCTCTACACCCTGGTCAGACACAACATGAACAAGGAAAGTAACTGATCTCACCAATACTAACATTTTATTGACTCATACAATTGATGTTCCAGGAGTACTTGCAATGTCATTATCAAATGTTGTTCATGCTATTCTTTGGTCTTAGAGTATATAAGGATGTCATATATGAATACTATGACAAAAGAATAAAGGTATTCAAGGAAGACCCTATTCATAAGGTCCATAAACACGATTGGTGCATTTGTGAGACCATATGACAAGACCAGAAACATGTAATAACTATACCTAATATGTAAGGAAGTTTTTGGAATGTCCCTCTTTTCTCATTCGAAGCTTGTGATACCCTTAGCGAAGATATATTTTAGAAAAGAAACTTGAACCTTGGAGCTGATCAAATAGATCATCAATTTTGGAAAGAGGGTATTTGTTCATTATAGTAACTTTGTTAACTTGACGATAATGGATACACATTCTAAGGGTTCCATTCTTTTTCTTAACAAACCACACTAGAGCAACCTTTACGGGATATGCTCAGTTTGATGAAGACCTTATCAAGTAGAACTTTAATGCCAACTCAAGTCTTTGAGTTCTGTTGAAGCCATTGTATAAGGAGGAATGGGAATTGATTTTGTGTTGGGATCTATGTCAACACCAAATTTAATTTTGCGTTCAAGAGGGTTTCCTGGTAAATCCTCCGGATATTGAAACTCATTCAGTATAGACACATAGTATATGGATGTAACTTCATGTCTAAGTCGTTGACTCTAACTAAGTGATACAGGTACCTCTTAAATAACATCTTTTTGGCTTTAAGATGGGAACTATTTGGCCTTTTTGATTTGAATTATTCCCTTCCTGTTCCATCTCTAACTCATTAGGAAACTGAAACCTTACTACCCTGTTTAGAAAGTTTATGGTAGCATAACACTTATGGCTCCAATCCATACCAAAAATTATATCAGAATACAGCATGGTTAATTATATTAGGTCAGCATAAGTGACTCTATCAAGAACACTTATTGGGCAACATCTATGTACTCTTTCAGCTTGTATGTTGTCCCCTATAGGAGTACTAACCAGAAAAAGTTAATGCACGATATAAGGAAGCAAGTAAAATTTACTAGCTACTAAAGGAGTAACAAAAGAAAAGGTGGATCCAGGTTCTAAAAATGCATGCATTGTAAAATAAAATACATTAAAGTTACCATATTAGCGGATTTCTACTACTCTTCTCTACCTTTCAAAACATATAACCTGTTCCTCTTGGGAGGCTCGACTGCAGCAGCAGGATTGGGCCGAAGCTGAGATTCTGCCTTGGCCTGATGCTTCACATTTGGGGAGTCTAGGATTATATGATAACTCTTGCCACACCCATATAACACATTAGTAACTACCAAGTACTCAACTCAATGCAAATGACCATACTTACCACACGACTTTCTGTCATGCTGGGCATTTCCATCATTGCCTTTCTTGAGGCCAAACTTGCCCCATTTGGAATTACTGTTCCTATAAGTACTAGGATTACCATATTGTTGGTGCCCTTCTTGATTATGGGCCTGTCCTTGACTCCAAAAAAACTACTACCAGTGCTAGAACCAGCCTGATCCGAGGGCCTAGGCTTCTTGCCTTCTTTGATTCTCTTCCTCCGATGACTCTCCTCCACCTGCTGTGCATGTACCATCAATCTATCAGGGTCCATGTTATCATGAAACACGGCTGCTCGACATTCCTCTTCTAGATCCTCCAATACGCTAGTAAGAAACCTGCTGATCTCATCCCTGCTACTGGACACCAGGGAAGAAGCATATTTTGAAATTTTAACAATCATCAAGGAGTATTTCTTGACCGATATACCTCCTTTATGTAGGAGAATGAACTCCTCAACCTTAGCCTCTCTCTACTCTCTTGTAAATAACCTCTCCAGGAATGAAAATGAGAATGTCGCAAGTGACAGGGACTTCTCCTAGTGCTCGGCCATTTACCCACATCTTTTACCATATCTAAGCTACATCCTTGAGCTGGTATGAAGACAACTAAGCCTTATTCTTTTAATTAGCACCCATAGCACTGAGAATGTTGTGGACCTCGTCCACAAAATTCTAGGGATCCTCATTTGTTTTCGACATGAAGTAGACTAGGAAATTCATACTGGTGAAAATATCTCAGTATGCTAGCCATGGTTCTAACATGTGGGTCCTCATTGTGAGCACCCTCTCTAGTAGCCTGGGATGTGATAGCACGTGCCAAAGCAGTGATGGATTGGGACATCTGAACTAGGGCTACTCTCACTTCTCCATCAGTGAAAACACAGGGTTTTACATGTACTTGCATTCCAGCAGCTGGGTCTTGTAGTGGAGCTTTGTTTTCCCCAACAACTGCTTCTCCAACTCTTCTTCTGGTGTTTCTTCTTGTTTTTATTTTTCCACACGCACACAGAAGAAAGAAGTTATATGCTCGAATGACAAATAATGTCAAAGCACTACACAGCACGATAAAGTGTAGAAGAAGGGAAGATTCTAAACTTTACTAAGTCTTTAAGTCATGGTTGTGGGGCACTTTACAACCATAATCTAGAAACTACGCAACATGGTTGTTTGAGACTTTGTTCCTAGGTAATATAACCTCATTATCTGATACAGTTAAATTTTTGTGGAAAATTTTAAACTTTTTGACTTTACTGAAGTGTACTTAGACTTCATAAAATTTATGCATAAGAGTGATGTACTAATATTTCAACATAAACAACCATCTGTCAATAAATTGAAAAAATGAAAAGAAGAATTCATAATATTATTAATAGTTTCCAAACTGGACTTAATACGCAAAGATTGAACAAATTTTTGAAGGAAATGCTAGGGACAACAATCCACTAGATATGTATAATGTGGTAAAGCTAGAAGTAAAGCGTAGGCATCCTCGAACTCAAGTGGACCTACCAATGTCCTGAGCTACTAGTCCAAACAGCTTCAAACGAATCTTGAATCTTCTTTAAGGACCTACAACTATAATAATAGTAATAGTTTGTGGGTTTGTACACACGTACTAAGAATGAGTGTATTCACATAAATACATAAGAACTATCCCTCACCAAGGAAAGCCTTTCCTATAGCAACATGCCATTTTAGGAAACTGAAGTCACTTTACTTTCCTAATTCTTTATTTATCAATTAGGCCATGAATATGACATATTTTCATGCATTTAAAGAACACAACTCCTTTTCTATATGAACCTAGGACGTTGAACTCATGAACATAATTTTGGAACAACTCGATCAAAAATTAACTATTTTTCCCTCCCTTAAGTCCCGAGCCGCTCCGCTAACCAACCTAACCACGAATTAGTTTATTTTTTTAGCATTTTATTCTTTTTGTTGTGTTCTTTGATGATCTCCTTTGATATTTTACATACGATTACAATGATTCACTTTAGTCCTATTCGTATAATGAATCAAGTAAGTAATGAAAAAGACGAACGAAATGATTTGCCTACCCTACTTACAAGTTATTCTTTTCATTCTTGTTAAATTGGCATGAGTCTTTATGAGCCAATCGTTATTATCAATGCCCAATATTTGGTTTTTTGTATAATATAATGATTACTGTCTATTCCCATTATTCAATCATTTGCTTAATATAAAGATTATTGGCTATGCCCATTATTTGATCATTTGCATAATTTAAAGAATATAGGGCGTTGATTAGCCATTATGTTTTGCTCCCTTTATTTGCATAATCTACTAACTATTAAATTTTTTATCAAATATTGGTGATTTGATGTGCTTATACTTTTGCTTACTTAGTTGATTTTAAACTTACATATCTTCTTCTTTGATATCATGTTCACTTTGGACATACTTTTCATTCTTTATTTATTTCTTCCATTCTTTAAGAAGTTTGTATCATTTAACTAACTTAGATCATATTAGCTAACATGAAATCCAGTGTCTTAACAACACTCAAAAGAGGTGGTTCACTTGATAAAGTTAACCTAGATCATGTGAGTTAAACATGAATCTGAAAAAAAAAAAAAAAAAAAAAAAAAAAAAAAAAAAAAAAAAAAAAAAAAAAAAAAAAAAAAAAAAAAAAAAAAGAAAAAAAAAAAAAAAAAAAAAAAAAAGTTTCTTCTTCCCCACACTGAAAATATGTGGTTCACCCGCTAAAGTGAAACCCAATCTGGAGTACTTAACCGACATAGATCATGTGAGATAAAAATGAAATTCAGTGTCTTCCCCACAATGAAAAAGAAGTGGTTCACCGGTCAAAGTGAAACCGAATAGTACCTACCACTCTTGGGTGGAATCCACTGGCTAGTACCTAAACTGGAAACATAGTTCAAAGACTAGGAGATTTAAGAGACTCTTATCCTCCTTGGTGGTAGTCTCATCTCATGAGTCTTACATGTGCTTGCACAAGTTCATAGCTAGTCTATCGGTGCTTTATTAAATTTCTTATACTTTACATCTTTTAGAATTTACTCATGCATTATGGAAGCTTGTTTCTAGTACGAGGTATGCTTAGCTCAATGGTTGACTTGTCATCCTTTTCTTTACTTGATGAATGTGAACATAAGTTTTACATTATAATTATGGCGTGAATGAGACTTGTCTCACGATTTCTACACCCTATTATGTGATTATCTTTACATATATGTTTAGGTACAAGTGAGACTTGTTTCCCTTCCTTTAACACCTCTTTTTGGGTCAATTTCATAACTCATATGTTTTTTGTTATTTCATTAATCACATTATCTTGTTAAATGATATTTTATAGTCTTATATTATTCTTTATGAAAGTTATAAGGACTTATTGAATGTTCTAATATGTTCACAAGTTCGTTTTGAAAGGGTATGTTGGGACATGTCTCAATCATTGACATACCCTTGGTTATGAGTTTATTTAGCTACATCTTTTCAAATCAATCTTTAACATGTATTTGGCCTTACTAGAAGCATCATAATTTACATTTGGCCATATAGGATTGGTTTGACTTAATATTGGCCAATTCTATTTCATATTTTGTAAATAATATTGTTTGACAATTAATTGGCATAAACCAAACTTTCACATATTATAGTAATCTAAACCTTCATTTTAAGTAAGCCAACTTTTAGTATTTCATTAGATAATAAGAACAGTTCAGTGCTTAGTGTATCCAAGCTATAAAGTTGTTTTGACATTGTAAATTTATTAACTAACTTTGATTCTCATTCCTATTTCTTCTTGGAAACATTGCATTTCCAGCAATTACAAATGTATCTACTGTGAAAAAACAAAACATGAATTGAAACCTTAATTCCTTTCAACAGTAAACTCAATTTTATAAATGACTTATAACAATTACATCTTCTCGAACATAATTAGGCATTAATTATACAGAGCTAACCTATTGGTCTTAGTAGATCTTATAAAATCACATAAACCTATAAATAATGATCAATTAGAACCACGTATCAACAACATGTTTGAGAATTTCATTATACATAGTACTAGAATCGAAAATAGGGAGAACTACGGAGATGAAAATTTCATTCTTTGGGAACAACGCTAGTTTCGATTTACTTGAATTTGAAAACGTTTGAAAATTGGAAAGGAATCCAATAGATAAAAACACATACCTTATTGTAGAATTTAATCTACGAAGATCACCCTGTACTTTGCATGAAAAATCTTGAAGAATCTGCCTTTAAATATCCTAAGGAGAACCTTTCTGTTATTCTTACGTTTTACTGTTTTTGAGTCGTGAGGTTTCTACTGACTATTCTTGAATCTATGTCTTAGGAAATGATATTGAATAATCCATCTTAGGCTAATTTACTTAATTAAATAAATCAATTAGCTAATTACCAAAACATCCCTCCTAAATTTACTAAAAATAGGAGAATATGTAACTTAGCAAAATATGAAAATTTGACTAAGGGTTTGATATTGATTAGGAATTTAAATTAACTAATAAATTATTTAATTTAATTAATAAAGTTACCTAGGGTAATTACTTATGTACCCCTAAGTCACTAGGACAATAACCAACCCCTTTGGACCATACTAGGTTAGGTACTAGGATGTTTCTTGAGTTAGTTTCAAGGTTAGTGTCACCCAGTTAGGTCTTAGCATTTTAGGCACACCAGTTAGTTTATTTTATTTTTTCCTAGGTTAGTTACCTAGTAATGTAAGTTAGTTAGAGCCTAGAGATTATTAGGAAGCTAGGACCCACATGGCTTAAGTCGTTCGCATGCCTGCCCCCTAACCGCCCTAACCAAATTCGGTTAGAATTGGTTGCTTGGCTTTTGGCTGATTAACATATGTGCTTGCACATGTGTTTCTGCGCATTTCTTGTCCAAGGACCCTCACTATGTGATTGGGCACATCTTAATCTACATTATCATTTTAAATGATGATGTGATATGGTACCTAGGCTTGACACTTGGATGCCTCGTCCCTAATATGTGTAAGCTATGAAATAAAAAAAATTAACTTAGGGTCTTCATTGTAGGTACAATTCCTAAACAAGCTTGGATTGGAGCATTTGATCATCGAAGTATATCTTAATATATAGAAATTGGCTAACACCCGTAATACAATATTCTCCAACATGCCCAATATTACTCAATAATGGGCATTGGGATGCCTATGTACCTCAATATATTTTCTTAAAACCTAATAGACTCTTCACTAGAAAATTACATTTTCTAGAATGTTACATAGTATATTAAAGACACAATTTAGGAAGATCTGGATGTCAGGTCTCTGTCCCTTGTATGTCATATAGACTGTTTTTAAAGAAGAAATTTCCATTACTTTGAATGTAGAGAATAGTGATAGTATATATTATAAAATGTACATTTTTTTTAAATCAATTCTTTTACAGTAAAGCACAATCTCTGAATTTGTAGATTCTATTGGTGAATTACCGTCCAAGCCAACTCTGCTATATCTACAATTTTGGGGTTTTTTTATAAGGAAAACATTCTTAAAGTCATCTTGGTAAGAGAGGAGTGCAAACCGTAAACCATAAGATAATTCCTATGTGCTAATATAAACTTCTCCCACATATACTTAATATGAGGGGGCTGGGGGGACTAAGCCACCACATTTACCAAAGTAGCCCGGAGACCAAACATCCCGCAACAAAATCAAACCCTTAAGTGGCAAATATCCAATAGGCTACCAAAGGAAGTAAGCTTCACATGTAATATTAGGAATATATAATGTTATTTGAAATTCCTAGGAAGGACTTTCCATGCTATTCAAACCTAAATTCCTCTAACCTTTAACTTTCGAACTAAAATCAAATTGAGTGAGCAATGGGTTCTTTCCGTAGACATGGAAGATATATTTGTCAAAAATACAAGAGGATAAGCTCCAATCAGAGCGATTGTTCGGTCTACTTTGCCGCATTTTCCTCATCTCAAACCTGAGGTTGTTGCAAATGTTATGCAACATATCTTGCACAATATTATCAGTTCGGAAGAGAGGAAGGAGGAACTGTTCCACAAACGAAGTGAACTAACTTCACGGATCTTCCTCATAGCTTCGAATTCCCAGGGTGAGAAGAATAGAAGATTCTGTCAACTCTTTTTTTAAGAATGTTTTAATTAATATAGACAAAATCAATCTACGGTGTTCTTTTTCTTTTATGGTGGGGATCTACAATGATGCCTACAATAGATAGCCTCCATCTATGGTCATTATTATTAAATGTGAAATGCGCAACAAAAATCTTAAATTAGTTGGAGCTTTGCAAAGTATAAATAACATGTGGGCTTTAATGAAAAGGACGCAAGGGGTGAAATAAAATACAATTTTATATCGATTGAGTCCAAATCTAATAATTATTGGAAAATTATACTAAAGGGCCAGTTTGTCATATTTTTTATTAAAAAAAATGGTCAAATTAGACATTGGATATACCTTCTTTTTCCAACCAATTTGGCTATGAATGGCTTCTTTTCCTCCTTATTTATTTCTTCATATTCATTATTATTTTTTGTCATCTTCTTTTCTTAAAAAAATTAACGTATTGAATATGTTTATCATTAAAAGCGAATAATATATTGAAAAACTCGAATCATAAAGCAAATTTCATATCAATGAATTGGAATTGTTTGGAGGTGATTTTGAGTTGATTCGAAATTATATATTCAATGTATACTTAATGGTTAGTTGAAATTATTTCACCTTTTTTAGTGTACCATAATGTATATTCATTGTATAACTCATGTATAGGTAAGCTATATTGTAAAGTTAGGGGTCGTATGGTTGGGAAGAAGTTATCCCATTATCATGGGATTAGCTATCCTGGATAATTTATCTTACCATGAGTATGGAATAACTTATCCCATCACTATCATATAAATGGTGGGATAATTTCCCAAACATAGTGACAAAACAAGATACAAAAACTTTATCCTATCTCTACTTGTTTCTAACTCTCACACGAAACGACCCCTTAGTGTATTACTTTCTAAGAATTTTTTCTGCATAATATATATAAAAAAAAGATGGTTGCTTCTATTGTCTTCTTGGGTTGCCTTATTTTAAGCACTTTTAAGATAATATAAAGTTTCAGTAGTTTGTAGTTTTTGGGTAAGATAAAAAAGTATGTATAAGCACGTAGTATTAATCTATAGTGACAAAAATAAACCAAAAGCCATAGGATGATTGTAACTATAATGTTTTTGTCTTATCAGTAAAAAATTAAATGCCATATCATGCAAGCAACTATGTTTTGAAATATCAGTCAAATGAAATGCGCCAATAAATACAACGCTCTTATGGTTAACTATATGATTTATTGTATTTATTTGAACTACTCAGATATATTAGCACTAATTAGAAATAATAAGAATCAAACAATAGAATCTGTTGGGGGGGGGGGGGTATGATAGAGTGAAATATCAATCATTTAGTGTCACATATTTATAAGAGGTTCATTGATAAGGAAAAATATTCCTTAGACTCTTGATACCGACATTGAAGTGCACATTTAGTAACGCAAAGCTCTAACACGTTTTGATACTCACTTTAGGGCTCAAGCGTTCTAGACTAGTTATGATTGTTTTGTTTTATTCATTGTGCTTTCGTATATGGAAAAAAACCCTAATTGAAAATGTTGACTTGTGTTACAGAATTATAATTGTACAATAAATATATATAATATAGATGATTTTCGAGGAGCTGAATATATATTTACCATAGTTAGATTGCTCAGAGTATCTATTTTCCATAGTTAGACTTCTGTCTACATATATTTATATCATTGTACTCTTTGAGAAATATAGATATTATTCTCCATATCTTATCTCGATTACATGGTATTTGAGCCACTAGCACTATGTTTTTATGCTCCGGAATTTCGTAGGTGTTTTTATTGTTTAAGAAAAAGACTCGACAATTTGTGTCGCCCAATATTAGGGTGGCAGTGAGTGAGTCACACGCTGCTACCTCCACCTCTATTCTATCTCTCCTGCTCTATCGCCAAGGTAGGATTGATCATAACCTCCTAGTCTTCTCAATATTTCAGTCAGAATGTGGTGTAGTCGTTTAAAGATTTTTGATAGATTGAATGCATCCATGTTATCATTCTGCGATATTATTCAGTTCCCTTTTTACATGTTATTGTTTTTGTTTTTTGGAGATCTGGTTTATTTTATTTGCACAGTTATAATAAATTTAATGTGGGATTAAAATATTCGGACATATAGTAGTTGGTTCATAAACTTTTCATCGTAAAATAGATACTTTTATTTGGAAGATCCGTAATATTTTGCAACCATGGCGGGACAACTGAATGCTATGAAACTTTAGTGGTTTGGATTTTTATAAATGTGATCCTTGCTACCTTTTCTCTTTCAAATCTTGGAAAGTTTTATTGGATTTCTTCAGTTGGTGCGAATTTTTCTTTAGTAGGGTTTTCAGACCTATTATTTTGAGAAAAACGATTGATTACAAAAGTTAAAGATCTCAAGTTGTTGCTTCTGTTCGTAAAATGAATGCACTTTATTTAATACCTTTGATGAGGCAGATAACATATGTTTTCTGACCTATCTAAATAAATGGGTGATCGGTTCAGGTGCGAGAATTTATATCAGGAGTAATCCTAATATTTTTTCAGCTTTTAATTTCATAAAGCACCCTCTCCGGTTACATTAGCTGATGGATAAACTTGTAACATTGTTGGATATGGGACCGTTAAACAAACCTTCTCTATTAAACTATCATCTTTATTATGTTTTCCAAAATTGGCTTTTAATTATATTTCTTTCAGTAAACTTACGAGGTGACCATAATTTTTTTTATCTTATTATTCCTAATAATTGTTTGATTCGAGATCTTAAGACAATCAAGTTATTGGTAAAGGACATATTTCTTGTTATCTCTACACTCTTAATGAATTGGATTCTTGATTGGTTTCCTTCTATATTATCATGTCTCTATATGAAGCACATTTTCGATTAGTTCATTCTTCCTTACCTCTTTAAGAAGATATGTCCTCAGTTTCAAAATGTTTCTTCATTGGAGTGTGAGACTTGCAGATTCGCAAAATATCATTGGATCTCGTTACCGTGAAGAATTAATAAGCGAGTTTAGTTGGCATTTTGAGTTTGTTCATTTTGATATTCTGGTACCATGTGCTGTGATTTCTAATACAATGCACATGTATTTTTTCACTTTTGTGGATGATTTCTCTCGAATGACTTGGATTTATTTTAAGAAGAGTTGCTTGAAGTGTTTACTCATTTTTTGTTCCTTCTATGTTGAAGTGAAAACTCAATACAATGTTTAGTATGGATTATAAGGAGTGAGAACGCCAAAAAATATATGTTAGTATTATTTTGATCGTATATGAAACAAGATGGTATTCTAGACCAGTCTTCATATGTTGATACACCCTTTCAAAATTGAGTTGCGGTCACTCTTGATTCAAATGAAAGTCTCCAAAATTTTTTGTTAGATGCGGACTTTTCTGGATGTTTTTTATTAATCGCATTCCATTTACTATGTTTTTCGGTAATAGACCTTACATGTTCTTTTTGCAAAGAAGACATATTTGCGCTGAAACCTATGGTATATGAAGTAGATGTTCAGTCATCTATTACTCAGTTAGATCCCAAGCCATTGAAGTGTAATTTTGTACGATATTCTCGTCTTCTAAAAGAACATCAATGTTATCGTACAAAAATTGGGAATTATCTTACGTCAAGTGATGTGGTATATTTAGAGAGTACACCGTTCTTTTATGCACCTGACATTTCTACACGCCAGGACGAGGAAGATGAGTGATTAGTATATCAAGTCACTTGTGTTGTGATAGAACAATCATGTGTTATTCCGTCATCTCAAGTTCTTTTGTTAATCGTGACCCGACTATTATACCTTTAGTATCATACTCTATCATATTGTAATAAGATCACCGATTGTTCAAGTGTAATTAAGGAGGTGACAAAATGAAGATACTTGTCATGCCCAAGTTCTGTCGCATGATCAAACAGAAAATCTTGACTTTCCTATTTCTATTTGCAAAGGTGTACGTACTTGCAAATCCACATGTTCTATTTCTAAGTTTGTTTCATATTGTCACTTATCCTCTAGATCAATATCTTTGATTGACTTCGTAGACTCCATTTTAGTACCTAAAACACTGAAGGAGGCTTGAAATCATCTTTGTTTGTCTGACGCAATGCTTGATGAAATATATGCCTTAGAGGAAATCACACATGGGATTTGGTGGGCTTACCCAAGGAAAAGAAATCAATGTCATGTAAGTGTGTCTTTTACAGTTTAAGTGAATCCATATGGTTCTGTAGCAAGTCTTAAGGCCATACTTGTGGCTAAAGGCTGTGCTCAAGCATATGAAGTAGATTATTTAGAAACCTTTTATCATGTTGTAAAATGCACTTCTATGTTTTTATTCATTTCCCTATTTCTTTTGATAATTTGCCTCTACATATGTACGATATTAAGAATGGATTCCTTCATGGTGAACATTGAAAAAAAGTATATATGGAGCAACCACAAGATTTCGTTTCTTAGGGGGTAGCATGTGAAAGTCTATAATTTAATGAAGTCTTTGTATTACTTGAAGTAAGTTCCTACCGTTTGTTTTAGTAAATTCATAGAGGTAGTTCAAGATTTTTGTTAAATGAGAAGATCTGATCACTCGGTCATTTACCGACAATTGTTAGTTTGAACTATCCTCCTTATAGTATATGTCAATGACATTGTCATCATACAAAGTGATTATGCTGGGATCTCTTCCATCAAGTATTTTATACATACTAGATTCCAAATGGAGGACTTAGTCTAGTTGAAATACTTTTTAGAAATAGAAGTAAATAGAATAAACAAGAGAACTTTTGTGTCTCAGAGGAAGTATATTCTTGACTTGCTTGAACACACGTGAAAGTTGTGGTTTCAATATGTGTTATGAAAATCAGAAATTACTGGTTGTAATAAATAATTCAGAAATACGAAGTAACTGTGATTATCAGAAACAGTATGTAAGATTAACAGAAATTTATTTGTAAAAAAAAATAACTGAATCTGTAAAAACTTAGCAAAATCGATACCTCCTTTTTAATAATTTAAGAGTAAAATCAAGTCGCAACTGATTTCACAATGCCCTTAAGGAAATTATTCCCCTCTAGTAATCCCGAGGTTTGATTTGGAATCTACCTCTCAGGGAAAATTATTTTACAGTAGAGTATAGATACCAAAAAACTCTATTGTCAACTGAATATCCACAACAGGAAGTACAATACGAAGAAATATGTGTTTTATGGAAGAAGATAAGATCGAAATTTTCGAGAGAATTATTCCGAATACTTGAATGGTGGAATTTATCGGCAAGAGAATATAATTCTGAAAGGATTGCAAAACTCTCTTTTCAGAATGACACGACCATATAATGAAAGGTTGGGCAACATTCAAATGGTATTAACTGTTCCTTAAAGTTGGCAACCTTTAAAATAGTCATGGCGGTAATTTATAAACAGAATTTTAACGGGTCACGCGCAGAGGATCTGAGTCCGGGTGGGTTTACTAAAAATTTGAATTTTTTTGTGTTACTTCAGTTATCAACGCATTCAATTACATAATTTTGGCCATTTAATTAATTAATTAAATAATTAAAATAAATTTTTTTCCGTTCAAAAATATCTCTCGTATCGAAATCATTGCCAAAGCCAAAGCCAAAGCCAAAGCCGAAGTCGAAGACGAAGCCGTACCGTAGCTAGTCTTCAAAGCCGGATCTGTAGCCGAAGCCAAAGCAAGCGACGACGACAACGCTGCGCGAGGGGGGTCCCTCTTTGGCAAAACCTTTTAACAATTAATAGGTGTGTTTATTTATTAAACTCTCCTAGTTTCATTCCATTAACTATGAGGGACTTGCCTTTTTCAATAAAGCTATTAAGAGGGACTTTTCAGTAGGCGCCTAACCTTTCAATTTTCTAAACTTTTCAAATTCCGCTCCTTCCCTCTATTTTCCCATCAATTGCTTGCTATCATACCTACAATCCGCCGCACATTGATGGGGAATAGTTATACACATAGAATCCACAACCATTGTGTACTTACAAGCAAGGATTAATGCATCTGGATAATTAAAGTTTCCCTTGTAGCTTTACGTAGTGACATAATACGGATAAACTCGGCTCAATCTGTAGATGTGATCTCTGGAACCGTCGAACTTTGGTGTATACTAACAACCATTGACACACAATTAACCCTTTACTGTTATGATTCTTACGTGTGTTCTTTTCAGCATAACACTCCTGGTTTCATGAGTGTATAGAGAATAGGATTTTTGACATAAAATTCTCTTCGAAGGCGGCTTCCACTTCACACACTCATCATACGTGATTTCTAACGCGTGTGCATCGCTTTAGTATACACTATTTGGTCAAATCTATCCAACTTAGCGAATCATTAACTTTTATCTTATGACCTTATCAACAAGCCTTAAAGTCTTTTTAACCTTTTGAGAAAAAACATTGTCTTTATCATGAGAAATGGATTTAGTTATTGAGATGTCAAACCGTCCAGCCATCAAACTTTTTTTTCTCCTGAATCTAGCTCTTGATCATCAGTCTACTATATAGATTACCGTCATATGACTTATTATAAGTCCGTACAACCATTCCCTTAGATAATCTTTCAACTGCCTCCTCACTCACACTTGGCTTCGTTAGTGGAAATCGTGACACATTACCTGTCTTGACTATACATAGTCAATTGTGATAATTCACGAGAGAGCAGTTGTCTTACGTGTTTATGGTTCTACGTCGTATAGATGACGAAACTTCCCATGTAACATAACGCTCCATGCCCTACTTATTGTGCCTTGACTGTGCGCAATGTATAGGCAAATTTGGTCCAACAGGTTTGGGCTAGAATGGATTCCTCTACGACATTCAAGGAGCCATTCCACTTCTTCACAACACAGCCTTATCCCAATAAAATGAATTTAGATTCCATTGTGGAGAGAGCAATACATGTTCTGTTTGGAAGATTTCTAAGAGACAAGTCCGTCTACAAAAGTATGAAAAATACATAACCACTTGTGGATTTAACTCATTTGACTCCGGTGATTCAATTTGGCATCACTATATCCTTTCAATCACAGTACAGGATATTTATTTATGCAAAGCATAATGTTTGTTATCGCATTTGAGATAACCGTCAACACACGTTCCATGACATCCAGGTGAGTTTGATTCGGATACTAGTTATACCCGACTCAGTTTAACTATAGCACATCTATATCTGGTCGCGTGCAAATTTCATACTATACATCAAACGTCCAACACCTCTGCATTTCCAATTTAAGAGTAGAGTCGCTCTACCTTTATTCTTTGTAAATGTACAACTTAAATCATTTTGAGTTTGACTATATGAAATTCAAGTAATTGAACGTATCCATACTTTTCAATATAATGTGATGTAGATAATGTAATCCCTGGGAGTGTTTGAAATCCTGACACCGTAAGACAAATCATCAACCCCGAAGTCCTCTCATATCGACTTGCTGACAACATGGCGGCCTAGTAGCATTTATAAATACTCGTCAATTTCATTACTCATTATTAACATGTCATGAACATACAAACAAAAATGACATCATGATTCATAACGTTTTTAATGTAAACAGCATTTATCACATTCGTTAATCTGAATCCATTTGCAAACTTGAGTTGATCAAATTTATCATGGGTCCATTGTTTGTGTGCTTGCTTGAGGCCATAATGTGACTTCACAAGTCTGCACACTTTTCTTTCTTTTACCAGGAACTATAAACATTAAAATTTTTCCATGTAATTTCTGCCTCTAACTCTCGGCATTTAAGAAGGCTGTCTGTGACATCCATTTGGTGGAGTTTTAAGATCATGCACTTGCGACAGTTCTATTAACATCTAATTGATGTTATCCTTGTTACTGGAGATTATTTGTCATAGTAGTCCAAACCTTCCTTTTTCTGTACCTTTTGACTACCAGGTCTAGCCTTATATTTGTCAATAGTTCCCATCAGGTTCTTTTCCTTTTAAAGATCCACTTTGATCCTAAAAGTTTATTTACTGAGGAAGATCATGCAATTTCCAATGTGATTACTTAAATTGATTAAATCTCAAACTATTTACCTGCTTCTTTCCCATAAGTTGACTCTGACGAGACATAGCTCTTTAAAAATGTTTTAGGGCTCATTTTCAATTAATAGTGCTACAAAATCGGTCTGAAAGAAATAGATTCGTTGTCGATACTTCGCCTAGTTCCTCACTATTAGAATCATTTTTCCATTGATTCTTTGCGTGGTCATTTAGGCCTATCACTTTTGACTGCACTTCATTTTGTATGGATTAAATGTTTCCAAAAAATTCTGGGCATTTCTGATTCAATTATCGTTTAACATGAATCGTAGATTCATCAGATTTGTGAACCTAAAAGTCGACAGGCTTTACTATTCACATCTATAACCCATTAAGACCAACTATTGTTTTGGGTCCAATTTAACCCTCTTCAGTAATCGAACCTCTACCTTGGTTAAACCCCCCCACACTTTGAAATATTTCAAGTGGGTTTGTCTTCCTTTCCACAAATCATATGGAATTGATGTGTTTTTCTGATGGGTACTCTATTGAGCATTTAATTAGCTGTAAGGATACTTCCCCAAAGATTTGCGGTGGAACCAGAATTGATAATTAAGGCATTCTCATTTCCTTCATGTTCCTTGTTCTTTCGTTCTCGCAAAAAAAAAAACCATTTGGACGCTTGTGTATAGGTGAATTATTTTGATGAATACTACCTATATCCAGAACATATGTCTGCAAGAGGATTCATATTCTCGCACCCTGCTATCACTCTGAATCTTTTATCTTTAGATTCATTGTTTTCCAACTTCATTTGTATTGCTTAAATTCATGAATTGCTTCATCCTTACTATTAAGCAAATACACATAACAAGATCGAGTGCAGTCATCAATAAAAGTTATAAAATACATTTTTCCATCACGAGATTGTGTTGACTTCATATCACATATATCTGTATGAATTAAGTCTAAAATTTTAGAATTTCTTTCAACAGACTTGTAAGGATGTTTAACAAACTTACTTTCCACACAAATTTCACATTTTTACTTATCGCTTTTAAAATCAGGCAATACTTCTAGATTAACCAATTTTGTATTACCTGAAAGGAGCTCCTAGACTTGGAGTATTTTATAGCAAACCAGGCAACACTCGTGTTGAGTGTTCTTCATATGCTTATTGGTATGGATCCAAAATTGATAGAAGTTCTACGGCATGTAGGTTGTTGTGTGTTTATTGGAGGAAACCTACTTTCATGAAGATGTTTTAAGCAAAATTTTGCATCTCGATCTAATGCAGAATCAAAGTACTGATCAATGTGACAATCTACATGAGATATTATATGGATGCATCACCTTTTAACTGAAATTGGGTTATGGCATCATACACCAGCAAAACATTGGTGTGACAATCAAGATACTCTTCATAATTCCTTAAATATGGTGTACCATGAATGAACTAAACATATTAAGGCCGACTGTCATTTTATTCATGAGAAGATTCAGGAAAATGTAATTTCCACTATTTATGCAAAGACAAGAGAGAAACAAGCTTATTTGTTCACAGAAGTGTTGAATTAGACTCTAGTTAATTATCTTTCTAACAAGTTTTAAAAATATAGATATTATGCTCCAAATCTTCTAATAGTTAAAACTACATATGCTAATATAATAATAATAATAATAATAATAAATTCTTCGCATAAATGTGCTAAAAATACTTTCTCAAAAAAATATTACGAAAATGTTATTCTTTCAATTTTTTCTTTATAGTGGAGAATTGGAGATTGCAAGTTATGACAACAAATTGTTAGAAGACTCAAGGTTTTCTTCCTTATCCTTCATAACTAGAAATAAACCTTAACTACTTTAGTAAATGCACCTAGCCTATCTTACTCTCCCTTCACGAGCTGCAAAATAGATGTATCATATGATTTTAACTCCAAAGGACCTTGTGAATTCCATTGCAGTTTTGTTAACTTTTTGGCATAAAATGCAAGATGATTTTAATTCTATATAGAATCCATTACAAAGTAAAAAAGGCAGTCAATACTCTACCTACATATTTCTCCATCAATGCTACTTTTTGTAAATAAAGTAAAATGTGTATTACTTATTGCTAGTACCTTTTGTTTGGATGTATTACATACAACTACTACATTATTTAGTTTTGTTTTCAATGTATGATCTACTGTAGCCGTTTTTTCAGCTACAGTGTCTGTCAGGAGGGGAGCGGTCAGCCTTAATATGATGATTGCATGGGAAATTTGAGATCATGTAGTAACTTGTAGTAGAGTGGTACCTCATTCTCAATAGACCGTTTTCACCTCTTTCAAGATTGTTTTCACTTTTTTCAAGACATATTAAATGATTCTCTAAAATTTTAAAATATAAAATGATCATGGATGCAGTTTATACCGGTCGTGATTCTTTTTGCGACCTAGGCTATGATAAATAAGTTGTTATGAAGATGACTGAGGAAAGGAAGACAGTGCAGCTGCTGTTGTGCACAAGTTGCTCAGATCACCAAAACGTGAACATATGTGTCTCATATATGCTCATGACATACTTGGTGTGGTTGGACTTCTTGGAGTGTTTCACCATAAGCTTATCAGGTTGATGTTGTTATACCTTTATTTAAAACGACTTACTTTAAAAAATCCTTGGAAATATTGATGTAAATACTTGTGTTAACTATCCCTAGCATGCTTCCAACAAATCTTGGAGAAGGTCAGGTACTTGCGGTAGAATGCAAATCCCGTGCAGTGCAAGAGCTCTTGACAATTATAAGATGGATTGAAATATGAATTGTGCCACTACTCCTTACGTGTTAGCTTTCAAGCTTGTAATTTACATCAAGGGTAAATATAAGGTTATTTTCCTTGACGATATAAGGTTAAATAATTTCTTTCTCTACTTTACTTTATATTAACTGTTTTAAATTGTTATGATTTTAGGTCTCTCGCTCTAGTTAACACTTCATGTTTCATCCATGTCTGATCCATCTTCTCTAGAAAAAAAAGGTGATAAGATCCTTGCCTTTTTGTTTCAGGTGTGATCTGCAAAGAGAACTTGCTTTTCCACGCCCAGCTTTATCTAATGGAGAAACTCTCCCAAGAATTTTTTGCTATGCGGTTAATATGATATTCCTTCCTATAGAACATTCGCAGTTTAGAACTTCTTCAGGAGATGGTCTCCTGGAGACATAATTTTACTCATGTTTACAGTACATTATTTATTATATAAATATTATGAAACATAGGAATCTTCTTATTATATGCCGCGCAAATGAACGAAGGATAAAAGTAAACTAAAAATTTAATTATGAATTATTCATTCGAAAAGGTTCATGTTTATAGTACATTACTTTTTAAAATAGAGCATTTGACGAGATTTGTATATGCAAGAAGGAAAGCAATAAGATGACGAAAAAATAGGAGGATAATGGAAGGAAGAAGGAAAGGGACAAATAAATAAGAAAGGAAGGGTGAACAAGGAGGAAGAGAAAAAGAAGAAAGTGGTAAGTCATTAATGACTCGGGAAAATGATCAAATATGTAATCAGTGAAAATTATGTTATTTTAGTGACAAATTTAGACAAAATGACATTTACAAATTTTTCCAAATATTATTTGGATTGAAATAAAATGGGGTGTTGAATTTAAGTATGATGTGAATATGAAGTATGTTTGTGTGTGTATTATGATTAATAAAATCAATTCAACCAATTTCTTCTACATTTTAGTTGCTTATTTTTTTGTAATTTTTACTACCTTTTTATAATATATTTTTTATTATTATATATTATATGTTAAATAAAAAAAATGATTTTTTCATGAATTAGTCTAAAATCTAGAGTATATATTGGTCAAAAACATTGATGGACTATCAAATTTGACAGCTAATAAATAAACGAATCGTTAATCGACCTTAATATGAGAAAAATAAAATGATGTCATAATTTGCTAATTTTGCTACATCAAAACTTGAAAATGGGGAAGTTTAAAGAATTGGTGATTCGATTGTTTTACTAATCAAATTGGACAAATTGTTAGCTTACTGCTCAAAATGACTATTCGATTATTGTACTAAGTACTAACCTAATTTATCCCAACTTTTACCTCCCCCCCCAACCAAACCATTTATGTGATTACTTTAACTCTTTCAAATATGTATCTTTTTACGTCTTATAAAAGGTTCTTCAAATCATGTACGTGGGCATAAAGATGAACTGTTCCATAGAATTCTTTTGTTGTGCAGTACAGAACATGTAAAAACAATGATAGTTTTTACTTGTTTAGTGATAACTAACCTTTTTAATGGAATGAACGTCTATAAATGAAATATACACAAATTGATTGTCATGAAAAATACATCTAGAAAATTTTTGCAAGCATGATTTCAAAATTCTCATATCTTGCATAATTAGCAAAAAAAAATTACTAGTTAGATTTTCCGCAAACATGAATAATATAATAAACGAATAAATACATCGAGTGTAGTATTTAAACTTTGCAACTATTTAGGGAGATTTGATTGGTTGAGCTTTAAAAGCATATTTTATTATATCAACAATACAAATCTTCATATAATAGTATACACGCTATACAAAAAGTCTATTACTAGTTGCTACAATATTGATTATCATATGATTTTTAAATATATTATACATTCATACAATACTTTTATAATAAACAATTATTGTTACCTGTATCATTAACTATTTTTAGGTAAATAAATACTACTTAGTATACAATCAATCAGTTTATTAAAACATTTTATTTTATATTTTTAAAATTTTCAAACATTTTAAGCAAAAACATAAAAAAAATTGTACGTCTGTCGAGTGTGACTTTGTTGAGATTTCATGCACCAAATAAATGCAAAAATGCTTTCACACTAAATACACCTCTATTCACTATTTGTCGAAACTGTTGTTCTCCACTCTTCCCCTTAATGGCGCGAGTCTCATTCTTCTAGGAATCTACAACGATTTAACAATGGATAGAGAACAAATGGAAAACGTCGATAGAAAATTAGAAGGTAAAGGTTCTTCATTTCCCTCTTTTCCCCCCTCTATTTTATCTTTTAGTGTTTAGTGAATTAATTTAATTTTCTACTCAATTGTGTATATCGAGATCTAGGATAAGATATTTAAACCATAAAAATACTTAATTAATGTTAATGTGCACCGATAAAGATGTCATGCATGTGCTCTGATACAATTCTTTTGTCAACTTTAGTGTTCATCTGGTTGCTTGTTTATGTTATATTTGAATCTAGGGTTTCCGTTATAGTTTTTTTTAATGATATCCAACTATATAATGTATATCGTGATTAGGGAGGAAGTAGGATGTTAGGATACAGTGGAAATAGAAATTGTATACAGAAAGATCGGGGGCGGGTAAAATCGTTAAATGATTTCTATTTAATAGAACGGTCCGTCCTAAAATCCTCTAGTTTCTTTCTCACAAGGGGTATACGACATTCAAGATCCATTTGGTCAATTTTTCATAATTTTAGTTCTCTAATGAGAACTAGCTTACAAGTTTCTACAATCATTGCTCGATGATGTATGTATGAACATGATCAAGCAACCACACATTGTGTGTTACCCCCCAAGGACACAAAATTACCTCCTAATAAAGTACAATATCCAAAACCTAGACTGTTTATGAGAAGGTGATCTAACCCAGTGTCCTTTATATATCCAATTGTAATACTTCAAGAAAATTCAAGACGTATCATAAATCCTAACATATGTTTTATGCAGTCTACACAATGTTTAAAGGCATACTTTAATGAATAGTAGGCAATTAAGAAAGTCTAGAAACCAAAACGTCCAAGAACATCCATGAGATTTAAAATTAGCTCATGGAGATACTATCGTGCCTTATCCTATTTGACTACCTTTAAGTAGTCAAAATTCCATAAAAATTGGTGGAATGGTGGTTAACACGTGTTTAAGTCCATTCATTGTTTAAACGTCCGGGTACTACTCTCGAAGCACCAACCAAGAGCTCTTGAGGAGTACCCTTGCACGTTCGAGTCAACACTGCAAAGACAGTGTGTAACCACGAGATGCATTCGAGGATCCATGTGTGGATCGACGAGGCATTGTTGCCAACAGTCGACCAACACTTAGGAAAATTATTGGAGCACTTGCTTGCACAAGTCTTTGACAAGAACCACAGATGTGCAGCATGGATGAGGGCTGGTTCGTCGACTGACCAACGATCCGCTTATCATGATCTTGTCGATGGGGTCTGCAAATCCTCCACATTTTTAAGTTAGTCTAAACGAATTAATAAATGGGTATTGTGGTTAGTTAGGGATTAAGTATTCTTAATTATTTTAATTAACACCCGATATAAATACCCCAACCCCATTTGTCTAATTACAACTCTAAAAACCAAAACATGCTTATTTCTCTCTTCTTTCTCTCTTTATTGGAAGACACCAGTGAAGACAATCTAGAGGACGTATTTGGGTGCTGTAAAGGGAAAATTTCACCATAAAATTTTTCATTAAAAATTGAGGTATGAGATTTAATTCACCTTTGAGACCTGTTTCCTCAAAGGGTTCCTTCAAAGTATTTTAGGAAGTTGGGTTTTCATGTGGGTTCCTCTCAATCTCTAAAATTATGTTTTAAATGTTTTTTTTATGTTTTCTATTGGATAATATGAACATAAAAACATGTTTTGTAACTTAATTTTGATATATATTGATTGTTTGGTTTAGTTTGTAGAAGATGACCCTTAACCCTTAGCCCTAGGTTTGATATTGACATGAATTAGGTTGAAATTGGTTCAATTGACTTCGTTGTTGGTTGAATTGCTATTAAATGAGGATATTACATTAATCATGAAAAAATTAGAATTATTTCTTGTCATTCATACTAGTTCTTTGGAAGATTATCTAGGTTAGGTAGTGAATTGCCCTAAGTATCTTATCTTAAGCTATGATCTAGTATTGAATTTTGACGTGCTGATTCTTCTAGACTTGTTGTCATATTGATAATTGACTTATGATGATGTATACCCAAATTGAGTTTAATTGAGGGTTTATGGTAAGACCTTGTTGATGAACTATGAATGAGACGTGGTAAGTCTTATGATCTCTACCTTTACTACAAATTGTGGTTAATTAATGTTGTTGTATTTGAGTATGCCTTGTATTAGGATTGATAGGGTGGTATGATTTTTAATTGAAATGCATTGGTTATTAATTGTGAGGTGTTGAGTTAAGATGTATATGTTAAACAGAGGGTGAATGATTTACCTTGAGCCTTATCATGATATAAAGATGTTAATGTGCTAACCTCACTTATTATGAATTGTAATGAAAGGGTTTACACTCATGAAATTCTTATTGAACTATTGATGATTATAATTATACATGGAGTAGACACTATGACCTTAACTAAGATATGATTGATAATAAAGGCTCAAAGATATTTCAAAAAAGGACTCTAGATTACCACGTAGTGGACTAGATTGAGGAGTGTCCCTTCCCACATAGGCAAGGTTGGATCACTAATATACTCTTGATATTGGAGACTGCAATGCATGTAGCATAAAAGTGTCCCAAATGTATCTACTAGTTCTTGAACAATGTTTCCCTCATAGGAATACTAGCTAGTTCATCCACATAGTATATATGTTTTATGTTTTTGTTTTACCTTGACAAGTAGTCCACCTTCCTTCAGTGTAGGGTTTTATGACACCGGATTCCACATTAGCTCATGTGGTCTATGTCGGTTAGGGCAAGATGTTCCAAAAATTTAAAATGAACTAAAGGATTGAAGTCTAAATAAGATTTCCTAAGGGGTCTAGCTTAGTCTAGGTAGGGGTATGGGACTCTATCTAAGCATTGCACTAGTTAGCCTTGAGGGGAGTCTTAGGAGGATGGTTTCTTATGTATGATTATGATTATGATATAGATGAAATGTATATGATGAACTTGCACATTGTTGATATTATATGTGGGTTAATTCACTTATGAATATGTGTTCATTTATATTGTTAATGTAGATGATATCTACACCTAAATACCATGTTATGTGAAGTAGGATGTTAGTCATGATTCTTGTTAGGTTACTTGATTGAGTAAGTTTATGGGGCTTTGCTTTGTCATTTCACTGGTTGACTTCATGGGGGTTCATGGGTAATTGTTTTGTTTTGGTTATATTGAAATACATTATTATACACTCTTGTTGTTAAGATGAATTGATGTTAGAGTTAGTTTTATATGTATTCAATTATATTATAAGCATGTTGACTTGACTAGTTTTTATGTTGTTGGTCTATTGATGAACATGCCTATTACTTAATGAACACGCATTATTGAGTGGTATGGTCTTGTTAAATGTGCAAAGGGGTTTTAAATGAAAAATGCATACTTTATAAATCGTCCCTTTGATTAGCTTGATTTCAAAGTATGTGTGCGTATAGTCTCATACTTGGTACAAGGGGCGTACTAACCCCCTTTCTTCCTTTTCCCCAACATATTAGGTTTCGGTCATTGAAGTGCTTTGAAGTAGTCCTGAAGAAGGATTGGATCTCTTATTCACCCATGTAGGGCAGGTCCTCAACTTCCGAGGTCGATGCCACTATCTAGCTTATGGAGTTTGCTTTTTAGTTAGAAACATCTATTGTTTTATCTTTCTATTTAGTATGAAACATTGTAAAGCACATGTGAGGAATTTTTACTTGTTGTATGGGTTATGCTCAAGTTCTTACAATCTTATTAGATGGTTATGAGATGAGACGACTATTATGACTATTATATCTATGTTATATTTTATATACTCATGTGAAATAAAATAAAAGTATATGTAACCTTCTTATACAAAGGGTCTACGTATACTCGATACATATATGATATGTGTATGTAGAGGTCTATCGAAATCTCAAAGTAGATGTGATGAAAAGTTTTAAATTATTTGTTGAATTCGACCTATGAATGTAATAATGAAAGCTAAGAGGCTAGTCTTACCTTCAAGGAGGACGACGAAGACGGTTACGTCTAGGGGTAAGACTAGATGTGACACCAATGATATGATTATGTCCTTAATTATCGAAGAGTATACCTATACCCGGAACTCATTTTATATATCACAAAATTCAAACAATTACAACGCAATGATTATTACTAAGGAAGTCGTAAACTATCATGAAAGGATCAAAAGAAAAGGATGTCAGGTCTAGTTAAAGTAATTTAACTGTCTCACTGTCTATTGATATACCGTGGTTTCACGGTATTATTAATACTTTTCGCTTAAGTTTAGTGTGTCCAAAAGACTTTTTGTTTTAATTTACATTAAGTTCTGTTTTATTTTGTAAGAAATCTGTCCAAAGCTGAAATGCGGAGATTTTGCGCGAAAAAAAGCAGAAGAGTAGAGAGAAAAGAAGAGAGCCCACCTACGGAGCTTATGGCGGTCCGTCGTCTTGTGACAGCCGTAGTTGCAGCGTTAGTTGAAGCTGCTGAAGGAAGATGGGGAAAAGGCTTTACCAAGTGGTGGGGTTACGAAGCTTGTGGACGGTCCGTGTTTTCTATGACGGTACGTTCTCCAGGTTCGTCATGAAGTTTAGAGACAGTGTCCAGTACCCATATCCAAGAGTTTGAGTGTTTGAGAATGAAAGGACCTCGCGGATCGTTGTTGCCTATGACGGTCCGTTCTCTTGCGCAGAGGTGGGTAAATGGAAGAGAAGAGCAGCACAGACGAATTGCACAAGTATGGGACGACGGAGTCCATAACGGTCTGTCGGACCACGACGAGCCGTCGCGAGGTCTGTTTACCCAGCTGCGTTTTGGTAGATTTCCAGCAACTAGAGTCCTTGTTTAAATAGGTTTTTCTTAAAATAGTTTGAAAAACCTCGTTTTTGAGGTTAGACTCAGACTCTTAGACTCTTAGACTTGTAGACTCTTAGATGTTAAACTCCGTATTGGTTAAACCATTGTATTGTGAGATTCTGGATATAATCATCGACTTTTTGTCGAGATATTGATACTTGAGAGTCTGGCAAGTGAATTTTGTGATTAATCAAGTAAACTTTGGATTTACATTTTTCATGAAGGAAGAGTACACTGACCTTATTTAATATACTTGAATCTTGTGTTTAGGTCAATGAGTAACACTAAAACCCAACTCAGGGTGTGTGAAAACAATGGCAATTATGAGATAAACCCTAACTAAAATACAATTAGAATTAGTTGTATTGCATGTATTAATAATTCTTCGCCATAGAACTAATTTTTAACAGATGACAAGGTTAGAACTCGCCTTAATACTATTGCCGCGGACAAAGAGGTAGATAATAGGAAAAGAATTATTAACATAATTTAGGTGTCAACTATATATAGGGCTTATTATGGATTGGTACGAGATAATAACTTAGTAAAATATCGAATACGTGCTTCATATAAGTAACGATAAGGGCTAGGATGGCAAACACACGTGTAGCCAGCCAAGGTGCGGAAAGAGATTTTCTAGATGCCGGACCAAGGATTAGAATACATAACTTACCCATTTTCATGCAAGATACTAGGAAAGCATTGTCGGTCTTCTTGGATTTTTTCTTTTTTCTTTTTGTTGTTGTTGTTTTGTATGTTTTGCTGTTTGGTTTCCTACATCCCGTATACTTAGAAGTATGAAGTATGACTTATTTTGGGGAACACGTAAAACCTAGTTACTTTGATTTAATTGATTTTTTAAAATCCCAACTGTCAACGTCGGTTGTTTAAGGTATCTTTCATGTTCGTTATTTATTTTCACTCATTTGGAATAGAAAACCCCCCATTTATGTTTTACTTCCAAGGAAATCATTGACCAAAAAATAGTAATCACATGTTGAGTGAAGTCCTTAGATATTTCCTCGTGGAAACGGTCCCAACCTCATAGATTGGGGTTTTTACTTGGACCACGACTGGCTTTACTTCTTATTTGCGAAGTACGTTTGCGAGTATCAAATTTGGCACCGCTGCCGGGGATTATAGCGTGTAATTAATTGAACTTATACTATAGTTTAGTTGATATTTCTTGATTTACTTTGTTTTTAGTGTTTTTTGATTTTTTCAGAAATACCTCCTTGTTTTATACAAAAAAAACCAAATACAGAGAGAGGAAGGAACCCTGTTTCCCTATGATCACGAATTAGAGTGTCAACTTCATAATTGAATCAAAACCTTGGGAATAAATGATGATGATCCGAACCAGGAACATCCTAGCTCCGTTTGATGTTCATGGTCGATGTTACCCGATTGCTCCGGTGAGACCACCAACTAAGTGGGGAAACAAAAATCCCGTTCCACGGGCCTCAGGCATATAAAGAGGGCAAGATTAACATAGCATGGTTTGGCCTTCATCTACCCAAAGGCCACAACTTGTGTGGTACTAGTAGCTCTGATTGCAAATGTTCACGCCATAGGTTTGTTTCAGGCTAACTTTTGAGGATCCCATTGGGGGGGGGCCCATATAGCTAGGTTAAGGGCCAATGTGTAAAAGTTGTGATAGGGTGTAGGGAGGACTGATTTTGGATTTAGATGTATGTGATAGATCTCAGAGTGTTTCCTATCTCACTGATGGGGAGAGGCTTTGCTATGTGGTTAAATGAGGCTCCCATACAACTCATTCTATTACTTGGAATAATTGAAGGGATGTTTTCTTAGCACCCGCTTACTATCGGTCTCCAAGAAACTAAACAACACAAACAAGAGTGAAAAACTTTGTGCACAACCAGGGAGAGTCAGTTTAGTAGTCTTGGGATGATTCACTCAATTCTTGAGAAATGTTCCCAAAACACCGATACATTGATGAGTCAACTAAAGGGAATACTACTATCGGGGACATTGATGATAATAATAAAGCGGCATGTTGGACATCATGCAAGCTGGAATCTTATGGGAGTGTCCTTATGCTGAGATTGCTGAAAAAAATTAAAAAAAATCTCCCCAGAATTAACAAAGAGTGGGAGTTAACGTACTAGGGAATTCTGATACAGGGAGAAACACCTTCGCAGTGCAAGGCCACTAAAACCCAGCCACAGATGAGATTCGGGAAGAAGAAAAGAAAAAGAAATGGCTCATACGAAAAACCGAGCTTGGGTTGGTAATAAACATGTCACTTAGGGGTGCAGAAAAGTTAGAATATAGTCAAATCTTGTCGAAACCACCGCCCACAAAAAAATGATTGAGTGTTTTATAAGGAGGATTCCTATGCAGGTTAAAGTAGTGAGTAGTAGTTAAATGAACAGATGGGGGGTTTCGACCCAAATTCCCAAGGGCTTCTAATCAAATGAATTGGCGCCAGGTCAAGGGCAACCAAAGTGGACTACTAGGTAACTATTAACGTGGAGGGTAATTATTATGCGATATGGAAAAATACAATCGCAACAAAAACTTCACAGGGTTTAGTCTGGTGGTAACTAGAAACGAAGGAATGGACCCTATGTTTCCTCCTCAAATCGTGAAGTTAATCCTAGGGATGGTGTGGAGGTAGTATGTCGCTAGTTGAGGATATGTTGCATAAAATGATAGGGGTTCGAGGCTAGTGATGAGCACAATAAGAGTGAGGAATGATTACAAGTATTGGACACAAAAAGTTGACCACACATGCAATATCGATATTAAGCAACTTGAGTGACATAGTGCCCCAATTATTGCAACTGTGAACACACGACAACCGGGCAACTCTTCATAGTAGTAACACCGTACAAAATCCAAAACATTGTTGGACATGGATGGCAATGACTTACTCGGTGGAAAAGTAAACCATTGGACCCACCTATGTCATTACTGAGAACAAGGTGACAAAAAGATACTGCATAAAGTGGTAGATGTTTGATGCTGAATAAGGATAACAGGCAAAACGATGCTGACTGAAGTGCCTAAAAAGCTAACTCCTATGCCAGGCGCCACCAACCCCCCATTACTCAAAGATTAGTGAAAAAGACCGAGGATGGAAAATATCAGGTTGATAACAATGTTGAAGAAACTTTCTATCAAGTCCCTTTGGTTAGAAGGCTTTAGAAACACATGCCCGGTTACACCAGTTTATGAAAGATCTGGCACAAAGAGAAGATCGGACACCTTTGAGGATGCTGATAGAATGCAAGAATTGTAGTTATTGCTACAAAGATCTTTGGTCAAAAGAAAGAAGATCAGGGGGGTGCGTTCATTATTCTTGTACAACGGCGCTATTACATTTTATGAAATCATTATGTGATATTGGGGGCAAGCAGAAAATTCATGGCCACTCTCGGATTTTACAAGAATTTGTTAGGGTTTGGGTACCCAAACCCACTGCGATTGGGCTACTGCGGCCTGATCGTACAGTAAAATGGCCATAGGGGGATACTAACGAGTGCAAGTAAAGTGGAGTCCATTATATTTCCAGCAGATTGTCAGTTATTCCTTGATTGCGAAGTTTATTTGACGTGCAATTATTATTGGGAGGCCTTCCTTGCTACGGGAAGAGCCTTAGTAGACATGGAAAAAAAGGGGCGGGGAATATGAATTTCAGGTCTTTTGAAACAATGAGGTAGTGACCTTTAATATTTGTAGGTCCATGAGTAGACGTGGTGATCTCAATCGGGCATATGCTATATCCTACACATGGGTTGGTGAGGAGACATCTAGGGACACAAATTAAGAACGTCTAGGTGTAGACGCAATTAGCGGCAGAAGTAATATGGAACATTGATTAGCGATGCATTGAAGAGTATGAGTCATTAGTGGCGGATCTTGAAAGAGGTGATGTCGGTTTATTTAAACCGAAGAAATCGAGCTGATATGAAGGATTGCGAAGTCCCCCCCGCAAACAATCTATAGAGGAGGCTCAAAATTCGAACTAAAAAGTCTCCCACTCCATCTAGGTATGAATTCTTAGGAAATTGTGACACTTTTCGGTGTAAATCATTGCATCAGACCTGGATGACAACAAGTTAAGAGTGGTGGAGGTACTAAAAAGGTTCAAAAGAAGCTATTGGGTGGGACTACTTACGGAAATTTATTGGGATCCCTCCTGGTATTTGCTCTTCATAAAATCAAACTCATGCCTGATCATAAGCCGAAGTATGAGAACCAGAGACGCTTAACTCCGATGCAAGAGGGCGTGAAGAAGGAAAATCATTAAGTAGTTGGATGCCGGATAAATCTAACCCAATCGCCAATACTCGTTGGGTATCCCGGGTTTCAGTGTGTACTAAAGAAAGGGGGGGGAATGACTTGTGGTCCCCACGATGAGAAATGAACTTGTTCCAATTGCGCACCGGTTTATTGATGGAGGGTTTTGTGTATGGTTTACCGTTAACTAAACTTAAACTCATGGACTGAAAAAGACCATTTTTCATGCCTCTCATGGATCAGATGGTTGGAAGACTTGTCGGAAAAAGGGTGGTTGGTACTTGTTTTCTGATGGATATTCGGGCTATAATCGATTTCATTGCCACCAGAAGATCAAGAGAAAAACCACTTCAAGTTTGTCAATATGGGGACCTTTGCGTTCAGAAGAATTGTCATTTGGGTTGTGCAATGACCCGGCAAACATTTAAGAGATGTATGGATGTCGATATTTTTTACCATGGTGGAGGTACTATTAGAAGTCTTTATGGATGATTTTTCTTCTGTACTTGGTGATTCATTGAGCGGTTGTTTGACCATATATATAAGGTCCTTACGATATGTTAGAGACTGCAAATTTAGTACTAAACTGGGAAAAGTTTCATTCATGGTGTGAATGAAAGAGGGTTTGTGTTGGGTTATCGCATTTCAGAAAAGGGCATAGGAGTCTGATCGAGCTAAAGTCGAGGGGGAGTAATTAGAGAGACTTACCCCACCGATCGCTGTGGGACAAGGTGTGAGAAGCTTTCTTGGGCATGCAGGTTTTCCGGAGATCATTCAAAGACATTTCAAGATTGCCCCAGCTATTGTCAAACTATGGAGAAAGGAGGGGAAAAGGGGGGGGGGACGGAAGACGGGCGGGGAAAGCAGGGGCGGGGGAGGAAAAGAAAAAGGGGGGGGGGGGGGGGGGCGACGCCGAGCAGGAGGGCGGGGAGGGGAAAAAGTCCATTGAGGCGGGTTATGGTGTGATGCTAGGGGGTGGCTCTTGGTATGTAGTATTGGGAAAGAGAAAAAACAAAAATCCTTCAAAAACCCCATTTACTATCGTAAAGCCCTTAAATGAAGCTTAGAAGAAAACTACACCGGACGAGCAAGAATTCATTGCAGTTAGTTTTTGCTTTTGACCAAATTTCGCTCCCTGTTAGATAGGTACAGATTTATGTGAAGTACTGACCACTCAGCATGAGATATGTTGGATGGCACCAGCAGCGCCATGCGAAACCTAGGCTGATTCGTGGCTTGGGTATTACTGATACAAGAATTTGACTTGAAGATGGATAGAAAAGGAACTGAAAATCAAGCTGTTGATCACTGTCTTGTCTAGGAGGATGTGAAGCTATTAGAGAGTAAGGGGATAAGACTTTAACTTGATGATTACTTTCCCGATGAAACATTTAATTTGGCTGCCTTAACAAGGACTGTACCATGGTTAGCAGATTTGCCGAACTATCTGGCTAGTGATATTGTTCTACCAGACTTGTCTTTTATCCAAAGAAAATAAGTTCATGTACGATGTGAAAGAAGTTTTTGGGGGTTGAACATACTTGTTATAGGAGTTGTGCCGACGGGATTATTTGGCGTGGTATGTCAGATGTGAGATGTGAGTGTGTTGGAGGCATGCCATTCCTCACCAGGTAGTGAACATCACAGTGGTATATCGAAACGCCATAAGAATATTACAATGTGGTTACTATTAACCAACTCTTCATCAAGATGCTCATGGGTTTAATAAATATGGACAGATGCCAACGATGGATGGGGTATTCAAGGAAAGCAAAGAGCTCCCTTCTAAACCCACATTCTTAGATGAGTTATTTGATGTTTAGGGTATGATGATGGGACCTTTCTGAGTTCTCATGGACTGAAGCACATTTCTCGTAGAGTGATATGGATGTCTAAATGGGTCGAAGCCATAGCCCTCGCAAAAAATGAAGGGAAGAGTGCACTAATTCTTAAAAAGAATATATTCTCTCATTTTGGCACACCCCAAGAGGAATGATTAGTGACGGGCGGGTCCCACTTTGCAACAAATTGTTCCCAAGGGGTTGTGATATTTAAGAAGTACGGGGTTCTCATAATGTGGCCAATCTGTAACCCACCCTCAAACTAGAGGGAAAGTTGATGTGTCGAATCGGGAGGATCAAAATATAATTGTCCCAAAATAGTGACAGTAGTAGACGGATTGGTCAAGGAGGCTGATGATGCTCTTGGTCCACGGACAAATATAAAAACCCCCATAGGTATGTCTCCTATACCAACTTGATATGGAAAGCTTGTCCATCTTCCGGTTGATTAGACCATAAACCATGTGGGCTATGAAGAAGTTAAAAATGGATTGGGAGCGAAGCTGCCAGAGCCAACGGTTTTAAATGGGTTGAATGAACTCGATGAATTCGCCTGTTGAAAGCCTATGAAAGCTACCATTACAAAGAAAAGATGAAGAAGTTACCATGACAACAAATTGAAAAAACGATAATTTATGGTCGGGATTTGTGTGCTTTATTTAATCCTGGTTTTGCGCTTGTTCCAGGCAAGATCAAGTCCAAATGGCTGGTCCTTACGTGGTTACCCAAACTATTGCCTCATGGAGCCAAGTGGAGTGGAAACTAGAGAGGGTGTGCGGTTTCAAGGTTGTATGGACATCGCATCATAATTAAAATCTATTTCGGGCATAATGGAATCGACGATAGAAGTGATCGAGGCATACCATCTTGATTGAAGTTTCTGAGTTAATCAGTGTCCAAACGGGGGTTGACGGAATTAAATCAGGCGCTTGTTTGGAGGTCACCCAATACTTATAGTCTTCTTTAGTGAATGGGTAGCATTTTTCTACTATGGATTTAAAATTGCAGGACCCCTAATTCACCAGGAATTTCTGCAGAAAAATTACTCGGTAAGCAGTCACTGACGGGCGAAATAGAAGGCAACGCGGCGTGCCCCATGAGACGGCCCCCCAGTATTAAGTAGTATGCCATCCGTTGTACCAGGAATTTTTTCTGTTAGTTCAATCCAAGGGGAAAACACACGACGGACCAACGACGTGTCGTCAAAACTTGACAGGACCGTCATCGGGGATTCATCGCGTGATTTAAGAGGCATACACGACCCGACCCCGGTTGGAGTTTTATATGGAACTTTCATCATTTAAACTCCCCCAACCCCTAATTTCACCCCATTACTTCATTATTTCTCCCATTACTCTCTCTTCAACTCCCACAATCTATTCCTCGATCAACCAACGATCATTGCCCCACCATTCTCCAAAGCCCTAAAAAGTGTTTAATTACTAATCGGAGTTTGCTTACTGTTGGAGGGTCTACCCTGGCCACTGAGTACTTTTTTCTATTTGTTTGTTCCCCATTTCTAAGGGTATGTCGCTATTTCTACTCAATTTATCTTGATATGTGTTTATTAGTTAGATAGCTTAGTTCTTCGTCGTAGTTGTTTCCTTTAGATTGATTATTGTCAAACCTCGGTTCAAATGTTCGAAAATTGCAAATGTCTGACAACCGTTTTTAGACATCAGGTTGCTTGCATTGACTAGTTCCTAGGTAGTTGGGTGAGACAAATGTAAGGTCCAAAACACCTACCAAGTTTGATGTGGGTTTAATCGGGGATACAGGGGTACCCCCAGTTCTTTCAATTTTATTACAAAACGAGACCCCCGATGAGGACCGTCATACCACGGACAGACAGTCATAGGGTACGCCAAAAGCCCTAGCACCCTGTCCCAACGGACACCTTGTGACGGGACCGTCGTGATGTTTACGATGGTCTGTCCTGCAGAGAACAGTTCCGTTTTAGAGACCCTGTTTCCTAAGGGTCTCTTCATTTTTTTCCTAAGGGTTTTCCCAAAGGAAACATTTGCTGACAAACGTTGTCTGCAGGACGGTTCCGTCCTGCAACCAACCGTTCTGGTTGATCAGAGACCCGTTTTAAGGGTCTCCCACTTTTTCTAAGTGTCCTTCAACGGGACACATGTGAGGACCTCTACCCACGGCGGTCCGTCCTGCTTACCGTCATTTTACGGTTACAGACCCCCGCTGCTAAGGGTCTGACATATTTTTTTAAGTGTGCTACGACGAAACCATCAGACTGTGACGGTCCGTCCTTGAACTCGTTCATGTAGTCCAACGGGAAGGACTTACTCCTTCCTGGTTTTCTATCATACATTAAGTCCAAGTAAAACACGATGGACCTCATGATGGTCCGTCATAGTCACGACGAGCCGTCACCAGGCCCGTCATGTGTCACTGTTTCTATAGCAATGACATACTATTTTCATTGTTTTATTTTGTATGGTTTTGCTTGTCCTGTTTTCCACTACTCGTACTAATATTGATTCTTTAGGTACTATCTCTATAGCAACCCAAGCAAGACGGATCTAACGCACGCGGGGGGCATCAAAGTCTGTTCTCCCCGTCTGCCCGCAATGGTCAATCGTCTTCTGATGAGTAGTGTGACCCTGAATATGTGCCCCCATGAACTTCCACACCTTTCCCGTGATGCACGCGCTCCAGAGCCACACCCAAAAAAGGTGTCTCCCCGTAGTCACTGCCTCCAAGTCTGATTAGGACGCACACTGACTCACACCTCTAGGTCCAAGCCACAAATGTAGAAGGAGGCGTCATGCTCCTTAGGAGTCATCATGGTCTGAGGAAACCTCCCCGGCTCTACCTGAGTTTCCGTCAACGCTCCACCAACCGCTGTCAGTGTCGGCCTCGTCTATAGGCCTTGACAGTTCAGAATCTTCATCAGTCCCAACCAGTTCCGGTACCCACCCAGCCCACAGTCGAACAAAACACACCCCAAACAAAACAAACCAGACTAACACCCACGAAACACCACCCACACCAACCCCCCCGAAAAAAACCAACAACCAAACCAAACGGCACCTCACCTAACAAACGCAGGGGCGGGCGGCTGACCAAACACTAACAAACAACAAGACAGCTACACAAACAACCACTACGCCACAAACACTCTCCCAAGACGACACCACCGTTCCTATGCCGACCACCTATCTTGCCCTCCCGCCACCCCCCCCTAACACCTCACTCACAGTCGTAAAACCTTCTCTAACCAACACAAAGAACCCACCACCCACGAACACAACTCACAACCCAAACACTTCTCTCAATCTTCCACACGCGCGACAAAAAAACTCTACCCCCCCACAGAACCCAAAACACCCACACCACGAAACGACGACCCCACTTCTTGGGTTACCATAACACCCCCGCCACCCACACCCAAACCCACCGACCACCACCAACAACACGCCACCTACCCGCTAACACCTCAACACCACAATCGCACACGTACGCATTCTAACCTAACACCCCGACTCTAACAAAACCAAAACAACACCAAAACCACCTTAACCAGACCACAGTCAACCCAAAACCCCGCCAAAACATATCCTTACACACCACAACCTACTACCACCACACACACGCCGAACACAACTAAAACTAAACACGCTAACCAAAAACTAGTCAACACACTTCAAGCACTGCTTCGGCGCAAATAACCTCTAAAGACGTAATATTAACAAAACAAAATAAACACTATTGCACCACAGCTAAAACACGACCTACACATAAACACACCAAGGTCGCCAAAGCAACACCCAATAACAACCCCCACTCACATCGCAGGACAATACAATGCAACCTAAAGCCACACAACCACAACTCTTAACCCTAATAACGAAACACACAAACGACACGGCTCAAACAACACAAAAACCTCCCAACACAACCCCACCACACACAGAACAACGACACCCTCCCAACAAACTAACTAACAACCGTAATAATAAAGACAACAAACCAATAACGGACTCAACACCCACGCCAAACAACAAAAAACACAAACATGGAAACACGCTCAAACGGCGTTAAAACCCACTTGCTGCCTCACAACACACCTAAATCTAACGCCTAACTCACCAAGCTTCTCAGCTCAGAACCCTCACAGTGGCACCGCCGACTAAACATGCCGGCAGACCGGATTCCAACAAAAGAAAAAAAAAAAGGAGGAGAGAGGAGAGAAGTCTCATACTGATCAACAAACGCAAGGGACCCACCGAAATCCCAACTCCTAAACACCCTCCTAACACGAACCAAAACCAACACAACAAAACAAAACACTTAAATCAGACCAAAACCCTCAGAACGCAACCCCACGAAAAAGTACAGCGCACAATAACACAACTACAAACCGAAGCCCAAAACATCCACGAAAATCCAAAACCTAAACCAACAAACAACCAAAACACACCTCTTCTCCTCACCTTGGGAACGAAGGGTCCTTACAGGATTATCCCACGATGCGTGATGATCCACCATCTCTCACCAGGCATCTCTTGGAGTGGAAAGGTCGTCCGTTGGACTTACACAGTGAGAAAATGGTCCAGAGTTCTACAAACATCCTACGTATTGACTCTACGATCACTGTCATGTGCGGCTGCCTCACGCTAAAACAGGCGCGCACAGGAGCAGGTCCGAGTAACGGGGCGAACATTTGCCATTTCCCACCAGTCACATCCGTGTTTCTAACGGCGAGAGTGTTGATGCTAACTACTCGGACCCTCCCTCACCTCTGCAAAAAGAAGTTTTACTACCGCTGGCCATATAGTTAGGATGCAAGTTCTATGCGCCGAGCCATCATTGAGAGAAGACCATTAAGAGGTGGATGGCCTACAACCTGTCATTTGTGGAGAGGGTGCCGTTGGATGACCTGAACCAAAGGGGGCCATAAAAATGTCAACCTACACTTTCAATCACGCAAGTTCTTTGTGGCTCTGCTTTCCCTCACAAGCTTTTCCCCCACAGCATGCATATAAAATCTTTACCTATCCTGGATCGAGCATGTTTGATGGCGGCTATGAGAGCCGGTTCGAGGTAGACGTCGCATGGCTTTTACATAACAGGCAGTTCAAGCACGAAGGGCATTCAATGTCAACTCTGACCTACCTTTCCCGTGCATGATCTTTGCTTCAAACAGGTCCGCAGGTGTGCCCATAGGGCACGTAGATAAGCTTAAAGACCCCTATGGCATGTTGAGTTGACCTATATCAGGACGAGGCAAATGAGTTGCTTCACGCATAGGCCCCCCCCCCGTCAAGAGCGACCCCCCACTTGCTTTATCTTTGGCTGACATCTGGTAGCCCAGGCCCGCACAAGGTACACAGGCGGCATCCACTGCACTACCACCACCCCCACCTGTCGAGGCATCCCGGGAGTAGCACTTCCCGATTCCTCTCGCACAGCCCCTCTACCCGGCACTGGTCTCGCTTTTCTAGTGGTCAAAAAATATTAGGCCAAATGCCACATTCTGAATCTATCATGCAGCCATCTATGCAGAAGTTCTATTCACCGATTCCGAATAGGTCCTAGAGAGGAAATGTACAGTTTTACAGATCGAAAAGATGAGCTGAGGTTAAACAAAGCGCTTGGACGCCTTTGAGTTGATAGTGATAGCCTGAACCCACCCCTTCGGTAGTTGTGTCGACTCTTCAGGGCTGCGTGACGTCTTCGTGCCAACATCGACACGATATTGAGGCAAGGGTTCAGCAGTCGAGGCCCCTTCTGTCGAGCTTCGGATGACACATTGTTTTGCGGCCCTTTTTGCTACTCTTCCGAAATTCCACCACCTTCCCCCCCTTCCCCTCGAGAAAGTTCAATAGCGTAGGGGTCGAGCAGATGAACCGGGCCGCGAGCACGGAAAGGAAGCAAGAGATAGAGGCTGCGAGGACAGCCTCCCTTGCTGAGGAGAGGCGCAACCAAATTAGGAGCTAGAGTTAAGCGGCTTTGCGTCTTACTCCCCCGCACTGTGAGTAGCAGGAGGCATACGCTGGTGCAGTTTGTTGTGAGGACACCACTTGGTGTCCAGATTTCAGAAGACGTGGATTCCGGGGATCCGACCCACCATCTTGCTGATGTCGACTGCGGCTTTGCACACAGTTTTGGTCACCTACCACTCTATATTTAGATTTTTTGCATTGGGGAGAATTGCATACATTTTTTGTTGGGGGTGGGTAAGTTGAAAGTGAGTGTTTAGGGTGAGTCCTATGGAGCCCAATTCACTATCCTCTTTTGGGGTTTCTTGCACTGTGTTCTTTTACCCCAAAAGGACTTATTACCTTTTCGTTGAAGCCGATAATGTTTTACTATCTTTTATCCTCGTTTGTTCATAAGCATGATGGCTAATATGATATCCTGATAATTGGAAAATGATGCATGCACTAGGCATAGTAATGATAATTGTGTGGCCTCTAAGCCTGACTTTGAGTTAAATCATGCATTACCCTAAGTCTTAAACGAACTAGGTGTCTGATAATAATGTATAGTGATGAGAATGTCAAGTGAGTGTGATGAAAATTCGAATAAAGTCCCCATTGGTACTTGAGCTAGAACTTTCCTGGTTAGTCTGCTAAAATAAGCTGTAATAGCATTAGGAAAGGATCATAGGCCCTTATTCCATTAGAGCCCTTTCTAGCCTAATTAAAAAAAACCAATGAAATTTATCCTTCTTTGAATCCAAATAATCTGAGCTTAATTAGACCTTTCTTTTTTCTTCACCCACCCAACTGATCTTTTTGGGAACGATGGTTGGCCCCTGGTCCCTCCTTGGACAGGTGCACCTCAACTTCATGCCAAAGAATTAAGTTTGAGGGTGGTTAATTCCATAACACCTTCATTATGGCCCTGACCAATGTTGGGTATTGTGTATTAACGCATAAAGCTATGCGTTGAGGGTGGCTGTTATGAGGAATGCTCTTGAAAGTGGGGGTGGGTTGAAAGAACAAAGAGAAAGAAAACAAATAAAGTACTCAAGACTAGTTGAAAGAAACGTAAAAAAAGAAAATAGCCATAAATCAAGAAAGAAAAGAAGAGAGTCACTTCACAAATGAGAAAGATGAATAACAAGCAAGGTTAAAAGAAATATGAGAAAACTAGGCGAGATGAAAGGATGAAAGTGTAAGGTTTAGGCTGCATATGTTTAAGGAGGGCAAATATACCCGACCTACACCCTGGCCTATGTTACTACTAGCTAAGAATCCTATCGTGATCCTATATGGTTGTAATAGGAACTTAAGGCAGTGAAAATAAGGTCAAGCTTATGGAAATAGGGTATGCAGAGTGGACTTTGTTTTGAGAGGTGAGGTGTTGAAAAAGCTTCCGTATAGCTCAAACTAAATCCATTGTTGTGCAAATCAGGTTTTTGTGTTTAAAGTGATGACACTAGTTGCAATATTAATTGTTAGCACCCGGTGATAAATTGAAAGGATAGGTGTTGTGATGTGCGTCTGTGTCATTTTTCTGATCCCACATATTTTCAAAGCCTATAGTGATAGATGTCATCGATTTGAGATATTATAAATCGGGATTGATACCAAATGATTGCAAAGGATACAACATGGATACTATTGTACAAAGAGTTTTGGTATTGTCCAATAGTGCTCGCTTGAAGACAAACAACAATTTAAGTTAGGGTGTTGATATAGTGCGTGGTTTATGTATTATTGATTATACTTTTCCTTAAGTTAGAAGTCTGTCCAAAAGATTTTTGTGCTAAATTTTTGTATAAGTTCCTGTTATTTTGTAGGAAATCTGACACACGTGGAATCAGAATTTTTGAGAGCGAAAAATGCAGAAAAGGACCACCTACGGAGCTTATGACGGTCAAGTCTTGCTTATTTGTGACGTCGTAGGTGGCGTGTAGTGAAGATTCTAAAGAAGATTGTGAATAAGTGTGGGGTTACGAAGACTTGTGCGGTCAGCAGTGTCTTATGACGGTTCGTCATGAAGCTCAGAGAAGTTATCCCAGTAACCATTATCCAAGAGTTGAAGTGTTTTGGCGGAAGGACTCAGACGACCCGTTGTGCCTATGACGGTCCGTCATACTTGCCGTCGGGGGTAATGAAAGAAGAGCAGTAGATGAAATTGCACAAGTATGGGACGCCGGAGTTCGGACAGTAGTCCGTGACCAAGACGAGCCGCCGCGAGGTCCATTTACCCAGCAACGTTTTGGCATTTCCAGCAAAGAGAGTCCTGTTAATTAGGTTTTTATTTTTTTATAAATGTTCAAAAAACCTCGTTTTTGAGGTTAGACTAACTTAGGACGGTAGCTCTTAAATGTTAAACTCCGTATTGGTACAACATGTATTGTGAGATTTGATATCATTAGAATTTTGTGAGATTATGATACTTTGAGATTCTTGCAAGTTTTTTTGGTGATTAATCAAAGCAAATTTCGATTTTATCTTTTATATTGATGTAAGTACATAACTCTTATGTAATATACTTAAATCTTGTGTTAACTGGCCTGAGAACTAAACTCCATAACTATGGTTGCTGGGAACCATCGGCAAATAATCAAATAAACCCTAACTAAAATAACAATTCTAGAGTATTGCTGCATGATAATTAATAATTCTTTCGCTTAGAATCTTTTAATGGATGAAACATGTTAGAAACTTCCATTAATACTACCTGTGGAACCAAGGGAGGTAGACTAATAGGGAAAAGAATTATTGACATAAGATTAGGTATACTATCTAATAGGCTAGGATTGATTGGACGAGGTAATAACTTAGTCAAAGATAATAATACGAGGCTTAATATGAGGTAAGGATAAGGGCTAGGATAGCAACACACGTAGTAGGGACCAGGTGGGGGCGGAGTGAGATTTTCAGATGTCGGACAAGGATTAGAAATACCATACTTATCACTGTGCATGCAAGATACTGGAAAGCCTTGGTTATAGTTAGAATTATCAGTTATGAACTGGGGGGAAAACACGTAAACCCCTAGTTACTTTACTAATTATTAAATCCAACTGTAACGGTTTAAGTGTCTCTTTCAGTTCGTTATTTATTTCCCTCAGTTAGAAAAGAACCCCTTTTTAGTTTTACTTTCCAAGAAAGTTCATTGACCAAAAATAGCTACTAACAGGTTGAAGTTAAGTCTAGTTTTTCCTCGTGGGAATCCCAACCTCACTAGTTGGGTTATTTACTTGACACAATGCTTACTTCTTATTTGAGAAGTAAGTTTGAGCGTATCATCTATCTATACCTTTTAGAACCGTTGAGTAGTTCTCGCTGTCCTGGCAGGAGTTTAGCATTGGAATCCATTAAAGTGTTAATAGGTCTACTTCCAATCTTTCTTGTATCCTCATGAATGGGAAAGGCATAGATGCATTGAAAAATAAAATACTTAATCTTAATCTAGATTGAGAAACATAAATACCTAGAAAGTACTTCAGCCCATAGAGGTCTTTATTTTGGAAATTCTAAAAGAGATTTTACTTTAATTAGTGATACTATACTGATCATTCAAAGTGATGCTGATAACGTCAACTTAAACCTGCAAATATATACGCCCAAATTCGATGAAACATATTGATAAAAGATTTAGTAATTAACTTCACCACGAGTCATGTGAAACTCCTAAATTACTTGTTGAACTCCCAAAAATCAACATCAAGAAGACTCTTTCAAACCTTAGAGTGACATGCATAATTGACATATAAGGATACTAGACTCCCCTAGCTAATAAATCATGTGGTAAACAATTTGAATGCCAACTTATGAAGAGGCACAATGAAGTAAGAACCACAGATGAAAAAGGCAGGATGTATGGTATTTCAGCCATGTGAGAGAAAATTATCATTTCTAATCCATATTCCAAATATCTCAACTATCCATTGGTAAAAGAAAACATAGATATGTACAAAGTAGCGGATTGGTCACAAGAAATTTCTCAAATTTTTTTATAAAATATATTTATTCTCAAAATCACGAGTCAATATTGAATAAAAAAGTAATCGAACCGTTAGCTTGAACATGTTCACACATTGGCAAGTGGTATTATCGCGGTCGCTAGAATCATAAATCTAGCCTTGAATGAGGTGTTTGCAACAAATGACACTTGTTTAGAGTTGGTCACCAAAAGTTTCTGGACCTTCCGGTGGTTTTGGATTTTGTATGACACTAATGTAAACTGAGATAGTTGTGAGTAGTTACTCGAATTTGTACAGTGATGTCTGATTTTTCTTGAATGAGGCATAATGATACTATTTTTTTAATAGTTGCGAAATCAAGTTCACAAGCCCGCACTTGGTGGTGATCGTTTCAGAGTTGAGTTTCTTCATCAAGATAGATAATATTGCATGCTCTAATTGTCTTGGCATATCTTATTTCAATGATAATAAATGAGGTTTTGCATATGTAAATTTTTCCACTAGTGCATATAGAAGGTTTTGTGTGATGCACAAACTATCAAAATCTTTCTTCGTACATGGGATGGTGTGTTCTATATTATCTGACAGGTCACATCATGATAGGTTTGTTTTTTCTCCCATAGTTGTATTATGTAGGGCTGTAATGTAGTTCTTCGTTGTAATGGGAGCTGTAACGAGTTGACCAGCCCATTTGTGGAGGCTTGCTACCGACCTGCGTTGCCATATCATCTATTTTTGATAGATAAGGGTCAAAATGGTGAAATTTCTCTTGGAGAGTATATTGATAAAGTTTATGGTATGAGAATATTTAAACCCTTAGGGTGACCCAGCGGTCTTGGTTTGAGAATTTTATAATAGATGTCTCATGTTCAAAACCCCTTGCAAATAAAATCAAGGGGTTTGCCTTGTAAGTCGAGCTCGTCAGACCGGAATTTCCTAGTGAGGGTTATCGCTCATATGTGGTTTGAGATATATTTAATAGGAGTGAGGGTTTTGCCTTATGACAATTCCAAAGGGTAGAAATTGGGGCTTCCCTTGTCATAAAAAAAAATGCATTGCACTATTTAACTAAATTATTTCATTTGATCCTTAACATTGAACCTAAGTATAAAACCTACATCTTTATGTAGTTTTACTCAAGATAATATCAATTTATAGGAAGATTTGTCCTTCATGAAAATAGTTCGCGTTTCAAGTAAAAAATCTTCACAAGACGACCTATTTTAATTCTTCCAATCACACTTCCTCAAAAATTCTGCTTGTGGTACCCATTTTGTCAAAAGAATGCATGAGGTTCTAACAGTGTGTTACATTGTCCTAACACCACAAAAAAGACATAATTTAGATAATTACATTCTTGGTCATATCACATCTGGTGGAATTAGATGTAGATGATTGTGCAGTTACTGATGATTTTACTAGCTCATTACATACTTGTTGTAGCTTTTACTTTCAATTGCAAGTTTTAAGATTTTTAAACATTCTTTTTTTGTTCAAGTGTTTGTAAAAGTTATTCTTTTACAATTAACAACAAATATCCTGTGGAATTAATAAAGCTGTCCAGTTTAATAAAGATTGCCCGTCAACTTGTTTTGATACGATTTGCGAGCTGAAATTAGGAGGAACCAACAAAGGAATATTTGTGTCTACTACCAAAAAAGTTAAGGACTCCTAAATATTATTGCTTTTATCACCGTGTCTGAATATGTCAATTCCCTTCTTGTATTATATTTGACATTTAAATTTTATTATTCTATTACCTTAAAAAAGGCAGTCGAGGGTCTATGGAAAACAAGTTCTCTATCTATACGAGACTAGGGGAGGAATGTCGTAAATCAAACTATACCACTATCCTGTTGGGATATAGCAAGATTATAGGAATAGAGGAAGGAGAGGAATTTGACAAAGTTTCGAACTTGAAAGGTTGAGGACTTTGCAAAGTCCTCAAATGTTTTAATGAAAAAGGCAATAGTCCCTCATTGGTAAATTGAAATGAAAATAGGAGATTTAAATAATAAACACTCCTATTAATTGTTAAAAAGGGTTGTATCGATGGACCCCCCCTCGCCGCCACTCGTCATCGCTCGCTAGCATAGCCTTCGTTACGGCTACATCTATGGGACTTCGTTTCGGTTACTGGCTTCGCTTCGTGCGTTGGCTTGGCTTTGGTTTGGTTTTGGCTATGGCAAAGGATTGATCGAGAAGATAATTTTTGGCACAAAATTATTAATTAATTAAAGACCAAAAATTATTTCAATAATTAGTTATACGGAAGTTAACCAAATATTTTAACTTTTTAGTTAACCCGACCCGACTCGGATTCAATTTTTTCAGGAACAGTCAATACCATTTGAAATTGCACCTTTCATATGGTCATTTTTTGTCAATCTGGAAAGGGTTGCAACCTTTCAACAATATATTCTTCTATGCCTATAAATACCATTCAGTCTTAAGAATATTCCCTACGGAATTTTCGGAATCTTACTCTCTTCTTAAAACACATTATTTCTGCGTTACTTCCTGTTGGTAGAGTTGATTCGCCATGACAATAGAGTTTTTGGTATCTATACTCTACTGATTAAAATCATTTTACCTGGGAGGGTATATTCCAAATCAAACCTAGGATAACTAGAGGGGAATAATTCTTAAGGGGACAATGTGAATCAGTGAATGATATTTCTTACTAAAATTATTAAAAAGAGTTATTCTATTCTGGTACGTTTTACGATCAATAATTTTTTTTCAAATAAATTTCTGTTCATCTTACTTACTTGTTATGAACAATCAGTTACTTTGTATTATGAATGATTTATTATCAACAAGTAAAATTCGATTTAAAACAAAGATTGACTACAATGTAAGGAAATTATTAAATATGGTTTCAGTTGGAGACAAAAATCTTTGGAGTGTATACTACTTAATTCTGACAATTATAGTTTATGCTTACTGATTTGTATAAATTTGTTACAGAAATGGAAAAACACTGGTGTTACAGGGGCTGTTGCTGCCCAACACGAACTCTTGTATCAGAAGCAGAGAACCGGGTAATTCACAGGTGTGAAGTTCAATGGACTGCAGTAACGAGTATTTTTTCGGCTTACCACTCTTGGTCTGCAGGAAATTTCAAGGGAGGTACTCCAGTTCTGACTGTGCTATGCACAACAGGGAAAAAATTATTGGATTTTGAAGCATGGAAAAGTAAGACTTCGTATTAAAGGTATATTTTGAGTTTTTAGAGATGACTTTATAATTCTATAGTTTGGCAATACACAAATTCAAAGAGTTGTGGAATCCACTTGAGAAGAAATATAAAAAAGAATATGCATGCTTGAAAAAGTTTGTGGTTGACCAAAGTTTTTGACTATAAAATGGTATAGAGTAAAATTGTTAATCACAAGTGCAGGAACTTCAATTATTCTCATGATCTTATTGCTGAAGATATGGGTAGGTAAATGAAGCTTTCCAAATCGCTGCAAGATAAAGAAGTTTCCTTCCTTTGGGAATTATTTCAAGATTAATCTAAAGTACAAGCGTAAAGAAATTAAGATTGAAGATCTTTTATTCGGCTCAAGATTCCAGGAAGAAACAGAAATGCCAAAAGAAGTCGCGTAAGAGTTCAAACAATAATTGGAGTTAATATTGTGAAAAGTCATACAAAGACAACGAGTAGAAGTCAGGAATAGGCCAAAAGAAATAAAGCAATGTTATAATTGTGGTGGCAAGGTTGGTCATAGATGCTGATTGTTCATGATTCAAGAAAGGACAAAAACAAAGGCCCAAGGCAAAAGTCAGCAACAACGTGAAAAGAGGAAGATTCAGATGACTTGTGTGAAATGATATCAGAGTGTAACTAGTTGGAAATCCCCAAAGAGGGGTTTCTCGACTCGTTCCACTAGAACAAGTTGCTCCGGCGAAAGAAGCTTTGATACTTACAATCCTGCTGGGACAATGAGATTATTCATGGGAAACCACAACAACAACAAGGATGCAGGAATGGGAAAGAATGTTGAAAATGACATCGGCAAGGTGTTGACTTTAAACAATGTTCTGCAGTCCATAATTAGGAAGAATTGGGTTTAGGTTGAATACTCGTTAAGAACGTGTTTAAGTGTGTCCAGTTAGTGAAAAGCCTATAATAAGTAAGAATGAATGTCATAGAATGGGCTACTCAAAGAGGGTCTTTAAACTAATGTAAGGTTGTTGAACAATTTATAAAAAATTATCGTCTGTTTAATTATTGGAGTAAAAGTGAGGTATGGCATGCCCTTTTGGGAAATGTAAATTCACGCTTGCAAAATTGGTTAATCGAAGTCTTCCTGATTTTAAAATGCGACAAGTCAAAATGTGAAATTTGTGTGGAAAGTCAGTTTGTTAAACATCCTTAAAGGTAGTGAAAAAACGCTAATATTTTAGACTTAATTACACAAATATATAGGATATGAAGTCAACCCATCTCGTGGTGGCAAAAAAGTATTATAACTTTTATTGAGACTGCATCGATTTTTTTAGTATTATTGATAATATAAGGATGAAGCAATTGACGCATTCAAGAAATACAAAAATGAGTGGAAAAACCATTGAATCTAAAGATAAAAATGATTCGGATGATAGGGAGGGAGAATAGAATGCTCCTTTTTGCAAAGATATGTTGGATATGGTAAATTATTCAATCTACTGCCACCTTATTACACCAAAGTCAAATGGTTTGGCCCAACGGAAGAAAAAACATTAAAGGAAATATGTTCCCTTAATGATAAATTTGGTTCACCGCAAAATCATTGTGGGGAAGCCCTCCTTACAGCTAATATAAATTATCAATCGAGTATCCCAGCGAAAACATAACACATTCATATGAGTTGTGGAAAGGAGAAAACAAGTAGAATATTTAAAAGACTGTGGGGTGTTTTAGCCAAGGTAGAGGTTCCTTTACCGAGAGGGTAAAATTGGACCAAAACAATAGATTGTATTATTGGGTATGATGGGATAGGAAAGTCTGTCGATTTTTGTTCACAAATCTGATATCGTGAGATTCATGGTAATACGATAATTGAACAGATAATGTTATAATTTTTTGAAAAATTTATCCATAAAAAACGAATGGAGGTCAACAAGTGAAACAACTAAACGACCACGAGAAGAATCAATGGAAAATTTCTAACTAGTGAGGAACGAAAATTGTTTCTTTCGGACCAGATTTTGTAGCACTATTTTCTTGAAAATAAGCCTCAAACATTTAAAGCAGAATGTTTCATAAGATTCAATAGTGCGAAAGAAGCAGTTAATAGAAGATTGAATCAATTTAAGCAATCACACTTGGGAATGCATTACTCTTCCTCAGGAAATAAATCATTAGGATTCAAAGGGATCTTTAAAAGGAAAATGAAAACCTGATGGACTATTGACAAATATAAGTCTAGACTGTTAGTAAAAGTAAATAAAAAAGGAAGGTCTGGATACTTTGAACATACTATCCAGTAACAAGGATAACATCCATTAGGATGTTAATATCACTAGCGCAGTTGAATGATCTTAAAATCCAACAAATGGATGTAAAGAACAGCCTTCTTAAATGGAGATTTAGAGGAAGAATTTACATGAAAACCTGAAGGGTTATAGTTCCTGCGAAAAGAAAGAAAGGTGCAGACTGTGAGTTCACCTTTATGGAATCAAGCAAGCACCAAACAATGGTTGCTAAATGTGATCAAAAATAAATATTGGCCAAATGGAGAAGTTTTAAGAATGTATAAATGTGTTAAATTAAAAACGTTATGAATAATGAAGTTCATTGTTGTGTGTATTGTTTGATGGACATGTTTCATAATGAGTAAAAAATTGACGATATAAATGTACAAGCGCATGTGTCAGCAAGTCGGATATGAAAGACGTAGGAGTTGCTGATTTGACTTAGGGTTCAGGATTATCAAAACTCCCCTGGACTAGCATTATCTCAATCTCATTATATTGAAAAAGTATTGGCATAAGGTTCAATACTTGAAATTTCAAGTAGTCAAAACTCCAATTATTTAAGTTGTAAATTTACAAAAAATGAGGTCAAAGTGACTCTCAATTGGAATATGCTAGAGGTTGGGAAGTTGATGTTTATTACGAATTGCACCGACCAGAGATAGCATGTACTAGTAGTAAACTGAGTCGGTACACTAGTAACCACGAATCAAACTCACTGGATGGCTATGAAAGTGTGTTGGGTATCTAAAATGGACACACATGATGTTTGCATTATATAAATATCCTCTGTGTGATGAAGGATATAGTGATGCAAATGGATCACGGGTCCAAAGTGTAAAATCCAAAGTGGTTATGTCAATTTTTTTTTCGTACTTGGGGGAGGAATTGTATTTGAAAATCTTTCAAATAGACATGTATTGCTCGTCCCACATTGGAATCTGAATTATTGCTTGGATAAGGAAGGTGTAGAAGCGAAGGCTCTGGAATTCCTAGAGGATATTCATTATAGCCGCACAAAAACATGTGGACCAATTTAAATACGTTGCGATAGTCAAGCAGCAATAGGTCGGGCAGGGGAGATTATGTACAATGGGAAGTCTCGTATAACGACGTAGAGGTAACACGTAAGGACACTGCTCTCTAGTGTAATTATAAATTGACTATTTAAAGTCCAGCGATAATGTTTCAGATCCCACTAACGAATGGCTAGTGAAGAGGCCGTTGAAAGATCATCTAAGCGAATGGTTACAGCTTAGGACAAGTAACAGACGGTAACTGTACTAGTCGAATGGAGATCCCAAGAGCAAGATTCAAGGAGAAAAATAATTGTGGTTGACGGTTCGATATGGGAACTAAACACATACATTTCCATGAGAAGACATGTTTATGAAAAGGTTAAGACCTTTAAGGCTTTTTAATGAGGTAATAAGCTTATGTTTTTAATGATGTGCTAAGTTTGTAGATTTGACCAATGTGTATCTACGAGATGACATGGTTAGAATAACCTATGTGAGTGTGAAGTAGAAAGCCGCTTCAAGATAATTTATGTAAAAGCCATTCACTACACACTCATAAACCAGGAGTGTTATGGCTGAAACGAAACAGAACGTAAGAATCATAAAAAGTAAAGGGATAATTGTGTGACCATATGGTGTCTAGGTGACACAAAAGTTCGAAGGTTCAAGATATCCACATTACCGATTTCCGAGTATATTCGCATATGTTCACTACAGAAAAAACAAGTCCAAGGGGAAACCTACTTATCCATATGCAATTATACTTGCTTGTTAAAGTACCACTATGGTCCATAATTACTATTTTACAGGAAAGCGAGCGAGAGGAGACAATAACCATAGACGAGAGGGGGAAGAGGCACGAGCACGAGAGGGCTACCACGCCGGGAGCGCTACGCCGTGCTATTTTAAATCATCTCGGAACAACGTACCTTAGTGGGACTGCATCAGAACCGCCGTCCTGCGGGAACTTCTGATATTATCGAACCTCGTGTTTCAAACAAGTAAGAAATGTTAAAAAACGTTAAGGGAGAAACGAAATGCACATACTAGACACCAACCCAAACTATTTCCCCCATCAATGAGGGGGGATTTTGGTTGTAGCAAGAATGATGGGAAATAGAGGGAAGGGAGAGAAATTTGAAAAGTCAGAACTTGAAAGGTTTTCAGGAACTTGAAAAGTCCTCTAATGCTTTAATGAAAAAGGCAATAGTCCCTCCTCGGTAAGGAAAATGAAATAGGAAAGTTAAAATAAATAACACTCCTAGTAATGGTCAAAAGGGTTGGAAAGAGGACCCCCCTCGTTCGTCACGTTGTCGCTAGCTCGCTCGACTACGGGCACGGCTAAGCTTCGGCTTCAGCTTTTGCTTTGCTTTCGCAAATGATCGATCGAGAGATAATTTTTTGGACAAATTTATTTATTACTTATTTTGATTAATTAAATGGACAAAAATATTTTTAATAATTAGTTGATAGCAGAAGTTAACAAAATGTTTTGTCAACTTTTAGTGAACCCGACCCATTGACATCCGCACGCGGGGAACACGTTGTTAAATTTGTTATATTTAAAAATTAAGCCATGACGTTCGAAAGGTTGCAGATTTCAGGAACAGTCAAGCCATTTGAAAGTTGCCAACTTTCATTAATCGGTTCGTGTCATTATGAAAGGGTTGCAACCTTTCATAATAACTTCTTCTTGCCTATAAAGTACCATTCAGTCTTAAGAATTTTCCCCAATTTTAAGATCTTCTTCTTCTTAAAAAAACATATTTTTCGTGTACTTCCTGCTGTGGATGATTCCTGACAGTAGAGTTTTTGGTATCTATACTCTAATAATTAAAATCCTTTTACCGTGGAGGTATATTCCAAATCAAACCTCAGGATAATAGAGGGAATTATTTCCTTAAGGGATACTGTGAAGTCAGTGGACTTGATTTTCTCCTAAATTATTAAAAGTTTATTAGCTTCTGTTAAGTTTTACAAAACTCAATATTTTTTTTTACCAAATGAATTGGGTTATCTACTTACTGGTTCTGAAAATCTCAGTTACTTCGTGTTTCTGAATGATTTATTACAACCAGTAATTTCTAATTTTCATAACACAAATTGAAAACAATCCCAACCATCCCAAGATCCTTTAGTGGATTATAGTGGGTATGGTGTTGTAGTGGAACTTTGACAAAGTGCAAGTTATAATTTACTTGTTCACTAATTTTCAAGAATTACTGGAGCCTTGATGCAAATGATAGTTGTTTTCTTTTTAGACACACATTAGGAGGGAGACAACATGGATATAACTAACATGAGAAACATTTTAAAGTTTCAAGCAAATAATCTTGATCTATGATATAAAGCATGCTCTTTTTAAATTTGGATCTAATGAAGGCATTTAATAAAGTTCTTATGTAGTAGTATTTGTTAAGTAAGTCCAGTAATGGCAAGTAAAACAAGGTTACTCCTCAAATGGCATATAAATGGTTTTTATCTTGTGGTTGAGAAATTTATGAGGACTACATTCAAGAAATGAGATTACCATTTAGACCTACCTTATTTTATTTGGTTGTATTACCATTTAATTGGCCGATCTTATGATATGGAATAGTCATCTTTATCGCAAGAAATGTTGAGTTGGTGATGTTTACTAAGGTTTTAGTTGACTTTCCATTATATTACTAGACTAGGTATGGAATTGATGTTAGATGCAGGTATGCTGGTCTGGTAATTTTCATTTGTATGCCTATTAACTATGGAAATATGAATGTTCAACCTTGATTTGTATTTTCAGAAACAATGTATATTTTATGTTCCTCCAAATGAAACTATTAGTATTACTTGTTTCACTGTATATATGGTGAGAACTGTAGGACCTTATAAGAGGCACTTGTTGAGTCCTTTATTAATGATTTTTACTTTTACGTTCCTTTTCCAGCTACAAATCAGTTTTAAGGAACTACTTATGAATGATACATTGTTCAATAAAAGAGATCAATTGAATTCCATTAATTTTGCTGGCAGTCAGAACATAATGCAAAATGGAATTAGTGAGGCTTTTGTCTGCGAATCCATGGTGGTTATGACTTTCAAAGATATCTGCCAATTTTATTTTATTTTTTAATTAGTGGATGCAATATGTACATAAGTTTTTGTTATCGGTATAGATATATCTACTAGCATAAATTATCCGGGATGATAATTTTTGTGAAGTAAATAAATTAATATTCATGACGGCATCATTTACATACTACAGACTCTTTAGGATGCAGTGAAAGAGATTGGTCTTTAAATTAAACACCATGAAAATAATTTCAAATTCTTACAGTGTAAGAAGAAATGGTTGGATGGTTCAATTTTTGATATAGAAGGAATTGTTTCCTTTATTTCAAGTTAGTTTGGTGTGCTGTATAATGTCATGTAATTCTCAAAGGTCACTGTAAATATTTTGTACTTTTAATAAGCTAGAATATAATGTTTTTATTTTGTCTTTATGGGTAGGAAACAGTCCAACATTGTAGATTTTCATATCTGTGCATCTTTCACATTTAAGGAAAAAATGGATTCCGTAATTACCTTTGCACATAATATTAGCCATAAACTTGTTTCATTGAGCTTAATGAATTGTTAATGCGTTTAATATGTGTATTTCTAATTCAAAAGAACTTTATTTAGAATATAACATTCACTTTAACTTATTTATTTCGCTTTAGTCATATGCCTTTTCACTGTTTCACAATTTTAATGCCTTGTGCTAGTGGGGTATTGTAATTTTGCTCTTGGCGAGATTTTTCAGCATGTCATATTGGTTCTGAAAATAAGGAATCTTTTAATGAGCAGAATTAGTTTGATGCTATTTAAGAAATCGTTACATTGAAAAGTTGACAATTGCCAACTCATATAGGAATTCAGATTACTCACTTTCAGTATATGAAGGACGTGATAGAAATTGTTTCTTGTCTTGGCATGGTTAACGACAATAATGTCATAAAGTTATTTTCACAAACCATCCAATAATTGCTGGACTTTTTTTTTTTTACAGAAATAGATAAAGAAGAAAAAATCAATGATCTTTTTATGAGTCCACTTTCTATGCAAATCCCTGTTCAAGATATCATAGAACTTTTTCACGGTGTCCTAATCGAGATGACAAAATATGTGGATGCATGATGGTGAAGACTTGAGACCAAAAGTTTGATACATTCTTGTAGTTGAATTTGTCATTGGTATACTTAGGGTTATTAGGGTTTGAAGGTCTCTAATTACGGTAGAAGGTTAGCTTGTGTTTTAACGTTTTCTCAATTTCTTAGGTCTTACTAAGTGTTCCTAAATTAGTTTGTAAATGAATGTGTGGTTTGCATAAATAGGCTTGGAAAATATTCTACTAATTAGATATATTATGGGAGTCAAGTTTTGCGCTAGTTACATATCATTCCACGGAAGTAGATAGATGATGCAAGTTCATTTTACTTACAAAAAAAATTAGAAATTCATTACATTATAACTGATAGTTGTATATTAATCTCTAAAGTCTAGGACTTTCTCAGATTATCTTGGGCTAGAAACCATGTTAGCAGTTGTTTGCAATACGCATTATGAAGAAAAGTTCTAATCTTAATGGCATTGAAGCCCAAATTAGAAGACCTTTTATTAACCGATATCTTCTTATCTGTATTAAAAACCTAATGTTTGAGGTTATGATGTTCTCTTCTTGCAAATACATCTCATATTCTTTAGAAATTCCTAACTCCTCTTAATTAACCTCTCTTACCTTTTTCATTTTGGTTTTATCTTTTAGACCATAACTGGTGGAATTTTATTGTTGAATGACCCCACAGATAAGCTTTCCATAGTAGCCAAGATAACCTCAATGAGGAACGCATCCCTTGTCTCTTTGATTTGCTATCAATAAGATCAATATTGACACTGCAAACTTATAATGTGTTACAAGCACTAGTCATGGTTTGAGAGAGACCCTCTTCTATGTACTCTGCTCACGGTTGCACGTATATAAAAGAAGGGAAGACATGATGCAGGAATTACCTTTTATAGCTAATGGAGCCATATAATTGGACAATTTGATAATAAAGAGTGCTCGTATATTTCCCCTAGGAAAAAGATAAAGAGGCTTGTTTTAAATAGTCTGTTTATTATGTTCATATATTTTTGTTCTTTCATAGTTCAAATTTTTTTTTTAGATAACGGTAATTTAATATTCACAAAAATATCATAATATAATGGATGATGATTCGGAAACTTACATCTCAGAGGTTGCTGGGCAAACCCTCAAAAGACATACATAATTACAAGTTTCCTATAAAATCCACCATCTCTATGCTTTTTCGTACCAACTTTTGCTTACACCGTAGTTCAACTTGCTTGTGATGCTACTTTAAAGAATTGATTTTCTATTAACTTGTTCCTTTCTGAGTATGAAGTAACATACTTGATCTCTAATTGTGCGCCTTAACTGGGACGGTGGTGTTATTTTTTGACCATGTTTCTTGACCTTTCACGAACTCATGAATAATGGTGCATGAAAGTAAACTTATTTGCATTTTCATTTCCAAATGATTAAAAAACAATTGGCATCTTTGATGAATCAATATTCTAAAGGGGGAGGGGGCAGAAGAATCAGCAACACATTAATCAGGAAAGATAATCTTTAATAGAATTTTATGAGAGAGGAGTCTTCAGGATTTGTTACGTTCCGAGTCTAAGACACATTTTAGATTAACCTGAATGACTTATTGTAGTTATTTATATCGTAATAGTTGTTTTTACTCCTATTCCTATGTTTCTTTAAAACATAACAATATATTACATGTATTTGATTTCATATGTTTATAAATTAGATTTATTTTAAGTGGAAGCATGTACCATTTATTTTTCTTGTTGATTGCATCATTGAATCATTACCCTCTCTACCTTCCTAAGGTAGGTGCATGTCGCGTACAGTGCCGCCTCCCGGATCTACTTAAGGAATTATACTCGATGTCTGTTGTGTGTTTGTGTTGCGTCACTAAATCATTTGGATATTTTCCTTTTCGTGTTATTTTTTGTAAAGTGAAGTACAAATCAAATGTCCAAAGAGTTCTTGATGGTCGTATCTACCTGAATGATCATTTTTAATAGAGACATATATGAATAAGCTGAAGATAGAAAGGGTAAGATTTGTGGAAGATTTACAGAGAGAGAAAACATTGCTTACTAATGCAAAGAATAAGTTTGAAATAAGGAAACAAGAATATGTCAAGCATCTTTCATAAAGATGTTATAATGTTGGGGTTGTAATCCTTTGAGTTTGTCCTAGTTTAGGGATATGCCAATGCTAGTATTGTTATTTTTCATAAATAACGCGTGTTTGATATGCCAGCAAGATATAAAATTAAGTCATCTCTAAGTTTATATAGATAAAAGCTTGAGCTTTTTTTACTTGATCCTCTTTGTACTCAATTCGTGCTTTAATTGATTGACGATTTCATTTGATAACTGCAGACTGTACTTGCATTTTATCATTAGAGTGAAAAATCTACACGAATAATAGAACTTTTTAAACTTCTACTTGCTTTAGTATAATATTTATAGAGAAGTTTTCTTTGAGCAGTTTGAAGATTTATATATATGAAGTGACAGGCTAAAAAATTTCACGAGGAAGTGATGAAATCTGTTTTTATAGGATTCAGTAAGACCGTATTTTCTCAACTGATAAATACATATCTACATAGCAATGTCTTTCCACCCACATTTAATTCTTGCGCAGGAATGACAAGTGTACATCTCCTTCTTTCACATTTTTTTGGCATCTAAATATTTGTTTCCTTTTATTTGGAGTATTAAAATGGAAATATTATGTGTTAAAATTTTACATTTTTTTTAGTCTAGACAAATCACGAGCTTTTTAAAGGATCTTCGAATAACTTACTTTAAAAGACAGATCTAGTTTATGTACATTCTATGGAATTAATTTGTTCCAAGAGAGACTGGATAAAAATGAAATTTAAGTAGGTCCGGAAATAAATAGTCTTTTAGGTCGCCACTGTTTTTCTCTGGATGTTAATATGCTGTCTTGAATTTTTTGTCATGAGAAAATATGAAGAAATGAGTGGAAGATATGGTCAATTGCACCAATGACAAGACTACGTTAGATTCAGTAAAGTATGCAATTTTAGTGATATCCTCGAAAAATACGTGGCCTTTTTTATAATCAACCTTCTATATAAACTAGATTGTTCGTAAAGATGAAATTGGAGTTGTTTTTGGGCGTAGAACATTGTGGTAGAATATAGGTTAAAATGCATATATTTGTGAAATCTAGCTATTTGAAGTACACGCTGAATTTGTAAGATTTATGAGGATACTCTCGCTTTCATCATTCAAAACGCCCGATTAAAAAGCCAATCTACGATAAGGTGCGTCTTCTTTGACAAGGGACAACTCATTTTGAAGGTAAACTTGATGAATGAGGACTGTGAACCATAAGGTAAGTGCCAAATGTTAGTACAAACTACTCTCACATACACGCATCAAGAGAGTAGGGGGGGGATAGCCAAACCACCTCTTTTACCATATGAGTCTGGACACCAATTTGTCTGATACACAATCCAACCCTCAATAGGCAAAGATTCATGGTTCTACCATAGGAAGTACCTTTAACCTATAACCATAAAGAATGTAGACATTTATACGGAATTCCTAGCAACAACTTTGAATTCTATTAATTCCTAAATTCATATTACACGTAACAAGCGAACACTTATTAAATTGAGTGAAGCTAGATTTTCTTTTCAAAGATTTTAAGATATTTTTCTCAATATTTGATGATGAGGAAGTCTAATCAGATCAAAGATTGGGTTTGTTTTGGTTGTATATATGATTGAACAAGTGTTGAACCATATTTATTTGTTCGTAAGAGACGAAGTAGACCCTGATAAAGGGCAATTACAGCATGGATGACAATAATAATTGGAATTCTTTAAGAGAGTAGACTGGAAGAGTCTGTCATCCTTTTTTTTGTTTTAGATAGTTTAAATAAGCGTACACACAACTAATTTAGGGAGTTCTTTGTATTTTTAGCTAACATATACTCTGATGTCTACAAGATATAGACTTTCATATTATATGAGTTTTATCAAATGCAAAAAGCGCAACAAACATATAATGTTATTCGGAGCTTTGCAAAGTATAAATAAAATGTAGGAGTTAATAGAAAACGACGGAAAAGGTGAATGCATATGTTTACCCCAAGACTGATAATTAATGGAAAAATTATATCAAAAATTCCTTTATTCATCTTTTTTTCAAAAAAGACTAAATTGGATAGTATTCATTTAAAATTTATTAAATATAAATATATAAAATTATTAGAATTAGGTAATTATTCTTATCAATAATATATGTACTATAAATTCAGATACATCTATTTTCAGTCCAATTAATATGAATTCAATTTAATTAATTCGGGATACAATAGATGAACCCAATTTCACCTCATCCTAACTGCCCATTTTTTTATGCCATGCGACAAATGGCGTGGAAAGCTAAGTAAAAAAGAAGACAATAGGATCATAACATATGTCAAAGATTAAAAGCCTGCTATACTGTTTCAATCAAAACTTCTACATTTTAACACTATGATTAGGGTCTTTATAATTCAGGAAAGGTACAGAAAATTCTAAAAAAAAAACACAATGAAAAGCCGTGTTACAAAGCAAATAAAATTTTCTATGAAAATACAATATAAGAATTCAAGCATTCAACTTTAAGAACATTAGAGATCAGGACCATCGTATTCAAGAACAAGATCAAAAAACTTGAATTGAAGTAAAAGTCAAGATCGAGATAAAATTCAAAATTCAAGTTTATCAAAGATTCAAGAACAAACTTTATGTTACTTGATTTTACATTTGAAAAGGAGAATCCGGAGGAATCATAAAGATTGTAAAACTCGCACTTTGAAATAATATACATGGTTGTTGCATAATATTCCATTTTATTATTATTTTCTCGATGAGAATTTAATCTTCTACAAATTATGGCATGCATAATGGGAAAATCGCTACCCCTCATCTCAACCTTTTAAGCATCGAATAATATCAAGATGACTTACATGAAGAACAAATCTTGGTCAACTGCCTCAAAGTCACCTAAATCCAAGTTCTCTATTGAATTCTAAGACATTCTTGGTGTTACATTTTCAAGTTTCAGAGTTGTTACAAGAAGCAAGGTTGCTACTCTAAAATAAAAAACACTTCAACTTTCATCCATATCAATTCCTGTTTTTAAGGTCTGCGTCTCCAAATGGAGAAAGTTCTTTCAAAAATTCTCTAGAAGGAGGAACCAATGTATCTAAAAGAATCAAGAAGACATTGGCACAACTTGCCGCAATCGGGTTTCCAGAGAACTATCCACCAACAAAAGACAACTAGATTTTTCACTAATTAAATTTTTCTCCACGGCATTGTGGTAACATAGTCCAATGAAGAATTACCTTACGCAAAAATCCATGATACACTTATACATATCCAATGATAAGACAAACGATGGTGACTACTGCTTCCTCTTATCATGAAGAACAACTCGCAAATCTGACGAAGTTGGTTGAAGGATTTAAAGAGCATGTACAACACGAACAGTCTAAAATTTATAAGTGGATGGATGGGATTCAAGGGCTATTTGGTAGAGAAGCAATCCATACGCTATAAAAGGACCTGAGAAGAAAGCACCGCTTAAAAAGATTCCAATTTCTTCTGAATGTATGATCCCACTCGATCGCTTGAAAGATTTTAGAGACGGTACTATAAAAGATAATTATGAAGTCTCCACCAAGTATTATCATATATATTCTAAGCCATACATCTGTAGAATTCATAACTTCAAATGGTGTGCTAGTTATCAACCTCCCAAATTTAATCAATTTGAGGGTAAACAAAATGTTGCAAACTTTTTGGAGACGTATAATAATGATGGAACCTATGGATACCACCTTGTAAAAAATTTGTTCGTTCTCTAAAAGTAAATGTCTTTTATTGGTACACGGATCTCAAGCATAATTGTATACATAGTTTGGAGGAACTAGAGCACGGATTAATTAATCGCTTATATAGCACAAGGCGTACAGTGAGAATGATAGAACTCACATATAATATCAAAAGGATGGACGAACCGGTCATAGGTATCATAAATTGATGAAGGAACGTGAGCCTAAATTGAAAGGATAGGCTATGTGAAGCTTCTGCAATCGAAATGTCTATAAAATAAATGTACTAGGAGTCTCAATAAAACCTTCAAGGAAAAAAAATCCATCGAATATCTAGCTACTTGCTCTCATGATATTAAGTTGAGCATGTCTTGTGCTTCAAAAGGTATGAATTTTGTCCATGTTTCTCGCAACGGAAGAGGCAAGAAGGAACCCAAAAGATAGAGAAAATTTATGCCTAGAAGTGATTACAAATAATCTATGAATATTACTTTGTCGCCTGCAAAATTCACTACGAATGAGGGCATGAAGCAAAATGTGAGAACGACTTTCCAGGCACGTTCAAATAAAAAGTCAACACTAAGAGAGATGCAAGGGAAAACATATCTCTCTTTTTGGATACTGATGTTTCTGAGATTTTTGATGAGTTGCTCAAGTTAAAGAACATTGACATGCAAAAGATGAAGTGAGAAAAAACGATGACCTACATTATATCCAGTATCATACACTTGGGAGTCACCCTCTTCAAAAATGTTTTGCCTTCAAGGATAGATTTGATGCGATTGTTTTCTCAATCTAATATAAATATATATCTACGAAAAACATGAAGAAGAGTTATTGGAGCAAGACTTTTATGAATAGATGGTGATGAAGGTTGGATGCTTGTAACTAGGAGAAGACAAAACAAGTAAAGCATACAATAAGAATTATTTGGCAACCGATAAGAGGAAAAATGGTTATGAAATTGGAGAGGCGAAAATCAATCCAACGCCCCAAGAGAGAAAAGGTAGAAGTGCATAACTACCAAAAACCCAGACACCATGTAATTCTAGAGAAAGTTCATTTAACATAAAGTCTACTAAAGACAATGTCGAGGCATCATGTTTCAATGTCGATAAAGCAAGAAAACTAAGGTGCATCCATCATATAAAGAAGGAAGAACGAGTGAATCCTCACTAGAAGTGTCTCCTGGTGATAATGAAAAGGCAACAAAGGAAATTTAGTCAATGATGTCTCCCTCACATTCTAAAAATCCTGTTGGACCTTCTTTCTAAGAACGACATACTTGTGATAAACAAATCACATTTACAGATAACGATTTTGTATTAAGGGAAACCTTACAAAATCTTCCTTTATATATAGAGGATAACCTTTGAAAGAAGAATGTATATAGAATCATAATAGATGAAGGATGTGGAGTCAATATGTTACCTCTCCACACATTGAAAAAACTCGACATCATGACTGAAGAACTTAATTAAAGTTTTCTGTTGATATAAGGTTTTAATTAAGGGGGGCATAGGTCCATATGATTTACTTAATTAGAGATCCGTATGGAAGATTTTTGATCTAGCGCATGGATGCCTGTTATTAGCACAAAGATGTCATACAATATACTACTTGGCAGGCCTTGGGTACATAAGAATAGTATTGTGTCATCTTTGTACTACATATTTTTTAATTACTTGATGACAGGATTGAAAGGAAGATAGTTGTAGATGATAATCCTTTAAGTGAAGTTGAGGCACACTTTGCCAGTGCAAAATTCTATTTGAAAAGTTATGTTATTTCATGGGCCAAATCTAATGATGTCAAACTGATATTGTCTAATAAAATCATACACAAAACAATTGATGCAACTGTTGAAATGTAAAAGTTGATGCTAAAGAACTTTTTCTCATTCCTAAGGAAGGGAAGCTCATCTGCTATTTTCTAAAAGTAAAGCAAGAAGAAGGTAAAACATCTAATTTTAAAGAAAATTCTTTGAGGGGCTAACTCTTCCTATCAAATTAATTGATGCAATAAACTTGTCATCAAATCTTTTAGAAAGGTTAATCGTTGAAAATCAAGTGTGAGATGTTGCGCTCCCTATAAATCTCACAAGAGAATTTTTTATCCTTATGCTTACAAGTTAATCGTGAAGGTGGGATGTAGCCCGAATAAGCCATCCATGTTAGGAAAACTTCCATCAGAAGATAGACTTATGCAAACACATGAAGTCCTAGGCTATAGTAAACCACATCAAATTCATATTCCCATAAGAAGGTCAAGCGATAACAATAAAACTTTAGAATATTGTGTCACTCCTTCCAATAAAAAAATTTCCTATATTTGATCGACTTGGAGAATCGACTGTAAGAACATTTCTGTTTAAGAGGTTAGGTCCACAAAAGAAAAAGAAGAATATGATAAGCTATTTAAAAAGTTTCAATGCCTACTTCATATTTTATTCGAGAGGATTTAAAAAGTTTAATTTATTCTATAGTGAGGCGACGAGTGGGATCATGTAAAAAAGAACTCAAGAAAAAGTCTCACAATTAAGTTTACACCATTGAAAGTGAGGAAGATGAAGAAAATGTTTGCTTGTTCATTCATGTTACAATCCAAAAATGAGTACCATTCATTGACTCTGACAAAGATTGATGAATAGTTAGAAGATATTTTTTGGTGTTTTCATACGTCTATACATGACAATAAGATAAAGATTCTAGAGATGATCGACTAGAACATGAAATGGAGTAAAAAGAACAATATATCATTTGACGAAAGTTAACCTTGGCACTATAAGACCCAAGGTCAACTTTATTTAAGTGCCTTCCTAGAAGATGGTGAATAAATTGCTTATATAAATACACTTAAATAAGATATGGATGTACTTGCTTGGAATTATAAATAAATGTATGGATTTAATCCTAAAGTAGCGGTCCATAAGTTGACATTCAAAAATGGTTCTCGTCCTGTTAAGCAAGCTCAAAGATGTTTTAGGCCCGATTTTAATCATTAAGAGAAAAGGAAGTTAACAAACTCATTGAGGAAGACTTTATTTGTGTGTTCAAATATCCTAAATGGATTTCAAGTATAGTTCCTATGATGAACAAGAATGATCAAATTTGAGTTTTTGTTGACTTTAGAGATCTCAATAGTGCATGCCTTAAAGATGAGTTTCCTCTTCTTATTCTAGAGGTCATGTTTGATTCCACTATTGGTTATGAGGTGAAGTAATTGATGGATGGTTCTTGTAGATATAATCAAATTTACCTGGCACCAATGAATGAAAACGCACCACATTTCGTACTGCTATGGGTATTTATTGTTACCAAGTGATGTCATTTGGTTTATAGAATGCTTGTGTCACATATCAAAACTCTATGTAAAATATCTTTGATGATTTTTTCCATAAAATTATTGAATGCAATGTTTATGACTTGGTTGGGTAAAGATCAAGACAAAGCAGGAGTGATATTGAAAAAGACTAAATCGTACACTAGGTAGAGTTTTTGAGTACTTCGAACATATCACTGAGGAAGATCCATTGAAATTGGCCAATTGCGTTTACTTCTGGGCAGTTTCCTTGAATTTATTTTGAGACATCGAAGAAAGGAATTGAATAAAGACAAAGCTGTGTTATCTCGAATGCCTAGCCTCCAACTCTTGATGGTTAAAAAGGTCTCCAGGAAATTTATCCCGACTTGAGGAGGTTTCATCTCAATCTAAAGTGAAAGATTTCCCAACCATTCTTTTTGGTTTTCATCTTCATGAGAAAGTACTACTTTAATTGGGAACAAATATGTAACGATTCCTTTTAAGAGTATCAAATAGTATCTAGCGAAAATTCCACTTTTGGAAGCCCCTATACTTGGAAAACCATTAATAATCTACATTGAATCACAAAGAAGCTCTATAGGAGCCATATTATCTCAACAGAATAGTGAAGACAATGAAAAATCTCTTTATTACTTAAGTAGAACGATGCTGCCAAATAAGCTAAACTATTCATCAATTAAAAAGTTGTTCTTGACACTTTTCTTCTCAATTAAAAAGATGATACATTATTTTCAAGCATAGGTTCTCCGACTTTTTACTAGAGGAAATCCCATCAAATTAGTTATGACAAAGTCCGTCCGTAGTTATTGATAAAAAAAGATTGCACTTTCAGTTCCACAATTTGTAAATTGTGTACTCCCCAGACAATTAGAAGGGAAAGCATAGCGATTTCTTTTAGACCATCAAATAATTTAAGACTGAAAGATAACAAATGAACTTCCTCACGAAGATTCCATGTCTATTGAAATTCAACCTCCTTAGAAAATGTAGCTTTTATAGGGATTCATGATTATTCTGAAAAGTTCATTGGATAACATGGAGATGTAACCCTTCAACATGTGTGTAGAACACAAAATAAGAAAATTGATGCATTGGCTTCCCTAACTTCAATTCTAACCCACTTACATCCCACTGATTTATTTTACTTTGGTAAGTCCACTAAATCCCATGAGTGAAATTTCTGTAAGGCATGTATTTCCTCAAGCATTCCGTTAAGCCATACAGGATGATTTAAATCCTCCTTCACTATTGTGGGTACAAATATGGAGTCTATAGAGGCAATAAAATATATTGATCTTGAGGATAAGTGACCATATGAAACAAAGGTAACAATGTAATATGTGGATTTGTAGGTACACGCACGTTTGAGAAAAGTGATGCCTCAATATGTACATCTTTTACATTTCGTGATCAACGACACTAATATACAGTTTGAGTGTCTACAAATAAGCTAGTAGAGTAACCCTACTAAGGTTAGGGTCGTGTCCTAAGGGATTGGTAGTGAAAGTAGTAGCTACTTATAATTTCGTTCTAAATAGTGATAGCTCAAGACATTTGTCAAATACTAAAAAAAATAAGTTTAATTTGTGACACCAAAGTGTCAAAAATCAAGGATAGATGGGAGCTATCACACGTAGGTAAAATCAGGAAATAAAAGTAGCAAAACAAGTAGGGCGAGTGTTATTGGGGTTTCGCGCTGACCGCAATATACGTCGCAAAAAATAATGGGTACGTGCTTTTTATAGTAAAATTTTCAAGAAAATGGTGACTAGGTTATGTTTTAGGTGAAAGTAAATTCCCTCTAAAGCAACATACCCCATATCAAATGGGTTCCACTCAAACACCCACTCATCTAAACTAACCATCCTACGCCTTACCCACACCCTGACCATTCAATAGTAGGTGCTTCAACTTGGGACTAGGGCTCACCCTCTTGGGCAGAACCACATGTCTACCCACTCCTTATTCCTTCAATCTAGAGGTCTTAGTTTGGCGACCTCACTCTCAGGAGAGCTAAAAACACATGGGTGGTTTTGTATTTGCAACTACAAAACCCTTTAAATTAAACCACTGCCACTAGGTGAAATCACTATTAAAATGCATCTTATCCTATCAGCAAGAAACACCCAACAACAATATCAACACACATTTGCTAAATCACACCCCAAGAATGGGGAGATTTTAGCCACACATCAAGCAATAATCTAATGTATATAACATAATAAATTAATCAAATGGATATAAGAGATTAAACCTTAAAAATTTCAATGGATGGTAAAAAGAGTAAAACCATTTCAAAGATAGGAAGAAGATCTTCTTTCTTCAATTTTCCTCAAACCATCTCAAAACTTGGGAGAAAACTTAACAACAAAGTTTCAAAAATAAAATATTAAGTGTCTAATTTTTAACTCTCTTAAATCTATCAAAAAATCTCTCGCTAAATAATAAAAGAGTTTAGTATTTATATTCTTAAGATTTAGTGTTTGTGGATCCATTCGGCGTCTTTAGACGGGAATCCTCGAGTGATTGAGAGATTTGCCTTTTTTCTAATTCTTCCCCTTTTACGCCTTGTCTTTATTTATATGCATGTTGTAAGGTTGGGCGGAGCAAATATACTTCGCGGAACTATCTGTCATAGCGCTGATTGCTTCTTTTTGTCTGATCCACTTAATTTGTTTGTCCCGCGCAGCAGTAAAATTTTTAAGGTGGAACTCTCCCCCCCCCCCTGTGTCGGCATATCACAAAGTGACGGTTTAGCGATGCACACTTTCCATATTCTCATCTTTTCTTCCGTTCTTCGCCAAAGTGTCCACGCTCCTACCAAATCCTTAAAAACCTGAAACGTAGAAGTTGTTATCATATATCCAGATAAAATACGTAATCAATGATATTATTTGCATCAAAATTACGCCGTAGATAAGTCCAATGGGAAGAATAATAAAAGTGCAATAGGAAGTTCAAGATTTTTTGGTGGATATAGAGATAGAACTTGGGCATGAACATATTATAATTCTTTGATCCACTCATTAAGTTAGACCTGAAACATTGGTACCACAGGTAGTGTTATTTAGTTGTGGAGCAGCAGGTGACAGGAGGTTAAAGTAGTCAGGTATTTAAAAAAAGAGCCGGGAGATAAGGAACATACATACTGGTTCTATCACAACTTGAGTTACTTCAATACTAAACCACTCATTTCTTTTCTCTCTTGTAGAATCTGGAGGGGCCATAAAAGAACGAATAGTACTTTAAAATGACAAGCACTTTACGTTAGGATAAATATAGTTTGTACCAATAACGCGTACCCTTTCTGAACGCACCAATAAATCTAGAAAACACCTTCATAAGAGATGGAATCTAATTTTGTAACAGAAAGTTAATATCTCGAATCATTAACATCAAAGTTCCAAATAACCTTAGGTTCACCAAAAGAAAGTTTTTATTGAAAAAAAAATTTGTAGGTTGTATAGTGACAAGCATAGTAGATGTCCATTTGAGTACATCACAAACAATATTCGTAGTATAAAAACATCTTCCAAAAAACTTGTTTTAGGGGAATTTCAGATGAAAGAAACAATGTATGAGTAGTCTCAAGTGTTGAATGTTCTACTCTCGACTAGGACTCATTTCAGAGGGGTGTGATTAAAACATCTGAAGACTAGTGGAGAATACAATGTTATTTTATATATGATCAAAACAATTCTGACATATATTCTTTGGCGTTATCACTCCTTAGAATATGTAACACAACATTGACTTGAGTTTTAACTTCAGCATAGAAGGAACAAAAGCGAGTAAACATATCAGAGCTGCTATTCATAAAAAATCAAAGATATTGGAGAGAAATCATCCATAAAAGTAATAAAATACATGTACCCTCTATTAGAAACCACATGAAATGTTCCCGAAATATTATAATGAAGTTACTCAAGTGCAAACTCAACTCACTTCTTAACCCTTGAAGGTAACGAGATGCAATAATGTTCTTCAAATCGGCTTGAACCAAAATCCAATAAAGAAATATTTTTAAACTTAGGACATAGTATCACGTTCTCAGCCTACACCCTGGGCGAGACTGGAACTCGATGACCATTGCTGGTCTAGAGAAAATTCTTGGACTGATTTATTTAACTCAGCGGAAGACTAAAGTCAACTCGATCAAGAAATAGAGCATTGTTAAAAGCAATACATAATATGGTAGTCTGGCCAAAATGACACTCAAGTCTTAACACATAAACATTTAAAAACTACAAAATAAATGAGCCTCAAAAATTGAATTATAAAACTTTTTATGAAGCCTCTAAACTGACTAAATGGATTTTGGGACAGACTCCCCAATATCCTAATGAACTAAACTAGAAAAACAATTAAAGTATGTTTTTTGGAATCACAAGGAGGCCTCACGCTATTCTGAAGCTCAAACTGGAGAACAAAAGCACTGTGCTTGATTCTATTACATGTGTTCTGCATCAAAGCTGATGCAGGCTACCCCCCATCCGAACAATTGAAAGTACGAGTATCCGAGTTGCCTTCCTTTACCCCCCTTTTCCCGCTTGAAGTGGATTAAGGCTGCCCTTCCCCCTTGACTTGCTTGACTCATAAGCAGGAGCCAACTCATAGTAATTGCAAAAAACAACACTAGCGCTGCAAGAGTAGATAGGAGATACGTATATAGAGTGAGATATTAGAGCGAGAGAGATATATAGATATAGAGAGAGATATATAGATTGATATTAGAGATGAGATATATATATATATAACTGAGAAAACAATGTAAAAACACTTAGTTTGTTAAACATAAAATAATAATAAAACTCAACTTTACGTATTTATACTAAATTTAAACCCAACTTACATAACTTCAGACCAAGTGATGATACACCGATTTTTATTCTCCTCACGCTACGAGGACATATCAAACCACACACCCTTGCCATCAGGATAGGACATTAAGGAAAAATCCCCAGCCACCTCTCCTTCCACAGCTCCCCCTTTGGCTGCATCTCTTCAACAATCACTTCCTTTCCACCCAAACATTCCTTATTTGATCTACTAGCTTAACGTAAGTGATCATTTAAAAAGTATGGCCCATTAATACCCATAGTGGCTAAAAATTTTACATGGAGACTTGAGTTAATATGAACACTTATCCCCACATCGGTGCTTAAAAGTACTCCCAAAATATACTTTAGCCCATTCTTTTAACATGACTTCCTTCTATTGGGTTGAGATAATTTGCTCAACCCTTTTTAGCTTTGAAACAACCTCTTGTAATCAATATTCCCCTTTTCGTACTCAAAACTCTTTTGAAACTCTTAGTTTCCTTGTATCTTACTTTAAACATTTATATACCTTTTGGGATGAGTCGTCCAGTCCTTAGTTTCCTTTAATTTTTTGAGAGATTACCTCCCACTCTTAGGGGGGTTTTTTGTTTTTATACGAACTTGCCCTTCCTTTTGTCGGGACTATTTGAGTTCCCGGATGCTTTTTTGAGAGTTTAACACAATCTTTATCTTTTATCAACCTTGTAAGTGAGACATCAACACAAGGTGCCGTATTGTTTCATGCCTCATGACCCTCTTCCAACCTCTTTCCTGCACTTCTATCTGCCCTATTCACCCCCCTCTGCCCTTTTTACCCCCTTGCTTGATGCTTGACTTGCTTCTGGCGTCCGGCTCATGATTCCTGTTTATGGCCCCTTTCATGCTGTTCGCTGTACTGTTAGCGTGTTGGGCATCACCTTCTGCCTGATAGGGTACATCCCTTCGGATCCCCTCCTACCCCACAGCCCGGGCCAGCATCGGGTTCGCGGTGCCCCTTTGGCCCTATTCGAGGCACGGCGCGCCTGAGTTGTAGGTAGGGACATAACTTTGGTCTGAGGCCACTGTTGGTTGAACAAGGTCCTATCAGACAGAGGCCGACCTGAATGCGGCATGTGGCAGGCAAGGTATCCCTGAGTTTGTCAGACGGAATCTCCGACTTTTCTTCCCATTTTTTATATCTAAACCTCCTAAACTTCCATGGATCTCCCCCCAATAACTTAGGATTACTTAACTATTTCATTACACAATAGATTAGACAAAAAATAGTCCAGAAACATGAATCGACTTTACTAAAGATAATCTACATTTCAAACCGAAAGAATTTCACAATTTTTCGTCAAGAACTTGCATGTTCATCATTCAATAAACTCTAACTTGCTTAATTAAATAAAATCATGGTGTGGGTGAAAGGAACCAACACAGGACTATCTCACATACCTTAAAGATATTACCCCAACGAAATCCATGCAATGATTCTTAGCGTTCTTTTTCTCCTTCTCCTTTTGTCATCTCCGATTCTCTTTTTTCCCAAGCCCTAAGCAATGAATATTCTAAAAACAGATTTAAGTCTTCAATTTTCCCTTAATAAACGCTTAAAAAATTAGGAAATAGTAGTGTGAAAAGACTACTTTAACTTTACTAAAATCTGGATAGGATTCTCTTCAATCCAACAACCCCACTTCCGAGAGGCATATCTCACTCATATTATATCACAATTTTTCATACTTGGTGGCATCAGAAATATCTCTTCAAGGGATTTAAAACCGTATAAAGAAATCACTCAAATTCCTCATGAGATGAAAGTTACAGAGATTTGAAAATCACATAAAACTCACTTTTATAATATGTAAATGTTCCTGATTTCTCTTTCAATTTCCAAAAATGATTTTTCCTTGGTTTCATATTTTATTATTTTTTATTCCAAGTTATGAATGTTACAATATCTTCCCCTTGGGAAAATTAATCCTCGGATGAGAACTCTTTCACTAAGTTATAAGTAGTAACATCATTTCAGTTTTCCATAGAAAAAACAAATAACAACACGCTTACACATAGTCATTATAAATCTCTAAGAAGAGAATTTTTAACCTTGATCTGCATTCTCTACGGATTCGAAGAGATGTGGATATCTCTTCATATCTTCCTTATCTTCTGAAGTTTCTACCTCAAAAAATTGGTTTCTTGAATGGACTTTTACTGATGCAACTTCCTTTGTCCTCAACTTGCGCATTTGACAATTCAAAATCTAGACCTAAACCTCTTAATAGGATAAGTTATACTTAACCCCAATATCCTCACTTGGTGCAATCAATGAAGGATAACCAAAGCATTTCTTTAACATAGAAATATGGAATAGAAGATGAATCGCCGCTAACTCTTGGGTTAGCTCCAACTCAAAAGCCACATTTCCCACTATATTGGAGATAACTTTCATATATACCCAATCCTCCACGTCAAACACTAATTTCCTCCTTATATATATGTAGTACTTTTGGGGACTTTGTGCCATTTTCAACCTCTATTGATTAACTTTCATCTTCTCCATAGGTTAGTGAACTAGATTTTGTTCTATCAAACCTGCTTCACAATCTTTAAACCATCCAATTGGAGATTTGTACCTTCTCCCATAGATAGTTACATATGGAGCCATATGGATACTCGAATGGTAGTTGTTATTGTAAGCGACATCTATGAGAGGTATGTTATAAGCCCAATTCCCTTTGAATTCAATAACACAAGATATAAACATATCTCCTATGGTCTGGAGAGTTGCTTTGCCTGTTCATTTGTCTAAGGATGAAATGAAGTGCTTAAGTTCACCTTTTTACCGAAAGCTTTCTAGAATGATTTCTAGAACGGAGCACTAAATTGTTCACCTCTATCTAAAATAATGGAGACTGGAACTCCAACAAGGCCAATATTTTGTGGCAGCTCTAAGTCATATGCCCATGGGTGGTGTGTCTCACGTAGAGGTAGCTAAGAAGGACCTAGTGAAAGATGTTCACAGGTTTGCTAGATTGGGTGTTATGTTTGAAAATTATCCGAATGGCAGTTTTATGGTCCCTCATAACTCCGAGTCATCTTTAGATGTTGAGGTGACGTCCAAAAAACACCTTTATCATCCATTAATGGAGTTGAAAGAATATATTCTTAACAAGCTAAATTAGTCATTCTCTTTAGGGAGGATGGTGTGTAGAGGTATGAAGGAAGGTAGTATGTTCCCAATATAGATAGTTTCAGGAACAAGATTCCTGAGGAAGCTCATGGGTCCTGTTACTCCATTCATCCAGGTTTGAAAAAGATGTACCATGACCATAGGGAAGTGTTTTGGTGGGAAGGTTTAAAGGACATAGAAGAATTTTTAGCAAAGTGTCCAAATTGCAAATAAGTTAAAGCCAAACACCAAAAGCCGGGTGCTTTATATCAAGAAATCCAAGTTCCTACATGTAAATAAAAATATATCAATATGGATTTCAGGGTAGGTTTGCCTTGGATACAAAAGCAATATGACTCCATATGGTTTGTAGTGGATACGTTGATCGAATCTGCTCATTTTATTTCCTTCAAGTATACTTACTCAGCGGAGGATTATGGAAGGATCTTAATAGATGAGATTGTGTGTTGCAATGGTATTATATAATCCATCATATCGGATAGGGGTGCACTATTCATATTTATGTTTTGGAGGTCAGTGAAAAAAATTGGGTACGAAGGTGAAATTAAGGATCGCTTTTCATCCCCAAATTTATGGTCAAACAAAGCGTACTATCCAAACCCATGAGGAGATGCTTAGATCTTATATCATTGATTTCAAGGGACATTGGGATAAGCATTTGTATATCTATGGCTACTTATGAAGCCTTGTATGGTAGGAAATGTAGATATCCAATTGGATGTTTGAAGGGGGAGTTTCACTGTAGAACTGATTTGAGTTAAAAACTGTGGAAGAAGGTTCATATCATAAGGAACTTGTTTCAAACAGCCTATAGGTAGAAAAAGTCTTATTCCAATAAAAGGAGAATTGATTTAGAGTTTGAATAAGGTGATAAAGGGTACTTGAAAATTTTGCCTATGAAAGGGGTGGTTAGATTTTGCAAGAAAGGGAAGTTGAGTCCTCATTATGTGGGTCCCTATGAAAGTTTCTCAAAATATTGGTAAGATTACCTATGAGTTGAAACTCCCTCGTGAATTAGCTTCGGTTCATCTAGTGTTCCATGTTTTTATTCTAAAGAAGTGTATCGATGATCCGGAGTCTATTCTTCCTAATGATGTTTTTTTGTGTGAAGGATAACATCTCCTATGATAATGTTCCAGTTCAAATGCTTCATAGACAACTAAAAAAATTGAGGAACAAAGAGGTGGCTTCCGTAAAGGTTTTATGGAAGAATCACCTATTTGAGGGTACAACTTTGGAGTCTGAGGACACATGAAGTCCCGTTATACTCATATATTTGATAAATAAGGTAATTTATCCCACTTAATAACTAAAATAATTACATAAAATTGAAGTTGCTTGATTTTTGGAGAAGGTTTGAAAAACGGTCATTTTTTGTGAACTTACAGCGAAATTGTGCATATTGATTAGAAATTTTGCAAGTCTTCTAGTTTTGAGTTATGTAGTGCATTTTTATATGATGAGTCTTTATGAATATATTTATATCATGTTGTTATATAGTCAAGTTTGGCCATAATTACTCATAATGGATTTGAGTCATGTGTTGTAATGTGAGAAGGAGGAAAATGCCTTCATGTGTGATTTTGAGCCTTATAAGTAGTAATGAGTTTTGAAGTTCCTTTTATAACTGTCATGATGAAGTTGTAACTGTCGTTTTATTATTGTTGATTGCTTGGGTTATATTCTTGAGTTATTCTTCCTCTCAAAAGATTCTCAGTTTATTCGGGGAGAATGTTCCAAAGGGGGGATAATTGTTAAATAAAAGAGTTAGAAGACGTGTTTTTTTCGAGCCATTTAGAAGTATAAAATGGTTAAGACACATTTTAAGCGTTATGTTTAGTTTAATTATAAGTCAGTTGGAAATTAGAAATCCAAAAACGGTCAAAGAACGTCTATGACATTGGAAAGTTATTTAATGACGTACTAGCGTGCCTTAGCCTATTTAACTAGCTTTTCGGAGTCCGAAATTAATCAATTCTTATGGAAGGGTGTCTCACACGTATTAGTGTCAGTTCATAGTTGAAACTTCCATGGACGACTCCAAAGGACAAACCAAGGGCCTTAGAAGAGGACCCTTGCAAAAGTTACTAAAAGCTATCAATAGACAGTGTCACCAATAAATGCCACAGACGGTTCGTGGTCCAATAGACGCGGCCCCGATTGCCTCCATAGATGGACACTTTGTACATTTGTCCAAGGGTATTTTATTACAAATCTTGAAACATACAAGTGTGTAAAACGAAGGAATAATTTGCATCGATGGACACACAATCCATCGATCGTGGTCTCGTTTGTGGAGCCACTATTTTGCTACACGTTTTGAATTTGTTCATATAACTAGTTTCTAAGATAGGAAATTAATTAGGGGTTATGGGAGGTCTAATAAAGTTAATTAACATCCTATATAAATACCTTTAGCTAATTAGACTAACCTAATCTCTCATAAATTCCAAAAACTCAAACTCTCTTCCTTCTCTTTTTTTTCTCTCTCAAGAAAAGAACTCCATAGATTAAAGGTCATGGTGGGTTCTAGTGATCCAATAACAATAGTTTCTTCATCAATATTCATCAAACGACATGTTATGGGAGTCTATTCACCTTTGGGACTTTTTTGCCCAAAGAGTTCCAGCAAATTGATTTCAAAAGTATGAAATTCAAGTAGGTCTTTTCCAATCTCAAAATTTATCTTTGAAATTGATTTTTTTATGGTTTATTTTCATTTATTTGAGTATATTATTATGAACCATGACTATATTATGTTATATCATGATGGATTCGTCATGTTTGTCGAAGATTACCTATTTCTCTAAACACTAGGTTTTGATCTTGATACGAATTGTGTAATGTTGATTCAATTGAATTAGTTATTGGTTGAATTACTAGTAGCGGATGTTATTGTATAAAATTTAATACAATTAATGAATTGTATTCCTATCATTCTAGTTCTTGAGTAATTGATCTAGATTATGACTTTGATCTAAGTCTCTTATCTTAATTTATGAACTAGTGATGGATTGTGATATAGTTGTTCAATTGGCCATGTTATCATGATTGGTTATTGTTGGGTGATGATATTATACCTTATTGGGTTGAGTTAAGGGTTTATGGTAAGACCTTGATGATGTATTACGCATGAGACTTTGTAAGTCTTGTGATCCCTATTATTTAATTAAATTGTGATAAATTGTGAGTAAGTGATGATATCTCTTTGAAGTATACTCTTTATTAAGATTGATAGGGTTGGTATGATATTGAATTAAAATGTGTTGAGTATTGTTTGTGAGGTGTTGACTAAGATGTAAATGATAAAAATATGGTGATAATTGACCAATGTTCTTTATCATGATGTGAATGAGCAAATGTGCTAACCTCACTTAGATTAATTGCAATGAAAGGACTATACTCATGCAATTATTATTGAGATATGATGATGAAGATTATACAAGGGATAGACCTGTGACATACATTAAGCTATGATGATTAATAAACATTTAAAAAGGGGTTGTAGCTTAACATCGAGTTAACTAGAGTGAGAAGTGTCCCTTACCACATAATGAATGTAGGATCACTAATATACTCTAAATATTGGAGACTATAATGCATATAGCATAAAAAGGGTACAAACTATATCTCCTAGTTCTTCAACTATGTTTCCACCATTTGAATAGTAGCTAGTGGATCCATGTAGTTTTTATGCTTATGTTTTTGTACTACCTTAGCAAGTAGTCCGCCTTCATTCAATGTAGGGTTCCATGACACCGGATTCCACATTAGCTCATTTGGTCAATGTTTTTTAAGGGAAGATGTTCCCAAATGGTGTTTACCATAGTCTAGGTAGGTATATGGGACTCTACCTAAACATTGCACTAGTTAGCATTGATAAAATTCTTAGAAGGATGTTTTTATATATGTATATGATAATAATGGTACATGATATGTATATGATAATCTTAAACATCAATGATACTACATGATAATTAGTCTCACTTATGCATATGTGTTTGTATCTATTTCTAAAGTATGATGATATGTACTCGTAAATGATATGTTATAGTAAGTTTGATATTAGTCATGGTTTTTATTATGTTTACATGACTGAGTAAGTTTATGGGGCTTTGCTTGGTCATCGTACTTGTTGACTTAATGAGGGTTCTTGGGTAATTTTGTTGATTTAGTTATGTTGTAATGAACTCTTATTCATGTTTGTGCCTATTCTAATTTGATGATATAGTTGTTTTGACTATGTGCTCAATTATATGCTTTGCATGTTGACATGAATCGACGTAGCATTGTTGGTCTTTTGATATACATGTCTATGACTTAATGAATGTCTTGATGATTGGTATGGTCTTCTTCAATGTGCATAAGGCATTTCAAAGTAAATTGCATACTTTAATTAAATATCCCTTTTCAGTATGATTTCGCAATATGTGTGCATATGGTCTCACACTTAGTACAGGTGGTGTACTAATCCGATTTTTCTCCATTTTCCCCTAAAATTTTAAGTTCCAGTTGTTGAAGGACTTTTGGTACGACTTCAGAAAAGACTTGGAATTCTCAATCATCAAAGCTGGGTAGGTCCTCACTTATCGATGGCAATGCCAATATCAAGATTATGCAGTTGTTCTAGTTTTAAGACTATTAATTTTTCCTTTTGATTTGCGTACTAATCATTCTATAGGCTACATGTTGCTTTATGACGTTAATGTATGGACTAGGTCCAAGTTGTTATACTCTTATTAGATGTTTGTGAGATGAGACATCCATTTGAGACTATGTTATATCTTGTATATCTATGTAAATTATAAGTAGTAGACTATGAAATCTTTCAATATGAAGGGTCTATTTATACTGGATATGAATATTATGTGATGTAAAGGTTGATGTAATCCTTAATGCAGAAGTAATGAAAAGTTTTAAATTTTCGGCATTTTTGACTTATGATGTAATGATGTAAGATAAAAGGCTAGTCTTAATCCTCATAAAGGACGACGACGCCGGTTACTTCTAGGTGATGCTTCCTGGGTGTGACGATTTCCGTCTAAAGAACATAATTTAATTTTGCCTGACACTTTCAAGATAACAGCATAATGGCGAGCGGCTAAATGTTTAGCCTTGCACATCTGATCTAAGAAAGCTTATATCATGTCTTAAATAAAATTTCAAATTCATCACAGTTAGACGATATCAGAGTCTATTTTCCCATCAACTATATTTATGGTTCACTCGCTTATTATTTTAAGACACAATATCCGCTTACTAGTGGACCTTCTCTACAACAAATAGTTGTATATTCTGGGGAAGGAGATGCAAAATATTTTGCAAAATACAAAGCAAGAAAGCCTATTTATCGGTGGAAAAGCATTGTAGGGAATCCTAAAATTATTAGTAGTCCTCACCCTACTTATTAAATTGATGATGGAAAAGCATCATAGTTGGAGCTAAATTATTTTATGCGCCTTCATTTAAATTATCTTTTCAGTTAGGAGTGGAGGTTCCTTAGTCATCAAACATATAGTAAGCATTGATTTAGTCACCAATTTTGTTTTCATCAATATATTCATGTCAATTTATAAAATGATATTTGCATTGAGTCTCTGAAGGAATTCATTAGATATAGGAGCATTTGCATATCTTCTGCAACTATGTCAAAAGCGATAATTCCTCCTGCGATAACTTCCGCAAAGAATCTTTATACTACCCAATATTCATCTTGGTGGGAGACATCCGATTAAATGATTCGTGATGATAATTTTGAATGTTATGGTGGATAAAGCTGGGTATGAATTTATTACCCTTTTAGATGATTAAATTGAAGAAATTGACAAGATACTTTTAGAGGTCAGGACTCAACTTTCTCCCCAACCTCAATGTAAGAAGCTTAACTCCTCTAAGTCATCCATAAAGAAGTAGTTCATACTTCTACTGATAGAGAGAAATGCTGTCAATTCCTCTTCTCGAGTAATAAGTCTTTTCAGGAAACAAGAAAAACTATAAAGGATCGGTGTTGGAAGAGGCAAAGGGTTGAACCATTCGTGGTTGAAGTAGTTCATTTAAGATTTGTAGAAGTCCAAAGGGTCGATAGTACTTCAAGTTCATTTAGAATGGAGAGATAAGGTATTTGTACCTTTCTTTTTACCTTTTTTTTAAAAAATAAAATAAAATGACTTCCTAATTGTCACGCCCCGAGCGTACACCTTGGGGATTGCTGGAACTCAAAGTCTATTGGTGGACTCGATCGAACCTTTCGCCTTGCTTACTTAACTTACGGGAAGACAATATGCATAACTATTAATGATCAAAACTCTATTGAACTGATTAATAATACTAACTCAAAACTGTTTGTAAAGATCAGAACATTTAACCGGCCGAAAGTGGAAACCCAAGTCTTAACAATTAGAATAAATTAAAAAACTAAAGGACTAACATCTAATTTTCTATCATTGGAGCATCTAAAACTGATATTGATGTTTCAATAGACTCCACAACATCCTAATAATAAAAATACTAAAAGCAATAAAACAAGTACTCCGGAATGAAATAAGGCTCACCAGTTGACTCTGGAGTGCTCACTTGATTATCGGTGCGTTGGATGCTGATCTTCGTTATCTGCGTTTGCATCGAGTTGGAATGTTAAACAACGTAGGGTTAAAAAGAATATGAACGAAACTAAAGAACATACTTTACTCAACTCAAAATATATAACTCATTTATTTTAATATTAAGCAATGTAAAAACAAGTGAAATATAAATAAATATTGTTTAAAAACAAGTTGGAAACTCTATATCTATGCAAAGATACAATAAACTCTGACATATATGTAATTACAAGTTAATTGGGTATATATAAGTTCATTGAACTTCTGTGGGAGTATCTCTAAATAACAACCATCACATAAATGTTATGGTTATGATACATCGATCTACCTCACGCTGCCAGGGCATCCTGTAGCCAACCAAAGGTATAAGACCCGAACTGCCTAATAGATCCACTAGTCTTCTCTTAAAAGGGTTCATCGAAAAAGTATAACCCTTTTCTACCCATGATGGATACATTGATTTAGGGAGATGTGATTTATTTGAACTCATGCTTGTCCCCAATTTGTTGCTCAATACTAATCCCAAAATATAATGACTTATATGTTTTTAAAATATGCTTATTTTTTTATTTGAGATTAGTACTAACATAACTTAGCTCAATTTCTATCTTTGAAATCATTGTTTCTCCGCTTCCTTCATTTAAAAAGCTATTACTCTTTTCTGAAAACTAGCCCGGAGGCTCTTTGGAAATCTCACTTTCCATCCTTTTTAAATGTGAACACTTTTTATACTTATTTTTGAACACTTAGTCCCCATATACTACATCTTGGAAAAGAGAACACGCAAATCATAAAAAAATTCCTAAATCTCAACACATGTTCCATAATGAAAACAATTCAAAAACAACATTTAGAACATTTAAAATCCAACTTTTTTAGGATTAAATCATGCCAAATTAAACATAACTTGAACTTAGGTGAACAAACCATAAAATGAGATAAATTCACATACTTTATTAGGGATCACCACCGATAAAATTCACAAGTTAACTTTGACGATCTTGGCGAATCTTGCCCTTTTTCTTCTTCTCTTCTCTTCTAAGTTTTCCTTAGCGCTTGATATCAAAATCCTAACATATAAAACTGATTAATTTCTAATTTAACCCATATTAAACTCCTAATAACATATTAAAATAATTGGGTAGTGAAAGGTCTAAAATACCCTTTAAATCCTCGATTTGGACATTTTCTTAATCCGATAGACCAACTTCCAAAATGCATAACTCACTCATGCAAAGTTGAAATCGTACAAACTTAGTAGTGTTTGAAAAGACCGATCCAATATCTTTCTAACCATATCGTGAACTACACCTAAATCATTCTTATCTAGGAGTTATTATCCTTTGAAGGTCACCAAAAATTCAATTTTTATTTAGTCAAAATTTCTACATTTCGTTATACATTCAAAAATTAGTGTTTCCAGATTTTTATGAAGTCTTTTCTAGTTGCAAGATGTTATAATAACTTCCACTTGAGAACATTCGTCCTCGAACGTAGTTATTCTTACTTGACTAAGGATAATAACATCAAGTTCAAAGACCCAACAAGCAAATGAAGCAATAACATGCTTACTCATAACTTAAAGAGTGCTAAGAAGAAAATTAGTACCTTGCTCTGCATATTATGCCGAGTTCAAATAGGTGTGGGTACCACTTCTTCATCTCCTCTTATGCTTCCCAAGTAGATTCATCAACAAGATTGTTCCTCCAGAGGACCTTGATTGATGCTACCTTTTTTGTTCTCGACTTGAAAACTTGGCGAGCTAAAATTTCAATTGGAATAGTGTTAAGGTATCCCTGATCCCTATATTTTCCGGTTGTATGATCAAGGAAGGATCACCTATTCACTTTTTGCACATGAAGATGTGAAATGTCAGATGAATCGCTTCTAACTCATGTGGTATCTTGAATTAATAAGTTACATTTCCCATCCTTTTGGATATTTTATAAGGTCTAGTATATGGGGAGTGAGCTTCCCTTTTTTACCAAACCATCAAACACCTTTGATGCGTTAAACTTCTAAGTATACCGAATCATCTACTTTGAACTCTAACCACCTCCCCCTAACATTAGTTTAGGATTTTTGACAACTCTTTGCCTTTTTCAATCCCTCTATAATGACCTTCACCTTCTCTATAGCTTGGTAAACTAAATGTAGTCCTTTCAACCCAGCTTCACCAACTTCAAACCATCCAATAAGGTATCTATGTCATTTCTCATAATATTATTCATAAAGAGCAATTTGGATCATCTCAATTTCCTTTGAAATTGAACACTCAAGACCTCAACACGTCCTCTATTGTCATAATAATACGCTCTACATGTCCATTAGTCTGAGGATGAAAGCAAGTACTTAAGTTCATCTTTGAACCCAAACATTTTTAAAAAGTGTACCGTATATTGTGTACCTCTATCTGAAATAATGGAGACAAGAACTCTATGAAGTCATACAACCTCTTCAATGTACAACTTACTGTAATACTCTGCTGAATGGGTATTCTTTATCGGCAAAAAGTGACCTGATTTTTTGATTTCATCAAGAATTAACTAAATAAAATCATGCTCCTTTCAGTAGGGTAAAACCTCGATGACATCCAAATTAGGTTATCTCGCCACTTCCTCACTTCTCTCATAAATCTATCTCTAGCCCAACATCCAGTCTTTTGGTGCTCTACTTTAACTTGTTTGCAATTCGTGTACTTGGCATCAAATTAAACAATGACCTTGTACATACCATTAAACCAATATAATTCTTTAAAATCAAGGTACATCTCTGTGTAACTTTGATGAATGGAATATCTAGAGCTATTAGCTTCCTCCATGATCCTCTTTTGGAATCTATCCACCATAGGTCAATACAACCTACATTTATATTTCAATACTCCATATCCCCCTTGTTAAAAACCTAATACTCTTTGCTTACTGACATTTGCCTTTAATTCAAACAAAATGGAATCTTTGTTTTACACTTCATTCACTTTTGACATTAATGAAGATTTATCCCCACTCGTTACAACTATTCCTCTTTCCGTGAGATCCACGAGTCACACCCATAAGCATACAAGTGTATCCATATCTTTTGCTAGTTCTTTCTCCTTGTCTTAAAGATAGGTTGTAATAGCAACATAAAACCTTCTTAAGGAATCAACAACCACATTAGACTTTTTTTGGTTGTAAAGAATTCTCATGTCAAAGTCCTAGAGAAATTCTAACCACTTTTTTGTCTGAGATTAAGTTCTTCGAAATTGAGGAAATATTGTAGACTATTATAATTATGTAAGATATCATCATGAACATCATACAAATAGTGACGCCATATCGCTAATGAGAAAACTATAACAGCCAACACTATGTCATGGATTGGGTAATTTTTTTGATGAACTTTCAATGGATGAATATGAGATAACTCTGTCATTCTACATTAGGAAAAAACCTAAACTAACTATAGATTCATCACAGTACACCAGAAAACCTTGAGTACACTCTGGTAAAGTCAAAACTGGGCAGTAATCAACCTCTTCTTCAATTCATGGCGGTTGGGCTATCAATCACGGGGTAAGAAGTGAATTACTAGTCGCACCAATCTGCGAATCGAGCGAGGGAATTTTTGTCACAAGCTTATGACCATTGAGACTCAATTGTTTTCTTAGTCAACTTTGTCAAAAGGAGTTGAAATATACGAAAAACCTTCCACAAATTTCCTATAGTTTCCATTCAAACCTCGAACACCTCTCTTAGTTTTTCAGTGAAATTCTCTATATCATCATCACTGCTTGAACCAATGAAACATTGGGGATTCAACATATAGAACTCACGAATCATTGAAGTGTCAGCCCCTTGTTTTAGAAGCTCCTCGTTAGATTACCAACCATATTAGTCAAATTCAGACTCAACATCCTAATTGCCTCTATGAATTGACGTTAGTCACTTCTCCCTGGGTTGCACTTCAAGTGCATTTGGTACCGCTTGTTCCTCTACATGCCTCCTAGATGGAAAACCTCTTTCTTCTCTTGATGGAGATATGATTATTTAAAACACGTGTAAGCACGAGTTAGAGAGAAACTTCTTAGATATAAATTATAACGCACGAAAGGAATAAGAAAAAAGTGAAGAAATTTCTAAATGTTGATGCCTTCTAATTATAGATGTGGCGCGCTTCACATCAATAACTAGGAGTCTACATACACGACTTCATAGACTCCCTAGAAATCTTTATTATGTGCTCTGCTACCAATTTTTTCACGCCATGGGTCTACACCTTCTCAGTGGTTGGCACTCCAACACCATTGATGGCTTCGAGCGGAACATTGGTATGACTTACTTAATTCAGCAGAAGACAATATGCATAACTATAATGATAAAAACTTTACTTAACTAATAAACTATACTAAATGAAAAATGTTTGTAAAGATCAATACATTTAACTGGCTAAGAGTGGCAACCCAAGTCATAACAAATGGAAAAATATGAAAGGATTAAAAGGATTAACATTTTATTGTCTATCTACGAAGCCTTTAAAACTGAAATGGATGTTCAGACAAACCTCACAAAATCCTAAGAAAGAAAATAATCAACAAAATAAAATGAGTTCTTCATATTGCAAGAAAGTCACAAGTTGACTCTCGAGTTCTCTATTTGATCATGGGTGCACTGGATGTAGATCCTCGTTAGCTGAGTCTACATCATAATAGAATGTGGGTCAACTTGCATCAGTGTATTGAATGTATGATTATGCGAGTTGGAAATCTACACAACATATGCTAGAAAGAATGTGAAGGAAACTGAAGAACTTACCTGCCTCAACTCAACTCAACATATCTGACTGATTTCAATATAAAGAAATTTAAAAAACTTGTGCAATAAAAATAAAAGTTTTTAAAACATGTCGCAAACTCTTTGAAAATGCAAAGATACAATTAAATCTGACATATATATTAAAGTACAAGTATATATATTTTTTATATATAAATAAAATTAACTTTTATGGGAGATTCTCTCACCGACAACTATCATGTAAGAGCTATAGTGATGATACATCGATCTACCTCATGCTGGCAGCGCATTTTATACCCTACCAAACGTATAAGACCTGAACTGCCTAATGGATCAACTAGTCTACTATTAAAAGGGTTCATCTAAAAAGTATGTCCCTTTTCTACCCATGGTGCATACATGGTTTTATGGGGATGTGAGTTATCAGAACACATGCTCGTCGCTAATTCGTTTCTCAATACTATTCTCAAAATATACTCGCTATTATGTTTTTAAAACATGTTTTTTTGTGATTTAATATTAATGCCCTAAACATAGCTCGAAGGCTATCTTGGAAATCTGAGTTTCCCTGCTTGCTTCACTTGGAAAGCTTTTACTCTTTTTTGAAAAAAAGCCGGAAATCTCTTTGGAAATCATTTTTCCATCCTATTGAAATGTTAAAACATTTTATACTTCTTTTGTAATACTTAGTCCCCATATACTGCTTCGAAAAAAAGACTTCACTCTACTATGAACTAAACTCAAACATAAGTCATAATATAAATCTAAAATGTTGGTGTAAGACTTATGCAGATAAAAATTAACTTCTTCTCAGTTTCTTTTCTCTTTACTCAACTTGATTTTTAAGTCTAAACACAAAGTCAAAATAATTTGTAAAAAAACATATCGAAAACTCTAAGAACATTCTAGATTGGATCTTAACTTTTATTGAATTTAAATTTATGGAATTATTGTTGTTATTTATGTTTCTTGATTATTTTATATGTTTAGAAGTCATTTATAGTTAGTTAGAATATTTATCAAGTTTTAAAACACTATAGAAGGTCTTAAACAGGTTGAACTAAGAAAACTGGTAAAACACCAATCCAAGCGCATCTAGGGTCCGCCAAGACAACCCTATTTCATTGAAGATCCATCTGGTGCACTCCAAGAGATCCACCCACTCCCTCTGGCACAAATTGGGGGGATGCGCATTGCCCTTCTGACGCGTCGCCTGACAAATTTTTCAACTCGTTTTCAGACCTTAAACCATTCTACTTTGATTTCCTTTCTAAATTTCACTTAGATTTCATGTACCCACATCATTTTATTCAAGTATGTAACCCAATGAATTCAAGAAAAACATTTAGATCATCAAAGAACTGCTAAATCTCAACTCATGTACAACAACGAATTTAACTCAAGAAAATTCTAAATCCATCGTTTTTAGAATGAAATAACGCTAAAAAAACTTGCTTGGCACGTGGGTGAACGAACTCAATGTTGATATAGACTCAAATACTTTTTAAGGATCACCCCAGATGAAAATCAAAATTTATCTTTGACAATCTTGGCGAATCTTGCCCTTTTTAATCTTCTCATCTCTTCTCGTTTATTGTTATCCCTAGCATGAAATTTCAAAAATCTAAGATTGGGTAAATTTTTATTTTTGACCCATATTAAACTCTTAAAATAGGAATAAAATAATAGGATTGCAAAAAGACTAGCATACACTTTAAAATAAAGGATTTGGACATGTCCTTAATCCGACAATCCAACTTCAAAATCGCGTGACTCACTCACACAAAGTTAAAATTGCGCAAACTGTGGGGTGTTGGAAAGATTAATCTAAGGTCTTTGCAATCACATCTGGAGTTACACCTAACTCATCTTAAGCTATGATATATGGCTGTTTGAAGTTGTCCAAAATTTCATTTTTAATGTACTTCAAATTTCTAGATTTCCTTGTACTTTACAAAAATAGTATTTCTAGATTTTTAAAACTCTTTTATAGTTCTCTCTAGTTGCGAGATGTTACAGTAACCCACCCTTTTCACTTGTAGGTTTACGCTTCTAGAAACCACTAGGATAGCCACATAAAAGACCACAAGTTTGCGATGAGTGTAATGTAATTTCAAGACCAAAGGAGAAATCAATTTCAAAGACTGAGAAATAACAAAAGACATCATGTACTTCTCATGGAAAAATATTAAAAGGGTTGAATCCTTATTCAAATGATTTTTATCGAGTTCTTTCAAAGAATAATAGAGCTATGTATATTTTTAAAGGAAAAGGTTTTACGTTCAACCACAAAAGGAAATACATCTTGAGTCTTTGGTAAGAGAATTGTGGAAAACTTTCCAGAACTTCCCCAGACAAATTTCATCTTACAAAAATGATACTTGTAAGATTTTCAAGGAGTTGAAGTAAGATGAATATATTAAATCCTTCACCATTGAATATCCCTAGACTTCTTACTTATCATGTAACTTGTTATGATCAAGAACACTCTAATTTTATTTAAAAGGCGCGTGACGATAAGAAGATAGAGTTTCTTTCCAATTCCAAAGAGTATCTTCAATTGTTCAAAATAGAGTAGGGTGACAAGGAAAAAATGTTTCTTCTAACAAGAAATCACTAAAGAATGTTCAGCGGATGCTCTTGCAATTTTATAGAGAGAGGAACATGGATTTGAAGCCGTTTTAGAAGTTGTTAAGAAAAATGTTGAGGAGATTCAAGCCAAGGTTTTTGGTACGTAAGATGATATATAGTTTTGTGAAAATACTAGTTTATTATGTTCTGAAGGTAATTTGTTTGGAACAGAAAATAGAGTGCATGGAGGCTAGTCATCAATATTTTACTAGCTATAAGTTACACATATTTTAGTCTTTTTACTATCTTCCCCTGTTTTTTGTTACTCTAGAATTTGATTACTGTTTTATACAGTTTTATAGTAATGAAGTTCTTTCCTTTTTCCACATATCATGCATCTTTTGTTGCATTGTGCAATTGGAATTTGTTCTTTTATACATGATTGTAAGATTTTAGTAATTCAAAGTCATTCCATGTTTTGCATGCTAATAAGAATGACTGTAGTGCAAGTTCCACATTTTTAGGTTTGCACATTAAGAGTGGACTTATAAATTTTGTGGAATTTGATGCTTGAACTCATAACAAGTTTCAGGACCTTAACTTGTAGATTCACAGAATTCGAAGATATTGACTTGCAACTTGGTTTACTTAATCACCTCGACATGAAAACTTGTAGGACTTATCTTATTATTTTATAGATTTTGAAGACTTTAACTTGTATTCTTTAAGAATTTGAAGAATTCAACTCGCATACTTGTAAAAATTTATAGACTTCAAGTCTTGTAAAAGAAGCTCATATTTCATATGGGTTTTCCCTCTACATTGACCCATCAATACTTCGTACATGTAAAAAGTTTGAATAGACAAAATATAAAATTAAATACTTATAGGTTTTACTTTCATGTGACATATCAAGTGGGATCATTTGTTTTTTTTTTTAAAACTCATGCAACTAAACTTATAATAGGTTCTAAGAGCCTACGTACCTTAGTGAAGAGGATTATGTGAAAACATTATTTTAGGGTTAGTAATTTTTTTTCTTTGTTATGTCATACACTATTTATATTTTTGTTGTCCACAGGATTTTTACTGCATTTCGGCTCGTAGCTTTGGAGCATCAAATATTACTTCAGGGGTACCTTTTTAAGAAATTTTTCGCATTAGGTAGGACCGATCCTTACGCCATAAACCTTCAACACATGCTTGGAACACATTTGACTATGCTTCTTGTATGACATATGGTCTATCCCACTTTTAGTTAAATTTTCTCCCAGTATTGTCAGAAGTAATAATGGGTCTTCTTACCACGAGACATGGTCTCCAACATAAAAATACCTTAAGCAAACCATCTTATTGAAACCAGGAGACATACGATCTTGATAACATTCAAGGTTTTGTTGGGATTCTAGCCTCTTTTCATCAAGTGCTTCTACCACAGCAAGACACTGTCGAGCATTTCTTCACCAAGAAATTCTTGAATAGCATGTCTGAAGGAAGGTATTTGACGCTCAAGTGGCAAGACTGCTTTAACTCCCTAAGCAAGTGAATAACGTGTTTCTTGAGTTGAAGTTTTGTTCGATGTTATTCATGCTCACAAAGAATTTTCTATTCTTTCTTGCCAATACTATTTGGACTTGAAGATAATTTTCTTGAGAAGGCTGAATAGAGCGTTATTGAATGTTTCAACGTGATCATTGGCGCCAGCATGATACATAGATGATTGACGTTTGTTGAAGTCGAAGAGATCACAAATCTTGTTCATTAACTTGTTATTGAATCTCTTGTCGTTGTGCATTATTATGTAACGAGGTATGTCAAAATAATAAATGATATTCACTTTGATAAAATTTGTAACATTATCATTCTTTATTTCTCTATGAGCTACAACTTAAACTAATTTTGTGAAGTAACCTCTGCCCTATCATCAAATGGACAAGATGCAATAGTTGGGTCCAATTCTTCGGGCGGCGGATGGATTAAATTATCATGAAACTAAAAAAACATAGCACCTCTTACCATAGTCTAAGCAATCCTTGTTATGACCCCAAAATGAAATACGATAAACTAGAGCCTCACATGTGGTATAATAGTTAATTACTTGTTAATAAGGTGTGTCATATCTTGAAATAGTTGGTTTGAATAAATTTGAGGTCAAACGTCATAGGACGACCAAGACATCGGAGAACTAGTCTTGTGTATGCTAGTAAGTCTTCGAATGTTATATGTGTGTTTATGTGTTGTTTGGGGCATAAAATGATAGGATTGGACAAACACAACCTTCATTCATGACTCCATCTAACGCCCTTTCAACCAAACGATGCCCAATCAAAAGGGGGAGTAGTTCCACACTTAAGCGTGGGAGATTAGAACCCAAATAAGGACCTCTGACCAAGATGACATAGCAACATAATGAGCCATCGTTCAGCCGACACTCCATCAAAGGCTGGCTGTCATTTGGTACCTACAACACTGCCAAGTCTCAACAAAGTGAAGGGTGAATTAGGAAAGCCAGCCCACGTTCCAATTAAGTCATGGATTGTTATTCTAAATGTTATTAGGTATTTTAAGGATATTCAAACAATTAAATATCCGTTTAGACTTCATACTCCAAAATAAAATCTTTCCCTCCCTAAAGTTCTCCCAAGAGCACCATTGAAGAAGAATAGAAGAAGGAGGCAGAATTTAGGACAAATTTCACAAAGCTTTCAAGCTTAGGTTAAGGATTTAATCAAAGGTATTTACAAATCCTCGATCCATATATTCTTCCATCCATGGAAACCTCATATATATCCGTCAATTGTGAACACAAAATATTTCTAATATACTTATGTTTGTGATTACATTGTGGGTAAGGCTTATTTGTGATCCCTATCTAGCGTGTAGAGTAAAGGTTGAAAGTTCTAAGTTGATCTTCTTAATTTAATTGTCTTGAATAATATTTGATCCTAGTTAAAATCAATAAGATATGAATTGAACTAGGTATAATTCTATAAGAGGGATCTTAACTTTTAACGTTATAATTGAACCAATATGGCTAAGTAGGATTTTATTTACCTTCTAATGATTAAAGTGACTAAAATATGTTGTAATTACAGGTGGTTCATGATAGAATGAAGCTACTATTGAAAAGAGGGTGTGTAGCCATTATTGTTAGGGCTTTTGGGATGAAGTCATTATGAGGGTATTGTGATGATTTATTTTGTTTCTCGAATAAACTTAAACATGAATAATATAGGGGAGGTTATTTCTCTCACATAGGCGCATTCAATGTTGACGTAAGAACATAAAAGGAATCAAAGATTGATAGACTAGAAAAACTTTAAGTTGCATTGTATAATAACTTCTTGTGTGGTTCACATAGTAAGATAAGACCAAGATAGAATATCTTACTATTGAGTTCTTATTTCTCCTTCATGGATTGTTGAATTATGTATCTTGGGATGGTAGATCTCATGGTATCTTGGGATAGTAGATCTCATGGTAGAAAGGGTTGGTAGATATCATGGTAGAAAAGGTTGGTAGATCTCATGGTAGCTTGAGATGTTGAATCTCATGGTATCTTGGGTTTGAGGAGATAATATCTCCCATTGTTACCTTGATCATGCATTGATATAGTGCTTGTCATGGTAGCATACATTAGTAGTAGGCAAGTATCAAAGAATGGAGGATCGATACTCTCCTAGGGTTATCTTTGATCACCATGACTAGAATAACTTCATGATAACTTTATTTGTTTAGGATAAAATAACTTCATGGTATATTAGGATTGAGATATGTATTTGTCTTAAGAATTGCTTAGGGTTCAGGACCTATGCTCCCCGATGGATAGCAAGCATGTACATGAATGACTTCATGCTTGTTAGGTTAGTATTATGATATCCTTCATTTCTTATCTTTGAATGTATATTATGATGTCTTAGATGGTAGTAGGTATATTGTGTTAGTATAATAAACGTAATAGACTAGAATGTAATATAAGTTATCATGGACTAGGTCAGCCTAAAGAAGTACATCGTATGAATGATAGAATAGGATACCATTCATAAATGGCACAAGTATGATTTGAAAGTACTTATGAAATAGCATCCTATATAATGTATGTTTAACTTTAATAGTTTTTTTAAGTTTCATTTCATGATATGATTGAATTAGTATGATAGTTCATTTCGACTATGAATTAGGTCTAATATAATACCTAAATATGATTAATATGAACAGGGTGACTTCAAGATATGCTTAGGTTGTGAGGTAGAATGGCATGCCACACATGCCTTGCAAAACTGTAACTTGAGGTGACCTAGGGGTATAATGATCTTATGTCACAAAGAAATTACATATTAATTATGAAAGTGCATTGTGATAAGGAATTACCATAGAGAGGTAATTACCATAGGTAGTAGAATGGGATGCTACCTTGGCCTTACAGAAGTATACTTGGAGGTGGCTTGTGATATTGTTCACTTGAGTGAGGTTGATAACTAATTGACTTATGAATTTATGTAGTTCTTATGTTGAGTTATTCGTTTAGAATGCTTATGATATTGATTTTATGTTTATGGTATTATCTCTTATTATTATGTCTATTATTGACTAACCCTTTTGAGATATATTATGTTTTATATGTTAGCTTTCTTACTTAGTACTTTTAGTACTAACGCATAGTAACTACATTTCTAACCAAATGTAGGGGTTTTTTGAAGATTGAGTGCTTTCAGGTAGGTTCATATGTTGGAGAAGCTTTAAGATTGGTTCGTCCTCAAAATTTTTGAGGATAACACCCTTAGGTTCCCTTAATGTAATGTACTATGTTTTAGACTTTTGTTGGTTGCATCCCATTCCCTTAATGTAATGTACTATGTTTTAGACTTTTGTGGGTTGCATCCCAATACTTTAATATTCGTGGATTTAGTAGATGGTTTTGAGACGTATGTTAGAACAACTTCTGTTGTTATGAAATTATTTTCTTATTAATGTTAAGGAAAAGTTTTATATTTCTTTCATTTTTACATGATGTTATATAATGAGTCTAAGAGGCTTGCATAAGACCTTTGAGAGGTCAATCGTTGTGTTACTTCCAGGGGGTACTTCCTCATTGTAACAAACTTTGTATCAGAGCATCAAGTAATGAAATGGTACGAGGATGTCTCAAAAGCACGTGTAATAGAGTCTTATTCATCATATGAGTTGCAACACATCTATTTGTAGGAGGCTATGTGATGATTCGAATAGCCTCACTTCTTCATTATATATGTAGTGCTATAATGTTTGGCTTTAATAAGACCTTTAATGTTTGCTTATGATTTTATCGTTGTTAAGAATAATACTTGGGCTAATTCTAGAATGTAAAGAGATGACAATTAGAATCAAGAGATTCCTCCCCAAGTGTAATAATATTAAATTCATCCTGAAGGAAAACAAGTTCCTCATCAAGTTCCTAATGAACCTCCAGTCGGGAATGCCACTCTATAGGAGCTTAGGGATTCTACGAACAATTTTTTCTCAAGCCCTGACGCCCCAAGACAATAGGAAGGTAGTGGCTCCGGCAAACCGTATAGAAGGAATGAATGCTTATAAGATTAGGGAGTTCTTGAGAATGAACCCTTTGGAATTTGGTGTCTCCAATGTTGAAGAGGATCCAAATGGGTTCATAGATGCGGTTTATAAGACTCATGCAATTATGGAAATAACATCTAGGGGGGAAGCGAAACTAATTTCTGTCAATTGAAAGATGTGGCCTAAATTTGTTATGAGTAATGGAAATATTCTACGCCGGTAGAGGCGAGACTTAAAGACTTGAAGACTTTTAATTTGGCTTGCCTTGATAGGTTCTTTCCTAGAGAATTGGGGGAGGATGATAAACCTTAAGCAACACAATTTTTTTTTAAAAAAATATTCCTTGAAGTTCACACTTTTCTCTAAAAATGCTCCACCCCTTGAAACATAACCTAGGGATTTGATTAATAGGTTCATTGATAGAGGTGTCTGAACTAGTGGAAGAAGAATTCCACATGGAAATTCTTGTTTATGAGATGGATATCTCCCCCCCCCCCCCCCCCCCCCTTGTGGTGTTTTTCCACCAAATATAGGAGTCAAATATTCAAAAAGAGAAAGAGAGGACTAGGGTGGACAATGCGGGGTTAGATGGGCATGGTGGTTCTAAGAATCGAAAAGAGTTTTTGAGACAATGGTATTCTAATGATACTATGTATAAGGATTAAAAGGTGTCTAACCCTTAAACAGAAGGGAAGAAAGTGAGTTCTTATGGCCTATTTTCTCTAGATGTGGTAAAATACATGAGGGTAGGTGTTTTGCAGGTAGGGATGGTTGTTATGAGTGTTGTGAGAGTGTCCACATGAAGAAGCATTACCATATTGCAATCGCTAATGTCAGGGAAGGAAAAGATGTTGCTTCTAGTGACATGGAAGACGGTCCTTCAAAGAGCAATAGGTTTTATGCTCTCTCCTGCAAGGGTTATCAAGAATGATCTCGCTATGACCTTTTCATTATGTGTTGCTTTAATTATACATGAAAAGTTCAAGATTTGCTTATTTTTTTGTGAAATCCTTTTTTACATGATGGTTTCCTAGTTATATTGAATTTTTATGTTACAAATACATCTATGGTATTACTCCAAAGTACGGGATAGTGATCCATTTACATATGGTCTTTATATGATTATATGTAGGCACAATTTTCTTTGAATGTCATCAATGTTTGTACACCTTTTTGGAATTTAGCTAGTTTCATGAATTTGTCCTTTGTTGTGACATAATTGAGTCAATGAGGATTTTAGGATCCATGAAGTTATATTGAGCATGTCATAGCTAGGAGATGTTATCTCTCATTTGAAATTTAGTAAGTATGTATCCTTCATTAATCTTGAATTTCATTAAGTAGGTATACATTGGAATTGAAGTTTCCTTGGTTGAGTTTTTTCTTTTTTAGAATATTGCATACACGATTGGCTGCTAGTTTAGAGTTGGTCCTTTGAGAAGTGTTTAGGAAGTTTCATTCAAACATTAATGTTCCCTAGTGGGGGATATTAATCTGACCCCCAAATGAAATAAGATAAACTAGAGTCTCGTACATGTTTTATGACACGATAACTTGTATATAAGTTTTGTCACAACTTTTAAAATTTCTTTTGAAGATGTTTGAAGTAAAAATTCAAAGGACGACCAAGACATCCGAGAACTAGTCTTCTGTGTGCTAGTGTGACTTCACATGTTTCATGTAATATGATGTGTCGTTTGAGGTCTAATATCATATGAGGGGACCCTCATATCAAGATGGTTATTTTTAGGGCTGAAATGTCCTGTGCGAATCCCAAAATACGACCCTAAGGGTCCTTGAGAAAGACCCAAATATTAGCCAAAAGCTGCCAAGACAACCTTAAACCACGACTTCATTTGACACCCCTACCACCTAAGGATGCCCGTCAAAAATGGGAGTGGCTCCACACTTAGTAGTTGGAGATTATCCACAAAATAAGCAGCTTCATACAAAGATGGCGGAGCACCAGGATGAACTGTTGTTCAGTCAATGCTCCGTCAAAGGGTGTCCATAGTTTGGTACATGCAACGCTGCCAAGTCTCGACCAAGTGAGTGGTGAATTAAGAAAGTAACACCATGTTCCAATAGAAAAATGGACGATTATTTTTAGTTTTTTTTAGGTATTTTAGGGTTATTAATAGAATTAAGTATCCATTTAAAATACATACTCCTAAACAAACACTTTCCCTCACTAAAGTTCTCTCAAGATCACCATTGAATAAGAAAAGAAGAAGCATGCCATATATAGGAAAAATTTCACCAAGTTCTCAGTCTTAGGTTAAGGATTTAATCAAAGGTCTGTAAAGATACATCTTCAATGGATTCTTCAATCCATGGAATCCCCATAGATTTCCCTCAATAGTGAATTTAAAATACCCCAATCTATCTAGGGTTGTGATTACATTGGGGGTAAGACTTGTTTGTCATTCCAATCTAGTGGGTTGCATTCAATTACTTTTATATGATGTTTTTATGTGATTTCCTTGATGAATGCTAATCTAAGATGATGAAGGTGATAATGGCGATTTAGGCCATTAGATGCAAGGTTGAATGTTCTAATTTGATCTTCTTAATTCAATTGTCTTAAATACTAATTGATCATAGTTAGGATCATCTATATATGAATTGAATTGGGCCTAATTAATTAAGAGGGATCTTAGCTTTTGAAGTAAAAATTTAACCTATATGATTAAGTATTATTTGAAATACCTTCTTATGATCAAAGTGAATGAAATACCTTGTAATTAGACATGTATCTTGATAGAATAAAGATAGTATTTAAAAGAGGGCTTGTAGCAATTATTGTTGGGCTTTGGGGGTGAAGTCATTATGAGGGGATTGTGATGTGTTATTCTCTTTCTTCGATCCACTTAGACTGTTAGACATGAATATGCTAGGGGAGGCCAGTTCTCTCACATAGATGGATTTTATATTGATCTAACCACCTAAATAGAAAGAAAGCTTGATAGACTAGAATAACATAAAGTTGAATTGTCTAATCACTTCATGTGTGGTCGACTTGTTGAATCAAGACCAACATATAATTACTTAGGGTTTAGTCATATGATTCCTTCATTGATAGTTGAATTATAAAGATTGGGATGGTAGGTCTTATTGTACCTTGGGATGGTAGATCTCATGATAGATTGAGATGGTAGAATTCATGGTAGCTTGGGATGGTAGATTTCATTGTATCTTAAGATGGTTAATCTCATGGTATCTTGGGTTGGAGGAGTTCATCTATCCCATGTCTAGGTTGATCTTACATTGATAGATTTTTGTCATGTTAGCTTGCTGTAGTAGTAGGAAAGGTACCCTAGGATGGAGGGATGTAAATTACTTTAAAATGTTGGAATTGGAGGTGTCATCTTTCTTGTCGGTGACTAATGACAGGCTTGGACATAACTAATTATATGGGATGTGCACTAGAAATAAGTCGGACAACATGAGCTACAAAATAATGTTTCATCTTTTTAATTGAGAAGACAATTGTCAAGCATAACTTTTCAAATGATGAATACTTCAGCTTAATTTGCGGCATCGTTCAACAGAAGTAATAAGAGAATTATCTTTGAATTTATTATTATTTTGAGCTAACATAGCCCCTACAGACCTTTTTTATGCCGTAATGTAGAGTATCAATTACTTTCAAAGTTTAGGGGCTAACGAAACTTGAGGTTTCTCTAGATATAATTTGATAACTTTGAAAGCATGGCTACATATTTAGTCCCAATTAAAAGAAGCACCTTTCTTCATGAGATGACATAATTGTTGATATCTTCTAGCTAGATTTGAGATGAATCTCCTCAAGTAGGCTAGCTTTCCTTCGAGACTTTTTAACTCATGAATATTTTGAGGCTTAGACATCTTTGATATTGCATCAAATTTTTGTGGATCAATTTCGATTCCTTGACGACTTACAACAAAGCCACAAAATTTTCTAGAAGTAACTCCAAAGTCACATTTCAATGGATTCATCCTAAGTTGATGTCTTCGAAGTAACTCAAACACCATTCTGACTTCTTTCAAATTATCACCCCTCTTTCTTAACTCTGCAACCAAGCCATCAACATAGCATTCAACATTTTTATGGAGCAAGTCATCAAATATATTTTGCATAGCCCTTTAATATGTGGCACAAGCATTCTTTAAACCAAATAACCTAACTTTGTAATAATAAAAATTCATATATGTACGAAATGCAGTGATTTTTTTGTTCTTTGGTTATATGGAGATTTTGATTATAGACACAAGAACCGTCCATGAAATACGTCGCCTCATAATAAGTTTTGGGATACAATCATGACCTCTTGAATGAAAAGAGGAAACTCATCTTTAGTGCATGCATTACTGAAATCTCTAACGCCAACACAAAATTGAATTTGATCATTCTTCTTCCTCTAATGAACAATACTTGAAATACATATAGGATATTTTACTTAAAAATAAAGTATTCCTCAATGAGTTTGTTTACTTCATTTTCTATCAATGACAAAGTCTAGCCTAGAACGTCTTTTATCTTTCTTAACATAGTGAGAACCATTCTTGACTACCAAGTGATGGATTGCTACTTTAGGATTCTATCCATGCATTTCTTTATAACTCCAAGAGAAGATATCCTTATATTGTTTAAGTATTTATATATCAAATTTCTTTATCGACTTCTAGAAAAAAACTCAAGTAAGTTGGCCTTGGGTCTTTATCAGTGCCAAGGTTAACTTGCTTCAAATGATCTATTGTGGTCTTTACTCGTACTTAAACTTTTGATCGATCATATCAAACATCTTCATCTTCATAAGGATCATTGTCATTTATAAATATGTCAATACAAAAAATATCTTCCAACTTTTCATAAACCTTTGTTAGAGGCAAAGAATGGTACTCGTTTTGGACTGTAACATTATTCGAGAAGCTTACACTTTCATCATCTTCCTCACGCTCATTGGTGTAAACTACACTGTGAGCCTTTAATTTGCCTTGATTTCCTATGTATATGAAACCAGATGTTTCAGTCGTTGCCTCACTCTACAATCAATCAAACTATTGAAATCCTTTCAAATCAAATGTGAATCAAGCATTGTCGCTTTTAAATAACTTCTGAGATTCTTGTTTTTATTTAATTGACTTAACCTCTCAAACACAAAATTTCTTACAGTCAATTCTATGATATTGGCAATAATTTAGGTCATCAAATTTTCCTACTTCATAATGTCAGTTCATCTCGAGCAAGTCAATGAGATTTAACTCGAGCAACTCATCAAAAATCTCTAAAACATCAGAATCCAAGAAGCGATATGTTTACCCTAGCATCTCTCTTAGTGTGGACTTTTGATTTGATCTGGTCTTGGAAAGCCGTTTTAACATTTTGCTTCATGCCCATATTCATGTTGAATTTTTCAGGTGACAGAATAACATTAATGATTTCTTTGTAACACTTCTACGCATAAATTTTCTCCATCACTTGGGTTTCTGCTTGTCTCTTCCCTTGCGAGGATAATGGACGAAAGTCGTATCTTTTCCAGTAAAAGAAATGCTTAACAATATATTATAAGCGCGAGTAGACAGATCTTCGAAGGATTTTGGTTTTCTTCCTTGCAAGATGTAAAGAGGTTTCTTGTGCATTCTTTGGACGCACATTTCAAATGGAGAAGCTTCACAAAGCCTATCCCTTCTATTTAGGCACGTGTTACTCCATCCATTTATAAAATCTATAAGTGGTTCATCTTTTCTTTGGCGATTATTCGTGACTATTATCATTCTCTCATACGTTTTCTGCTACAGAAGCGATTGAAACATTTTTTGCTCCGGTTGCTCTAAACTTTTAATAGAATTAGGCTCGAGATAAGTGTACCAATCAAAGACATTTACTTTTAGAGAGAGGACAATTTTTTGACAAGATGGTCTCAATTGGTTCTATCATTCTTACATGTCTTCAGAAACACTGCAACATGTTATTTTGGAATTTTTTTCCCCTCAAATTAGTAAAAATGTGGGAGGTTGATAACTAGCATGCATTATGAAGTTATTAATTATAGCAGTGTATGGCTAATTAGCATACATATGAGAAGACATTGTGGAGACTTCCTACTTATTTTTGAGAGTGTCTTCAATAAACTCTTTCAAGCAATTCAGTTGGATCATTCCTTCAGAAGAAATTGGCATCTCTTTAAGCCATTATTTCTTCGCATGATCTATTATCTCTCAAACATCAATATCCTTTAATGGTGCATTTCTCGCTTCTTTATCTAAAATTTCCTGCTTCCTATCCATCAACTTATTAGTTCGAGGCACTTGGTGTTTTACATGCTTTGTCAATCCTTCAACCTACCTTGTCAGATTTTCGAGTTGTTCTTCATGATAGGAATCAACAATCATCATCATTTTCTTAATCATTGGATATGTAGGAGAGTAGTATGAATTTTCGCGTAAGTTAATATTCGTGGATTGACCCAACGCGATGCATGTGTAGATAATTCATTATAATCATAGTTCTCTCTTGTCGTAGAGATCATGTAACCAGATTGCTCAAATAGAGACAATGTTTTCTTGAAATTTCTAGAAAAATTTGTTCCTTCATCTAGAGAATTTATGGAGGAACTTTTTTTTTTGAAGTAGCATACCTAAAAATAGGAATTAATATGGATGAAACTTGAATTGTTTGTTGCCTTAGCATAGAAAACTTGCTTCTGCTAACAACTCTTACACATCCAAAGGTAACACCTGGAATATAATAAGCTTCATTAGAGAAGTAGGACATAGTGGCCTCAAAGTCAGTTAATCAAGAGTTTCTTCTTCATGGAAGTTGTGTTGATATTATTCAATGGTTAAAAAGTTCAAATGAGAGGTATAGATTGTCCCACAAGGCAATGCAATAATTTGTAGACACTAATATTTGCATGGGGAAAATAATAATGAAGAAAAGAATATTATGAAAAAATCGTATTTATTATTTCAAAGTTTGAGTATTACAATGTCAATGCTTTATTTAAATCATCCTTTTCGATATAAATTTATGGGCTTTAAAGCTTTTTCTTTAATCTATGATAAACTTCAACTTTAAACTTTTTCTTGATCTTGACTTTAACTTGACTTCAAGGGCTTCGAACTTGTTCTTGAGTCCGATGGTCTTGATTTTTATTGTTCATAAACTTGTAGATTCATAGAGAATTTTATGGCATTTGTACTACTGATTTCTCTATCTTCTTTTTTAGAACTTTCATTCCCTTTTCGGAATTACAACGATCCTATTTATAGTTTTAGAATGGAATAGTTGGGATTGGAACAATATTCCCCTCAGCCATTCAGATTTAAGTGACATGGTATATGAGCTTTATGGAGCGGCCTTGTAATGTTTGACACATGACAAAATCAATTAATTCAATTCATATTTATTGTTCTGGAATGGATAGTCCAATTATATTAATCCATAATATTTATTTGAACTAATATATTTATGAATTAAATATAATTCTAATCATTTTCTAAATATATATTTAATAAATTTTAAATGATTACAGTCCTATTTTGCCATTTTTGAAAAAAAGACGAATAACGGGGTCTTTTGTATAATTTTCCCAATAATTATTGGTTTTGGAATAAACATATGCATTCACCCTTTGAGTTGTTTTCTATTAACGCCCACATCTTATTTATACTTTGAAAAAATCTAACTAACCTTATATATTTTTGTTGCGCTTCTTGCTTATGATAATAGTGAGATTAGATGAAAGGCTATTTCTTGTAGCCATCATAGTAAATCTATGCTAAAAAAACAAAAAGAACAACCTAAATTAATTGTGTGTACCTTTATTATAACCGTCTAAAACTAAAAAGAGATGATATACTCTTCTATTATACAATCTTTAGGAATTCAAACTATATGGGTGTGATCCATACAGTTAGTCCCCTTCGTTTGTGGACTAGGGTCTCTTTTGTCTCTTCCTAACAAAAAATATGGTGAAAGATATGTTGTATCATATTTGCAACAGCCTCACATTCAACATGAGGAAAATACAAACAAAACAAACCCAACCTTCACTCTGATTAGACTTTCTACTTTTCAACTTTTGAGAAATATATCTTCAAGTCTTCGAAAAGAATCTCTGGTCTCACTTAATTTAATTTGAGTTCACATGTTAAGGGTAAAAGAAATTTAGGATTGAATATCATGAAAAGTTCTTGTTAGAAATTCTGAATAAATTTTGATATTCCTTAAGGTTGCAAGTGAAATTTACGTCATGTGGTATAACCTTTGATCTTTTTCTCTCGAGGGTTGGGTTGTGTGGCGGTCTCTTGGGTCTCAGGACTTTCAAGGAAAAAGTGGTGGTTCGACTATCACCACCCTCCTCCATTTCTTTTTGCATGTGGGAGAAGTTTGTATTAGCATTTTGGCACTTGCCTTATGCTTCACAATCCTCTTTCACTTAGATGCCTTTCAAAAAGATTTTATCGTTGTCCAAAAAAGACTCACTATCCTAGAATTAGCCTATTTGGGCGTGGAAGGGAGTTTTCCAATAAATTTTAGAAATTTAGGTTTCACTTTAAAAAGCTAGATTTCACTGATATGTGCACTTTAAATTATATTATATGATTATTCTCTACGTCCAAAAACAAACACAATTTCTTCTTTACAAACAATCCAGTTGATATACAAGGCACATGTTATCCATATCCTCCTAAATTGCATCCTTAACATACTAGTAGTCTTCCTTTGGTTGCCTTGACATATATTATACTCGTTTCTTCAATATTTTCTCTCCAAATTCAATACTTGAATATCTAATATTGTGGCTAAAATATTGCGACTAAATTACTATTTATTCCCTGGACTACTACATTTCAAGTTTATCCATGTCTCCAATTGGAAGAAATAACTTCCACAAAAATTTACCTAATTAGATCTTTCATTAAAAGTACGTTCTGTAAAAGATCCTCTACATGCTCCTGATTTGTTTGTACTAGAAGTTTTCCAAGTTTTTCAGATATTCCTTGAATACTCAATAAAAGGAAAGGCAATACGTAGAACCGCCAAACACTTGGAAGAAACAATTTTTACTTTGTCAAAAAACTGTGGCGAGAATTTAATGTTGGATCGAAGGACATAGCTAATAAAATAGGAAGATTCGTAGATGTTTCTCTACCATCAACATTCAATTAAATACTGACAGACAATGACATCCCCTATTCAGAGAATGCAAGGAGCAATAAATGGGACAATATTGAATTTATTAGAACCTTCAGAGAGGAAGGAACTGGTCTGTCAAAGGAAAAAGCCATTCACGTGTATGGATCTTTTGAGCCATATTAAAACGATGTTACAATCATATGTGTTGTCTCTAATTTCCACGAAAACGTTCTGGATCTACTAACACTATAAGATATATGGAAGTAGACCTATGGCCTATGGGAACAAGCTCACAGATTAAATACCTATGAGATGGTTAACTACAATTTCATTTTGTGATTTGCTTCCAAAGAAGGCATAGAGTAGGTTATACATGATGAATGGAAATGGAAGAAGTCTCAAGCTCAACTCCATTTGTGGTCACAAAAATTCGAGCAAGAAAAGAAACTCAGCTCTGTCTGGGTTATGTTTGTAGGACTAGTATTATATTTATTTTCCGCAAAATACCTTCAGATCTATTGAAGATCATAGTGGGGGATGGAGGAAACACAACTCCAGAGACATCTCAAATGGGAAAGGGTAAGAGTAAAGGAGACGGTAATAAATTCCGAAGAATTAGCGACAATAGAGACTAGTTGATTTTTCTTCACGATCCATGTATAGGTTTAACTGGCCAGCAACTTATTCCATTAGAATAGAAAACAGAGGCCCCCCTTCGAACGAACAGTTATCGAGAAGGATATTTTCCGGTAAATGCAAGATTGTGCATTGTGATAATATACTAAAAACACTATGGAACCACTACAACATTTACAGGGGTATTGGCAAAAGTAATGTAGAAGAATACTGGTGCCAAATCATTCCATCTTTCATTTGGTGGTTAGTCTCTTCTTTATATAATGTAAACATGATCTTTTTGAGGATAAAAGGGATCTCGTAGAACTGATAGGCAAAGAGTAGCCCCCTTTGGCTCCAATGTATGGATTTCGTAATTAATCTCAAGAAATACCCGTGGTGTTGACTTTACTTGTTATTTAAATATTGCAACATAAAATCAATGTTAATGTGTTCTGTCTCACCTGTAATGAGGGTATTGGTTAGAATAAGAACATCTTCAATTGAAAAACTAATTTCATCGCTTCCTCGTGAAATTGTTTTAGCATCTCACTTCCTATATCTACATATTTATCCTACTCATAGAAAATATCTATAACTTGCATTCTAAGGAAATCACCAGCTTAAAAAGTTCTCTTATCCATGCAGAGTTCTCACCTAACCATATAAAATGCAAGTACAATCTGCATCTATCAAATGACATCGTGAATCAATTAAAGCAAGATGTAAGGACAAAGAGGATAAAGTAAGAAAATCTCAAGTATCTTTGTATATCAACTTAGAGATGACTTATTTATATCTGTTTCACATCAATAACATTAGGTATTACAAAATAATCAATGACTAGCATGCAATGTGTAACTAGACACTCTCATGCATATTCCCTTGAAAGATACGAAGAACTTTGTTAAAGAAACATGGCAAACTGTTGTTTCCTTATTTCAAAGTTATTCTTCGCATTCGTCAGCAATGTTTGCTCTCTCCGTTAATAATTCACAAAACTTACCCTTTTCCACTTCAGCTCCTTCTAAAAAATTTTAGTATGATCACATGTACAAATAGATTACCCGTATCTCTATTTCTTAATAGCTTTCAGATAGATACGACCTTCCAGAACTCTTTGGATATGACTTGTAATTACTTTCTTTAAAAAAATGAAAAAGAAAGAATCCAAATGATTTAGTGATGCAATAACAAAAAAAAACAACACGTCGAGTGAAATCCCCAAAAGTGGATATGGGAGGGTGCAGTGTACACATCAATGCCCCTAACATTAGAAGGTAGAGAGGATAATGATTCAATGATGCAATCAACTAGAAAAATAAATTGTACGTGCTTACACTTCAAATAAATCTAATTTATTAACATAGGAAATTAAACACATGTAATATATAAACTTAGGAATAGGATTCAAAACAACTGCTACGATATAAATAATTACCACGAGTCATTAAAAAAATCTAACATGTATTTTAGAATCGAAACGTGACAAAACCTGAAGCATCCTCTCCCAGAAAAGTATATTATAGATTATCGATCTTTCCTAATTAATGTGTTACTAACTCTTCCTCCCCCCCCCCCCCCTCCCCTTTAGAATAATGATTCGTCAAATATGTCAATGGTTTGTTAGTCATTTTGAAATGAAAAATGTATTACAAACAAATGTAACAAAGGCTACCTTGTAGATGCTTTGTTGTTGATGTAGTCAAAGAAATGGAAGAACATACTTTCAAGTACCATTCTGTACAGATTGACAGAGGAAGTTTGTTTCTCAAACATGTGACTTGTTTTTTTCTAACTTTCATCATCTTAAAGACGAAAATCATGGTATTATGGGAGTATGTTTTAATGAATAGGATATTATTTTTGTGCAAGAAAATCAAAAATATGAGATAGCTCCCCCAATGAAATATAAGAAATCTTGACGTTTGCCATCTACTCATAATTAAACAGGTGATACCAATTGAGATAAACACATGGTAAAGTACTTAAGATGTGATATTTTCTATGATTGGAGTGAAACACCAAAATGTGATACTGATCTCACAACCTTTTTTCATGTTGGTTATATGCCTTTGTACGTATTTCCATCTGAAGAAGGGAATTGCATTCGGCATGAAACATTAAAGATAGAAATCTTAATGTCGAGCAGTGAAAGAGTTATCATTACGCAATCTTAGCAATTATATATCATGGATTAAATACAATTTAATATTCTTAACAATTATACCATGTAAGAGTCTTTTTTCCATCTGCTATGCTTATTGTTGGCTTGCTTATTATCTCCAGAAACACTATATGCTTACTGGTGGACCTTCTGTACCATAAATGTTTTATATATTCTTGGGAAGGTGCTGCAAAGTACTTTGACAAATATGAAGCAAGAATGCATATTCATCAAGTAAAAAACATTGTATGGAATGAATCCATGCTTAGCATGCCTCACAAATCTTATTATATTGATCATGGAAGAGAACAATAGTTGGAGCTAGCTTATTTATGAGCCTTTATTTTAATTATTTTCCATTTAGGAGAGGGAATCCTTTGTCATCGAGCCATATGACGCGAACCGATTTAGTCACCATTTCGGAGATGAGTATTCATGTTGAGTCGGTCGATGAAGCACTTAGATATTGGCGCATATTCATATCACATGCAACTATGTCTAAAGCGATATTTCCTCGTGTGGTAACTTTCACAAAAAAGCTTTATAATACAAAATTTTCATCTTAATAAGAGAGACCCTATGGAATGTTTCTTGTGGATAAAATAAATGTTATGGTGGAGAATGTTGGATCAAAATTTATTACCGTTTTCGAAGATGAAGGTCAAGATAATTAGGGGAAACATTCAATGGTTAAGACAACATCTTGCTCCCCAACCTCAATGTAAGAAGCCTTACTCCTCTATGGAATTTAAGAAAAGAGTAGTGCATATTTCTACTAATAAATAAAATTGTCCCCAATACCATCTTGTCTTGTAAACGATCCTTTACAGAAACAAGCAAAACTAGCTAGGATAATACATAGATGAGGCAAAGGCTTGAACAATTTGGGGTTGAATTTGTTTATTTCGGAGTTTTAGTAGTCCAAAGTGTCGATAGTCCTTTAAGATCATTGAGAATTGAGTGACAAGGTTTTGTTTCATTTCTTACTTTTTTCGTAATATAATGACTTTCCTAACTATAATGCCTTGAGCCTACACACTGTGTGTGGCCGGAACTTCATGACCATTGATGGCCTTGAGCGAATGCTTGGACTGGTGATGCTTTAATATGTCTATCTTTTTATATTTCGTTATCAACGATAACAATCTACAATTTGAGTGTCTACGAATTGAAGCTAGTTGTCACATCGGGGGAGAACCCCCTAGAAGTATCATGGTGTACTTGACCTCTCGGAGGTCTTATACAAGATCATAGTTATCATTCATCACATTGTCATAGTAAACTAAGTGGAAAATTTAAAATATTTCAAAGAACTTCGTATGCTAGAAACTTCACTTCATATATTAATAAAATATCATATTACATACATAGACTCTAAGTCACTTTGCCATTTTAGACTCAACAACATTAGAGTACATTAGGGATATGACCCTTAAAACATAATCATAAGTATACAATATTATAAAACTTTACAGTAAACATAAGTAGGGAAACTTTGGAACTTAAGGACTCCTTTCCTTGATCTTGGGAATTAAATATCAATATCCTCAATCTTATAGACATCCTTTAAGCATCCATAACCTAAACTTTTTTGTAAAAAGTAGAGAAGAATGGGATTATTATAAGAATGCACTAAGTATGGCAACTATGACAAAACAAATATTTAAATAGACATTTTCTTGAAATCAGATATCATGCCTTTTGAGTAAATCATAATAAAACCTTTATACAATAGCATTTATATCATTCACATACTTCATATTAACATATTCAAAGTCCAAACATCATAGAAAAAAATTGAATTTAAGTCCAATTTGAAGTCACTTTATATTGAACTATTCCTTCTCTGCAGTGAACACTTTCACATAACAGTGAATCCTTTTCTTTAACTCGTCAATCTCCTTAGTAACCCTTTAGTGATACTTGGTGCACTGCATCACCTTAAAGTCACAAAGAAAGCATTCATATAACCTACATAACCCAACACATATCCTCATAATATATAAAACCCACATTTAAGTAAAAAATTCATTGGCTTTATAGTAAGCTACATAAATTTTCACATATATTTGCCTCTTTTCATATACATTATGATTAGACCTTATTCATGATCCTAATCTTAGTCTACTAGTGCGATGCACATGATAATCCTCATAACCCTACACATACTTAGTAAACCCTTCATGAGACCACAAACGTTAACTTTAAAATCATACATCACCTTATTAAGTGAGGAAAACCTTATTCATGTCAACAACGTTCATCATATAGATATTAAAGCAACATTAAGCATATACATCAAGACCACTTCATATAGGCTCAAGTCATGCATTTCATCACATCAAGTAGAAAAATACTACAAGCTCATGCATAAGGGATATATACATAAACAAACACATTTAGAATTCCGAGGACTTCCCTCAAGAGTCACTTATGCATTTCATAGGTGAAGCCCCATACCCCCACCTATACTAAGAAACTACCCTTCGCTTATCCTAATTAAGGTCCTTACTTTACTTCCATTGTCCATTTTACTTTAGGGAAATTATAGCCTTAACCGACACTAACAGCATGGGTGCTAAGCATGGAATTTGGTGTTGTAGAGCGTTATACCAATAGAAGGTGTTCTTACCTAGCCACCACAGATCATTATCACATACTAGAACTTTAGTTGATATTACATTGCTAGATCCTATGTGGGAAGCATAGTTATGGATCTTGGAGGTACATGTGAAAACCTTCTTTATGCCAAGATAGGGTATTGTGGTTTTTCACTTATGGAAACCCTATGTATGAATATTGAGGTATTGTGCTTATCCACCTCATGAGATTTATGGTAGACCTTCCTTCTGACACTGGAAAGGGACACACACTCATATACAAGTTCACTCGGTGCTAAGATAAGTCCCTTTTATTTAATAAGCCTTTATTATCATATCTTTCTAAAACATAGGTTCAGGAAAGTCATACCCTCATATGATTAGCTCATAGTTCATAGATGAAACTTTATCAACCTAAATCATGTGATAAACCCTTTCATATGGATATAGCATATATCATTAGCACTATCTAGTTTAGGATACACTTGAGAACAACTTTCAAGGCTTTTCTATTGACTAGATAATCATTTATGTGTGTGTGTATACATATATGTGACTACTCCTTTCACATAACACATTAAGGTCATACATGTTCAAACATTCATATTCATAAACATATAAACAAAAACTGGTAAGTATCCTATCAAGGAACACATGTGCAATACATAGGCAAGGTCCTACACCCTTTCCCATACTAGTACACCTATCAAGTCATCCTAGTTAAGGGAACACATATCATACATTCATAAAGATAATATTAACATGCATAGTAGTAGACACTGGTGAGTATTATAACTACGTTTCATTTAGACACCATGACCTATACTACTTCTAAGCATGCATGTCATGTGAGGGTGCGTGTACATTGGTGAATAAGATTACATGTGGCTATCAACAACATATTGAGGCAGCCACCCTCTTATGACCAAAATACATTATCAAGCATAGAAAATACAACACAACTTAGCGTATGAGGCAAGGTAACCTCAAATATCACTTTAAGACTCCTAACATTAGTTATTCACACATTCAAATAGGGGTACATGGTTAGGGGTCATCAATCTTTAACACTTCATCAATGGCAGCACCTACACATTATTTTAAAATAACCATTTGCATGCTCATAACAATAGTAACATAACCTAGATTCACAACTAGAGAATAAAACTAGGCACAAGTTATGCATAATATGATCATCATATCCACTTATTCAAATATTCATCAATTTTCCATCAAGGACTTGGTCAAAACATATATAATGACAATGTGGTAAACACCGCCACCACAAGGGGACCATACCACACAATGCCATAAAGTCTTCATCAACATTATTAAAAAGAAGTAGAGAAGTAGAAGAGTAGAACAATTCTTACCAATCCTAGAGCCCTTGGTAAACATTAACCATTTCTAGTATGACATCAACAATTAGAATATAAGGCAGTAGCTAAATTACCATAATCATTAAAGAAACCATGAACAAATAGCTACAATATAACTCTATAACATAATATAATACGTCACATATATACTAGAAAGTATCAGAAGATAGATCTTTAACCCAAATCGCTTGCATTGATCATCAATAGATCTTTATAAAAAATATACATGTATGTCAGTACTAAAGATATCATTACTCAAATTAAATCATTCTTAATCTACCCTCACATTTAGATCGTGTCATATACAGTAGAACATTCACATTATAGGCTAGAAGGATCTAAATAAATCTTTATCAATTCTTTGTTCTATTTCAGTTAGATAAATTATACCTAATAATCATCACATTATACTATATGCAGACCCTACGGCAAATAACCATGATCGATTCACTAGGACGGTAACAAACCTACCGTTAAATCACAAGTTCCCACTTGAAGACTATAAGAACTTAGTCAACTCATTTAATCCCTTGTTTCACCTAATCCACTTTTATACAATTAAGGACCAATGTTATAGTGATCACATTGATACTAGACTAAGCCTGCTCAAATCTTCCTACATTGATCCTAATGGATCCTTCATTGTCAATTAATAATTAAATCATTTAAATAACAGTATATATTGACATTTCAACAAAAGAGAATTGCAACTCAAGCATTAACAAGTCATGATCTCAACACCCAAGCAAAGGCTAAATCAATTTTCGGAAGGGACATGTCTTCATAACGAAATTGTATTAAAATCACAACATCAATAAATCAACATACATTAATCATGATTAACACATTAAAAAAAATTATAAGGAACCCGTTACTAGATTGAAGAAAGAGAGATTTGATCATGACACTTCTTTGAAAAACATTGAGATTAACTCTCCATGTAAAAAGTTACTTAAATATGAAGTATTTCCATACCTTTTTATAGTTGAAAACATCTAAAACATGATTGTTAATCCATGGAAATCCAATATCATAGATGTTCTTGAGCTTCACTTACAATGGAGGTTTCTAGGGAGAATTGGTTTTTTAAGGGAAAGTGTAATTTGTGTGCATGGAATTGGGAATGTATTGATCACATTTTTGATAACTTATATACACCAAAAAATAGCTAAATAAATCAAGTAAGTCCAGGTTAGGATGTTGAGTGAATCTCCCATTTCTCCATTTATTGAAACAGTGACACCAGGCTGCATCGACGGACCACCATCGACGGCCATTAGATCCATCGACTTGTCGTCTGTGGCTTCAGTCGATTGGAACATGGACTGTTCTTGTGTTCATCCTTTCCAGGCTAAGTTTCCATCGACGAGGCCTCACCAATTGTCCGTTGGTCAACCAACTAGGTGTTGTTTAGTTCAGTAGATTGACACTGTCGACAGCCCTTGGGTCCTTCTTGTTCGCCCTTTTGCGGGGTTCTTGAGAAGTCGTACCCGGATGTGTCCAATGTAAATATTCACACTGACAAGTCAAGGACCTTGCATGCATGTTTCACCCAAAAATAGCACATAAAACACGTTCAAATAGGCTAGGCCCCATCACGACAATACTTTAACGTCTCAAGGGCTAGCTTTCGAACGTTGTTGGACGTTTGACCTCCAAACTTCATAAAACTCCATATACTAACTACAAAACATCATCATAACCAATTTTTAACTTCATAATCACATGAAATATAAATATAAGCAAGTATAGACACATGAGACAGATGGGTAACTAGTCGTCGAACGTCTTGGTTGCCCCTTGGAGGATGAAATCAAAATCACCTCAAACCTTACACACTGCTCCAATAGCATAGTATAAACAATTTTGGTACCTTTGACCGTTATGAAGAACATTTTAGGATCTAGACACCCTAACTCATTTTTGGGGTCTTACAATATCCCCATTAGTGAACATTTGTCCTCGAATTACATTTACAGCATTTTGATAACAAAAAAGACTTCAGTACATCGATTATAGAGAAGTTCATCACATTTTGGACATTATCATATAAAATTCAATCCACGCAATCAGTAAAAACATCAATTCGTTCACTCTTTTATGCATCAAACATAGAGGCTCTTATCATATTAATAGTCGGAACATCCGTCTCCTAGTTATAACATGGTCATTACACTTTAATTCATAACGAGCTCATCTTGTAGCCATTTTTAGGTCACACTTAAGAGGATTTCAACAATACTCAAGAAACAATTATATACTCATACTTCAGTGAACATAGACTTGAATAATTGAATCAACAAAGATATTTATTAGTTAGACCTAGTGCCATGAAGGTCATACTCAACCATAAAATTTTGAGTGGTGTCTATGGAGGAATGTCCTTCTCCTCAACAAACTTATATGTATCATGGGTCACATCTAACCAAAGTACAAGGTCAATTCAATCTTAAAATGAGAAATTCTCAATTTTTAAACGAAGTAATGCTCATGTTTCCTTTCTAGTGAAGTCCAAATGGTCAGTCACACCAATCACATTACAACAAATAGGAACTAATTTCATAAAATGTCATTTTTAACACAGCAATAGCCTTCACAGTAAGCATCATTTTGGGAAATGTAATACAAATAATAGGCACACATATGAACAAAAGCTAACATGCCTTCACTGTTCAAAAAGGATCCTAGAATCATGGTTTCCAAACCGTCAGAAGTCACATAGTTTTCAAGATACTCTATACTTTTCAGTTTAAAGGGACTCAACTTTCCATTAAAATGCTAAATATTGCACTTCACAAGTGACTACAACCATGTATCTTATCTTACCTCATGAAGTTAAATGCACAACAAGCATATTAAGATGCACAATAAACATGAGAGAACCACGAAGTTCATAAAAAAATTTCCAATTACTTGAAAATCTTAAAAATACAATTAATATAGTGTCAATCAAGAAATATACCAAACATATAAGGTTCATGCAATTCATACTTTCTTCAAAACTCTATTCATGAACAAACTTACTAAGAATTCATTAGTTTCAATGTTCAGTAGAAATAGAAGGACAAGGTAGAAAGTATCTACCACCTTAGTACTCCATTACCATCCCCCACTAAGGGTAAACCCTATTAGGAGAAACTTAACCGAATCTTAAGAGGATCAGTATTTATAACCCTTCATTTTCTTCACTTAAAAGTGATTACCACTTTAGAAGTGATTACAAGAAGTTAACATAGGAACACCAAGGTATTCTAAACCTTGTAATTTTAGGCTAAGTATCCCCCAACTATGAAGTTAGGTCGTACTATTTAACAACATAAGTTCTTCAAAAATAAAATAGACACCAAGGTCATGCAACATTAGGGGAAACAACAAGGAGATTAAGCCATAAGGAGTCTTTCTTTTCTTTTAACATTAAACTAAGGTAACTTCTAGGTCAATCAGACCCACATAATCACCCTAGAAAGATTAGAATACTATCCTCAATTCTAGGTGAAACATAAATTTCACAACATGAATGGACTTACAACACAATCAGAAGTTACAAGCAAATCTACAATTCATCATGCCATATGACTCTCATTATTCATTCCAATTAGAAAACCTCTTTGTTTACATTCATTATAATTCTAGTATGCATCAATTCTATACACATTTCAACAACTTCTAATTTTGGAACAATTTAGTCAATTTCCCAAAATCTTACAGTAAGTTGCCTAGCATTATAGTCAACGTGCTTTTAAAATTCCAAAAATGCAACATTTAGGAATTTTTTATGGGAATAACATGACAATATGAGATACCAAACATTACCAAGACAAACATACTATCATCACACCTATGATCAAGTATATTCGAAGGACTCCAATCAACACAAGGCAACATATAAAAAGGACCACGTATTCTTTGGGTAGCATGCCTCCATAAGTAGTAGCTAAGCATTTCATGTTCAAATCATAGTAATTGGCTACGATCATGTAAAACCATATAGGAACTCATTATTCCAAAAGAAACTCATGTTAACCATAACAACTTCTAACATGCTTTAACTATATCACGACATACATTTATCAATACAACATGCTATTTTCACATCAATTTCATATATAGTCGTAATTGGCATCACATCATGAAAATATGCCAAAATTCACCTTCACGCATACTCATTAAACCATAAAACCAACATAGCATTTTAAATAACCTTTTCTCCCTCAAACATAGAGAAAAATATCAGCCAAGAAATCATATCTAAGAGACTACTGGACAATAAAACATAAGAGAAAGATCTTATAGAGTTAAGTTCTATGGCACGATATGAGAATGAGGAAAAAGGAAAACTCTATTTTCCTATAGACTCTCATACTATTTGATGTGTCGCGACTCACCAACAATGATATGACACTCTACTAGACGTGGCAATATCAAAATTCTTGGACCCTATAACAACTTTTAAATCCTCATGTTGTTATACAACATTTGTCACATCCGTAGAGCACCCCCTTAAAAGTAAAATGATGTACTTGACCTCTCGGAGGTCTTGTACAAGCCCAGAATTATCATTCATCACATTATCACAGTAAATTTAGTGAAAAATTTAAAAATTTTTATAGCACTTCATATGCTATAAACTTCACTTCACATATACTCAAAATATCTTGTTACATACTTATACTCTAAGTCTTTTTGCCATCTTAGACTCAACAACATTAGAGTACATTAGGGACATGGTTCTTAAAACATAATCATAAGTAGACAACATTATACAAAGTGGACACTAAACTAAGTATGAATCCCTTAAACTTAAGGACCCCGCTTTCCTTGATCTTGAGACACATATTAAGTCCTCAATGGAATAGACATCCTTGAAGCATCCATACCTATACATTGTGAGATAAAAATTAGAGAAGAATAAGGATTATTAAAGAATGCCACTAAGTAATGGAATCCCTTGCAAAACATCATTTAAAAAAGGGACATCTTCTTGAAATCATACATCATAGTTTTTGAGTAAATCTTTTACAACCTTGTAAAATCGTATTTAGATCATTCACCAACTTCATATACACATATTCAAAGTCCAAACAACATGGAAAAATACATATGGAATTTAAGTCTTTTATGAGATCACTTTATAGTGAACTATATTCTTTTTTACAATGAGCATTCTTTCACAGTTAAGTTAATCAGTTTCTTTTATCTCATCAACCTCCTAAGTAACCCTTTTCTGATACTTGATGCAATGAATCACCTTAAAATGACAAAGAGAGCATACATACAACCTACATAAGACAACACATATCCTCATATAAGCATAATATATCAAAGACCCATTAAAGTAAATCTTCACTCGCTTTATATTAAACTACTCAATTTACACATATACTTACTTTTTTCATAGACATCATTATAAGACCTTGTTCATGAACCCCAATCTTAGTCTACTAGTGCAATGCACTTATGAAGCCTAATAACCCCACACATACTTAGTAAACCCATCATGAGACCAAAAACCATAACATTCAACTCATACATCAACATATTATGTGAGGACAACTCCGTTCAAGTAAGCAATTTTCATCATATATTTATTGTGACCAACATTAAGAATATACACCAATACAACTTTAAATAGGCTCATACCATGCATTTCATCGTAACAAGTAGACCAATACTACAAAGTCATGCATAAGGGACATCTACATAAACACGTGCATTTAAAAAACCTTCGTAGCACTTCCCTCAAGAGTCACTTGTGCAATGCATAGGTTAAGTCCCATACACCCACCTACACTAAGAAACAACCCTTAAGTTATCCTATTTAGGGTCCTTCCTCCATTGTCCATTTAGAGTAACTATGGCCTTAACAGACACTAAGACCATGGGCGCTAAACATTGAATTTGAAGTGATAAAGTCTTACACCAATAGAAGGTGTTTTTACCTAGGCAAGGTTTAACTATGCTAGAATTTTAGTGGATATCACATTGCCAGATCCTATATGAGAAGCGTACTAATGGAACTTGGCGGTAGATATGAAACCCTCTTTATAGCAAGATGGGGCATTATTTTCATTCACTTATGGAGAACCTTTTTATGGCTATTGACGCATTCTAGTTATCCCCCTTTTGAGACTTATGGTAGATCTTCCTTCAAAAATTAGAAAAAGACACACACTCATTCCAATTCAATCGGTGCTAATCTAAGTTCCCTTTTATTAAAAACACCTTTATTATATTTCTTTATAAAACATAGGCTTAGGAGAATCAAACCCTCATATGCTTAGATCATAGGTCATAGATGAATGGTCATCAAATAAATCATGTGAGAAACCCTTTCACATGGACAAATCATTTATCACTACATCTATATAGTTCTGGATACACTTGAGCACACCTTTCAAGGCTCCTCTATTGACTAGATCATCTTCAAGTATGTGTGTATACACATATTAGAGTACTCCTTTCACAGAATAGATTAAGGTTAGACATGTTCATACATTCATATTCATACACATAGAAACCAAAACTAGAAACTATCCTTTCAAGGCACACATGTCTAATGCATAAGCATGGTCCCTACCCTTGCCTATACTAGTACACCTATAAAGTCATCCTAGTTAAGAAAAAACATATCATACTTTCATAGACATCATATTAATAAGAATAGTAGTAGACATTACCTTATATGAACTACTTTACATTTAGACCCATCACCGTATCCTACTGTAAGCGTGCTGTAAAGTTAGGTATGTGTATGGTCAAATGATCACTAATTTCTAATCAACAACATATTGATGCATCCCCCCCAACCCTCTTATGACCACACAATACATAATCAAGCATAGACACAAACACAACTTAGCCTAGGCGATTAAGGTACTTCACAATTTACACTTAAGACTACTAACATTAGTTATTCACGCTTTCATATAGGGGTACATGGGTAGGGGTCATCAGTATTTAATTCTTAATCAGTGGAAACACCTACACATGATTTTAACATAACCATTCACATGGTCATAACAATAGTAACATAACCAAGATTCATAACTAGAGAATAAGACTAGGCATGAGTTACATATAAGATGATCATCATAAACACTCATTCATATATTAAAAAAATAGCCTTTAAGATCATGGTCATCACGTATATAGTGACCATAAAGTAAATAGAACCACCATAGGTAGATCATACTACACAATTCCATACAGGGCTTCATCAACATTACTACAAAGAAGTACAAAAGTAGAATAGTAGAGCAATTCTTACCAATTCTTTAGACTTTGGTCATCATTGACCATTTATGTTCTTTCATCAACAATTTGAATATAAGAAAGTACATAAATTACAATAATAATAAAATAAACCATGTACAAGTCTCTATAAGATCGTACTATAACATAAAACAATACATTATATATATACTAGAAAGTATAAGAACATAGATCTTTAACCCAATACGCTTGCATTGATAATCAATAATACTTTATCAACAATACACATATACGGAAGTAGCTAAAGATATTATTGTTACTTAAAATAAATCATTGTTCATCTACCCTAGCATTAAGGTCATATCATATACACTACAACATTAACTTTATTGTGTAGAAGAATCTAAATCAATCTTTATCAATTGAATGGTTATCTATTCATGTTTGATCAATAATACCTAATTATCATAACATTGTACATAAGGCAGTATGTATGGACAATTAACCATGATCGAGTCACAAGACAACCAACCTTGTGTCAAGATCACAAGTTACTACTAGATACACTAGAAGAACCTAGATCAACTCGTATTAATCTTTATTCAAATTGATCATAGAAGATTTGTTATGATAATATAATCATAATATTAACCTTAGGAAGTATCTAAAAGACTCTCAACATATTCGAAATCCACTGTTATACAATTAAGGACCAATGTACAGTGATCAATTTGATACAAGAATAAGCAATGCTTCCAAATCTTCCTACTTTTATCCTCATTGCTCCTTCATCCATCCCTTTCATTAATTCATTCAAATGAATAGATTATGAAAAGTCAGGTAAGAAGAATTATAATTCACCATTAAACAACGTATAATCATAACGCCCATACAGGCTAAATCAATTTTTGGGAAGGAAAAAGGAACTGTGTTGATAACGCAATTTAGGACTAAAATCACTTTAAAAAACCATCCTTACCAAAACTAAATCATCATATTGAGCCATTAAAAATGTTTTTTGAAGGAACCCATGGATAGATTTAAGCAGAGATTTGATCATGAAACTTCTTTGAAAAACATTGAGCTTAACTCTCCAAGTGAAAGTTTACTTAGAAATAAAGGATTACAATTACTTTGTCTAGTTGAAAACACTAAAACATGATAATTAATTCATGGAAATCAAAGATCCAATCTGTCCTTGACTTCACCAAGAATGGTGGTTTCTAGGGAGAATTGGTTTTGGAGGAAAAGTCTATTTTGTGTGTATTTGATTAAAAATGGGTTGATTACTTTTTTGATCCCTTATATACACCCAAAAATAGATAAATCAATCAACTAGAGTAAGTCTAGGATGTGGTGTGAATTTCCCATTCACACCTTTAATGAAACATTGCGCAGGAAGAGGCACATGGATGCATTAACGAACCACCATCGACGGCCAGTAGGTCCATCGACTGCGCGTCTGTGGCTTCAGTCGATTAAACCTTTGCATGTTCATGGGTTGAGCATTTCCCAGGATATATTTCCATTTACTAGATCTAACTAACATCTGTTGTCCAACAAACTGAGTGTCATTTAGTCAGTAGATTGACCATGCCAAAGAGTGTCTCGACAGCCCTTGGGTCCTTCTTGTGGGGCCCTTTTGCAGGTCCTTTGAGAAGTCGTACCATAACATTTCCAATGTTAATATTAAAACTGACAATTCAAGGAACTTCTAAGCAAGATTCACCCAAATTCACACATAAAACACGTCCAAACAGGCTAGGACCTATCAAGACATACTTGAGTGTCTCAAGGGCTAACTTTCGAACGTCCTTAGACGTTCTTGGACGTTTGACCTCCGACCTTCATGAAACATCCATATACTACCTATGAAAATCATTATAAATCAGTTTTAGACTTCATAATCTCATAAAATACAAATATAAGCAAGTATAGACACATGAGACACATTGGTGGGTAGTCGTCGAACGTCTTGGTCTTCCTTTTACGTTTGACTTCCAAATAACCTCAAATTTTACACATTGCCTCAATACGATGTATAAAACATTTCAAAACCTTAGACCCCACCGAAAAACATGTTAGGCTCTAGACAACCTAACTCATTTTTGGGGACTTACACTAGTAAAGTAATCCAACAAAATAAGAGTATAAGATTTTTAACACTTTTGTAAGGCCAAATATAATGTATACGTCATTTAGACCGTTTTAGAATGAAATTGTCAAGGAACCTCCATGACATCTGGAAACTAGATCAAGTGGTACTAGTCTTTCTTAGCCTATTTTACTATATGTTAGGACTCAAAATTCAATAAAATTTGGTGGAAAGGTGTCTAACATATAATGGAGTTCGTTTAAAGTCAAAAGTTCCAGGTACGACCCCCCAAAAACGAACGAAAGGGGTCCTTGAGGAGGACCCTTCGAATTTTGCAAAAACTGGCATTGGATTTTTGAAAGTTTTGGGGGGGGGTGGCCTATAAAAACCATCAATCCGACAAGGCTTGTTGGATCGACGAGCGTCGATGTATCACAAATCTACTACAACATAAATATTGTCATGAAGGTAATTGGACAGATTTGAAACAAAGAACAATGTGCATGACGGAGGGGGCAAGGGGATCGACCGACCTTGGGCCACATCGAGGTCTCGTAGTCCTACACTGTTTATTCTTGGTCATTAATTATTTCATTTAATTATCAAGTGGTTAAATGATTTAATTAAAGGTTTTAGGGCATTTTTAATTATTTGGATTAATTAACCTCGATATAAAGATAGCCTAATTAAACTGAACCTAACTCTCATAATTTCAAAATACCCAATTGATTTTTCTTCTCTCTTGTTTCTTTCACTCAAAGAAACTCCATTGAAGACCAAGCAAAGGAGGGTTCTACAGAACCAAGAAGAATAATTTCCTCCATCAAACTTAATCAATTAATAATGTATGGTATTCCTTTCACTTTTGAGATCTCTTTCTTCAGAAGGTTCCTCCTAATTGATTTAAAAATAACAGTTTTCAAGTAGTTTTTCTTTAATTACAACTTTGACTTTCTCGATTTCTTTATTTATGATTTATTTAGATAATTATTAGTAGATTATGATGAATTTTAATTCAATTATTCTATTTCTTGATTTATTGATCTAGGTTGTTAAGTAGATCATGAATTTGACCTATGTCGCTAATCCTAGGCTATGATCTAGTGATCAATTGTTGTGTAGTGAAATAATTGAATTCATTATTGTGTTAATTACAATTGTGTTATGATATTACACTCATTTTTGGGTTAAATTTTATGGTTGATGGTAAAACCTTTATGATGGCTCGTAAAGGAGATTGGGATAAGTCATGCTATCTCAACTGTTTACTTCAATTATGATTACATGTGTTTAGTGATGAAGTTTTAATGATGTTTAACTTATGTTAAGATTTATTTAGGTTGGTATCATATTGAATTGGAATGCCTTGAATTTTGTTTTGTGGGGTGTTTTCTAAGAATTAATGTTATAAGGATGGTGATTATTTACAATTTGCCTCGTCATGATATAATTATGTAAATGTTCTAAAATCACATGTGTGAATTGTAATGAAAGGACAAATTCATGGAATTCGTATGAGCTATGATGATGAATATATAAGGTATATACCCTATGAGCTAAACTAAGTATATAATGATTACTAAAGGCTTAAAGACATTTCAAAAGAAACTCTACCTTAGAACCAAGTGAACTAGAGTGAGGAGTGTCCCTTACCAAATAGGGAAGGTAGGATCACTACTGTACTAATTACATTGGAGACTATAATACATGTAGAATAAAAATTATCTGAGATACAACAAGCTAACACTATGGCCTCGCGTTTGAGGGAATTTTGCTCGAAAATATCAACCTTTGTTCTTTTGGTCGAGGTGGGACGAGGATCCTCCTGATTTCCTCAACAATTTCTATAAGATTCTATATTTTTTATAGGTGTGACCTCAGCTGAGAAGTCCTAGTTAGCGGCTTATCAACCAAAAGATGTTGCCAAAACTTGGAATGTGCAATGGAGTAACTATAAAGTTGTCCTGTGACTTGTGAGATCTTTATAAAGACTTTCTTTGATAGGTTCTTTCCTTGAGTGATTTGGGAAGCTAAGGTGGAAGAATTTATAAATTTTTGTCAAGGAGGTATGAGTGTACTTTAATACTCCTTGGAATTCACTAAATTGTCTAAGTATGATACATTATTGATTTCAAACCCAAGGGACGAGATGAATAATTTCCATATAGGGGTGTCTAATGTCTTGGTAGAAGAATGTCGTTCAGCTATGCTTCATGATAATATGAATATATTCGTATAATTATTCATGTGCAACAAGTGGAAAAAACTAGGTTAATGAGAAAGAGTAGGGAGGCCAAGAAGCCCAAGTTTTATGAATGTTGTTCTTCAAAGGGTAGTCTTGACATTCAAGACAACCATAAGTTCAAAAATAGGGTTTCTAATAATGTTCCTACAAATTTCTCAAATCCCATGATGATAGGGTGTCTAAACGTAAGTCTCAAGAGGGAAGAGGTACTAGCTCACCAAGAAAGAACCAACTTGTGCAATGTTTGGTCAGAACCAATGTTGTGATTGCCTTGTTGGCATGGACAATTGTTTTTGGTGTGGCAAGGTGGCCATAAGGTAAGGAATTTCCCTAATTTTAAGGGTCAACAAAAAGGTAGCGAGCGAGTTCAAGAAAGTGGTTCTAATGTGGATCCTCAAAAGAAGAATCAACTTTTATACCTTCGCACTAGGTTGAACAGAGAGTTTTCTCCACGATAGGTTGATCGTATGTTTACAACTGTTTTAATAGTTATGTCTATGCTTTAACAGATCCTGGTGCTACCCTAGTCTAGTTATTATTAACTTCCTTTGATATCTATAATTTTTGATATTTTTCCCTGACTTCTAAATGAACCTGGAATTGTAGCTAACCCCATTAAGTGAGGAGGCGGTGGTCACAAGAGGGTATATATAAATTGCCTATAATTTTGCACAATAGAGTTACTCATGTATTGAATTAGTAAGCAACATGATATATTTTAATTTTAAATTGTGATTTTATTGTGATGATTGGTTTTCATTGAGTTTTTTGCTTCATGAATTGTAAAAAGTAATTCTCCAATTTAATTTTCCAAAATGTAAACGCATTTAGATAGAAGAGGGAAAATGATAATTCCTTGATGTCGTATTATCTCTTCTCTTAAGGGTTGCAAAAGGATCTCAAAGGGTGTCTATATCACATTTTAAGAGTCAAACATTTAGATTCCAAAAATACTCCGCTTGGGTTAGTACCCGTAATAAGGGAGATTTCGGAGGTCTTTTCCTAATAATCTTCCCGGAATACCTCCCGAATAAAAAATTTATTTTGGTATTGAATTCCTACCAGATACAAATTGCATTTTAATTTCTCCTCATCGGATGGTTCTGGACGAATTGAAAGAGTTGAAGGCTCAACTCAAGGAGTTACTACTAGACAAAGTCCTTTATTAGACCCTCTATTTCTTATAGTGTGCTCCATGTCCCGTTTGTGAAGAAGAAGGATGGGTCCCCTTAGATGTTAATCGATAGATCCAACTCAATAATGTCAGTTAAGAACAGTATCATCCATCCCTCGGATTTTAAAGACTTTTTATCGACTCGAGGCACAAGCTACCTTTTCTAGATTGCTTGAGATTGGGGGTCTCACCAACTTTTGGGTGACAAGTGCGGATATACCAAAAATTGCATTTTGAACTATATATGGTTATTATGATTTCTTAATAATGTCCTTTAGTTTAACTAATGGCCAAACGACTATTATGGATATCATGAATAGGGTGTTTTGAAGGTCTCTTGATTTATTTGTTATTGTCTTCATTGACGACATGTTGGCATGTTGATACATGAGGGTAAACACATGTCGCATTTGGGGGGGGGGGGTGTGTTACAAGTGCTTGAGAAACAACAACTATTTTTCAAGTGTAGCAAAAATGTGAATTTTGGTTGAGGTCGCTTTTATTTTTTTTATCATATCATCTCTACTAAGGGAGTTGATATTGATCCAACGATAATTGGGGCGTTGAAAAATTGTCCTATGCCTTTGACTTCAACAAACATTAGGAGGTTCTTGGGTCTAGCGGGTTATTATAGGAGGCTTGTGGATTGTTTTGAGTCCACTTCCTATCCTTTGGTACCTTAACCCAAAATAATACGAAATTTGCATGGTCGGAGCTTCTGAGAGAAGCTTCCAAATCTTGAAAGATAGGCTTACCTTCGCTCTAAAGTTGACATTATTGGAGGGTACTAAGGGCTTCATTGTATAGTGTGATACATCTTGGTTGGGCTTAGGGTGTTTCCTTTTGAAACATGGGAAAGTAATAGCCTAGCCTCTAGACAACTTAAAATGCATGAGAAGAATTATCTGACTCATGATCTTGAGTTAAAAGTCATGGTATTTGCCTTTAAAATATGGAGGTATTATTTTTATGGTGTCTATGTTGATGTGTATACCAAACACAAGAGTCTTCAATATGTGTTTACTCAAAAAGAGTTGAATCTCCAGCAAAGAAGGTAGTTGCAATTGTTGAAAGATTGCGATATGAGTGTTGTCTACCACCCCGGCAAGGCCAATGTGGTTGCGGATGCTCTAACTCCTACGACCATGAATAGTGTGCCTCATGTAGAAGAATTCAATAAAAACCTAGTGAAAGAAGTTCGTAGGTTGGCTCGTATGGGTGTTAAGTTGGAAAATTCTTTAAATGGTTGTTTTATGGTCCATAACTCCAGATCATCTTTTGTGGTTGAGGTGAAGTCTAAGAAACACCTTAATCAACCATTCCTAGACTTGAAGGAGTTTGTTATTGGTAATCTTAATAAGTCATTCTCATTGGAGGAATGGTATCTTGAGGTATCCAGAAAGGTTGTATGTTCCCAATGTCGATGATTTGAGAAACTGGATTCTTGAGGAAGCTCATGGGTTCCGTTATTCCATTCATCCAGATTTTACGAATATGTATCATGACCTTAGAGAAGTATTTTGGTGTGAATTATTGAATGGGGACAGAACGAAATTTGTTGAAAAATTTTCAACAAGTGAAATTCGATCACCAAAAGACTGGTGGTTTACATCAATAAATCCAAGTTCCTACTATAAAGTGGGAATAAATTAATATGGATTTCGTTGTAGGGTTGCATTGGACACAAAACAACCATAACTTTGTATAAGTGATTCTACATAGGTTGACGAAATCCTCTCATTTTATTCCCATCAAGTCCACATATTTAGTGGAGGATTATGCAAGGATCTTCATAGATAAGATTGTTTGTACCATAGTATTCCATTATCCATCATATAGAATAGGGGTTCACAATTCACATGTAGATTTTGTAGGACATTTCAAAAATGGTTGGGTACCACGGCGAAGTTAAGCACCACTTTCATCCCCAAACGGATGGTCAAGCAGAGAGTACTATTAAAACCCTTAAGGATATCTTTAGAGATTTTATAATTGACTTCAAAGGGATATTGGGATAAACACTTGCCCTTGGTTGAGTTTCTTACAACAATAGCTAACATTCATCTATATCTATGTCTCCTTTTGAAACCTTTTATCGTAGAAGATGTAGATATCCAATTGGATGGTTTGAAGTGGGTGAGTCCTCACTTTTGGGTCCCAAATTGATTTATAAGACTTTGGAAATCTTGCAATGGGTTGACAAGGTTGCATATGCCTTAAGATTACATAGCTAATTGGCTTCGATTCATCCAGTGTTCCATGTTCCCATGATTAAGAAGTGTATCAGTGATCCCGAGTCTATTCTATATATTGAAGGTCTATATGTTCAAGAGAACCTCTCCTACAAGGAGATTTCTTTTAAAATCCATTATAGGCAAGTAAAGAAGTTAACGAACAAAGAGATGGCTTACGTAAAGGTGGTATGGAATAACCACCTAGTTGAAGGTGCATCATGGGATGCCGAGGATAATAAGAATTCATGTTTCCCTCATATATTTGAACACTAAGGTTAGTTGTTCCTATTTGTAGTGAAAATAATGAATTTATTTTATGTTTGCTTGATTTTTGGTAAAATCTCAAACTATGTGCCTTGTGACAGTAAGTTGTAGTGAATTATTAACATGAGAGTTTTAAAGAAAATGCTATTTGACTTGTTTTGAATGAAAATGCTATTTGACTTGTTTTGAATTTCTGTGGTGTATTTTTGTAGATTATGCCCTCAAGAATTATATTGAGCATGTTTATATGTCTTGAACAAAGTTTTAGACATAATGAATAATCATAAAATGAAAGTTAAACTCTCATGAGTTGAAAATTATTGTTTTAGATGCATTGTGAAAAAGGTCATGTGCTTATGTTGATCTTGATTTTAACTTGTGTTTTGATATGTATTTTTTTTGGGCTTCTAGTCTTGATTCTATTCCTTCTTCATAACGAATCTTAGTGTAATTCTGGGACAAATGTTCCTAAGGGGGGATAATGTAATACTCCAAACGTCTAAACACTAATTTAGTTCCTAACATATGATTCTACAAGTTGTAACACATATGCAAGGCCAAATATAGTGTATATAAGTCATTTAGGAAGTTTTAGAATCAAAACGTCAAGGAACTTCCATGAAGTCTAGAAATTAGTTCAAGAGATGCTAGTGTGCCTTATCCAATTTGAGTAAATTTTAGGAGTCCGAATTCAATGTAATGTGTCTAACACGTATTGGAGTTTATTTATAGTCGTAACGTCCAGGCATGACTCCCCAAAGACTAACCAAAGGGGTCCTTAAGGAGGACCCTTCCAATTTGGCAAAAAGTTGTCAATACAATAGTGTGCACCTATGACCACCAATCGATTAGACGATGATTGTATTGATGGGGCGTGGATGCCTCCGTAAACCTACAATTAGCTGTTTTTGATAAATATCTTGTTGGACCAATTTGTGACACCAATGAAAGATGTGGAAGATGGTGGGGGGCAAGGGCGTCGGCTGACCTACGACTCGTCAGTCGGGATCTCGTAGGTCCTGCCACTGTTTTTTCTCTTTTGGTTTAATTATTTCTTTTAATTAGTTAAATGGTTAGTTAGTTGATTAGGCTTTAGGGGAGGTTCAATTAAGTTATCGAAGAACCTCTATATAAAGGCCTAGCCTAATTAAACTAAACCTAACTCTAATAATTCCCAAAACCCAATTGGTTTTCATTCTCTCTTCTTTCTCTCTCATAAAGAAACTCCACAGACGACAAAAAGGAGTTTTATAGGGTAGACACAAGACTATTTTGATCCATCAAACTTAATCAATTAATAAGGTATGCAATTCCTTTCACTTTCCAGATATCTTTCCCTAAAGGGTTCTTCCCAATTGATTTCAAATAGAAGAATTTTCAAGTGGGTTTTCTTCTATGTCGAATTTGACTTTCTAGATTTCTTTGTTTATGATTTTTTTAGATAATTATGAGTAGATTTTTATTAATTATAATTCAATTATTCTAGTTCTTTATTAATTGATCAAGGTTTTTAAGAAGATGATGAAATTGACCTAAGTCCCTAAATCTAGGCTATGAACTAGTGATGAATTGTTGTGTAGTTATTCAATTGACTTCATTATTGTGTTAATTAATATTGTATAATGATATTATTCCCGTATTTGGGTTGAATTTTATGGTTGATGGTGAATCATTGATGATGTCTTGTTAAAGAGATTGGGGTAAGTATTTTGATCTCAACCCTTTACTTCAATTATGATTAGTTGTGTTTAGTGATGAAGTTGTATTGAAGTATTCCATATGTTAAGATTTATTAGGGATTGTATGATGTTTAATTGTAATATCTTTAATTATGGTTTGTGATTTTTTTGCGAAGACGTAATGATCTAAGTATGGTGATTACTTACCTATGTGTCATACCATCATATGATTATGTAAATGTGCTAACCTCAAATATACGAATTGTAATGAAAGTACAATACTCATTCAATTATTATTGAGATATGATTATGATTGTATAAGGGATATACCATATTACCTATACTAAGCTATGATGATTAATAATGACTTAAATACATTTCTAAAGGGACTAGCGTAGCACCGAGTGCACTAGAGTGAGGAGTGTCCCTTCCCACATAGGAAAGGTACGATCACTAATGTAATCATGATATTGGAGACTACGATGCATGTAGCATAAATAGGGTATCAAATACATCTCCTAGTTCTTGAACTATGTTGCTCCCATACGGAATACTATCTAGTGGATGCATATGGATGTTATGTTCATGTATTGGTACTACCTTGGCAAATAGTCTGCCTTCTTTTTGTGTAAGTTTCCATGGACACCAGATTCCAAATAAGCTCATCTTGTCCATGTTGGTTAAGGCAAGATGTTCCCAAAAGGTAAAATGAAGTAATAAAGTAAACCCCAAAATTGGATGACCTAAGGGGTTTAGCTTAGTCTTTATAGAGGTATGGGGCTCTACCTATACATTGCACTATTTATCCTTGAGGGAAATCTTGGAAGGATGTGCTTATGTGCTTATATTTTTTTGAAGGTAAATAATATATATATGATGATCTTACCTTTATGACATTATGTGATATTTTGTTTTTCAACTTAATGAACCTCGGTTGCTCTTTATTTCTAAAGTATGATGATGGTTTATACCTCTTACTGCTATAGGATGTGAAGTTGGGCATTGCTTATGGTTCATTATTTACATTTATTGGAGTGTGAGGTATGGGGCCTTGATTAGTCATTTCACTGATGGACTTAATGAGGGTACATGAGTTATGTTCTTGCTTTATTTATGATGTTATGTGCTCTTATACATGCTTTTTGATATTATAACTTGATGATAGATTTGTATTCATTATGTTCTCAATTATGTTAATATGAATATTTACTTGACTAGACTTAGTATTGTTGATTTGTGATGTATGTGGTATTGACTTAATGAATATATACTCTTGACGTTAATTGTTTTTTGAATGTGCATAATGCTTTCCAAAGTAAATTAGCATGATTTAATGAAATGTTCCTTTTTTGCATAATTTCTATGTTGTGTGTGCATATGGTCCTATACTTGGTAAAAGTGATGTCCTAACCCCATTTCTCCTTTTCCCCCCCAACATTTTAGTATTCGATTGTTGAAGATTCCTGACGACTTTTGAAGGAAGACTTGGATTCTCATTCTTCAAGTTGTGTAGGTCCTCACCATTTCGAGGACAATGCCACTTTATGGTATTTGGATGTTGATTAGTCCTAATGACACTTTATTCATTCTTATTCATTTAATTACTAAGATTGTATAGCCTATATGTGGATTATATTTCATTCATATATGGGCTAGGCCCAATTGGTATACTCTTTTTTAGATGGTTCTAATAGAGAAATCCTTTAAGACTAGTCATCTAATATATATATATATATATATATATATATATATATTTATATATATATATGTAGATATATAGATATCACACACACCCACACCACACCACAACACACACACAACACATATTATATCTATATAATATATGTACAATATATATGGTTTTTCCTAAAGTAGAATACGATTAATTATCTTATATGAAGGGTCTGTGTATACTCAGTATGAATGTATTATGTGTATGTGAGAGGTCTATGTGAACCTCATGATAGATAGATAATTTTCTGCATTATTAACCTATGAATGTAATGTTGAATGCTAAGAGGCTAGTCTTAGTCCTCTCCAAAGAAAACAACGTCGATTACGTCTAGGAGGTATATCCCGAATGTGATAGAGATGCTACAGGATAATAGAGTATCACTTTCTTCATCACTTTTATGTCATGCAAATAGAATTGAGTTTATAAATGTCTATTCCTAATCTGTTCTCTTGTATTTTTAACAAATGACTACAAAATGAATGGCGCAAGAAGGTTGAAAGAGTAAGCAATGCATGAGGGAATTCGCAAAGGTGGATTAGTTACACAAGGAGTTTAATTTCAACAAGGTGATCAAGTCCTTATTGGATGTGAAGGAAATGAGGTTCCAGTGGTTCCCCTAGACATGACTAATGGAGAGATTAGGGAGTCTTTACTTGCTTTAGCCTGAGCCATGACAACTCATGTGAATTGGGGCGTTGAGACTAGTGTTAATTCTTTGAAGAGTACCATAACCTTTAGATTGAGGGACTTTGTGAGAATTAATCGTCCTATCTTTCTTAGCTCCAAGGTGTGAGAAGACCCTTAAGAGTTTCCAGATGGTGTGTACAAGGTGTTGAGTTATATATGGCTGACTTCTAAGGAGAAGTTTGAGTTAGCTTTATATGAATTGAAGGAAGTTTCTCAAACATTGTACAACCAATAGAGAGATAATAGGTTTGTTGAGTCGAGTCCTATAGAGTGAGAAGAGTTAAAAGAGACTTTTTTACGAAAGTATTTTCCCCGTAATAAGAGTGATGTAAAGGTTGATGAATTTATTAACCTTGGGCAAGGGAATTTGATTGTTGAAGAGTCCAAAATTTTTGATGAGGGGTAAGTCCAAGGAGCAATACAGACCCATGATTATGAAGAGGTCTCGAAGCAAAAATGGATCTAGTGCTCCTAAGGTCAAGATTGCGGGTGGTAGTAACTCTCAAGTTTTAAAGCCTACTTTTGCTAGGTGTGGGAAGAAGCACTCTAGGAAATGTCTAGTCGGTACCAGTGGTATGTTTGGTTATGTTAAGGATGGTCATAAGGTGTGGGATTTGTCCCTACTATATGTCATAGACGAGATGACCAGCCACCAAGTTCGCCCCTATTGCTCTTGAAGGTTAATACTGCCAAAGAGGCATCGGGTTCTATGCTCTGTTCAGCTAAGGATTAAATTCGGGTTAAGATACCGGTAAGTTATAGTTTTCTCTCTTTAGTTGTGACGGGTTCCTTCTATGTAGGGGAGTATGATGAGTAGTGGAGTGGTGATATGTTGTCTCTTCTATTCTACTCCATTCAAGCTTGAGAGACAGAAATGTGATAGTAGCATGTTGCATTTTGTATTTTTTAAGGAATATTGTTAAAAAATAATTTCATTGAGCTCCTCTTATTATGCATTTGTGAAGTTATGTTTATGTTGTAAAATGACTTAATATGGTTTTGTCTCTCATATTATCATGCTTCCATCATAATTTTCTAAAAAGTTGCATTATCGAATTAATAAGCATTCATCAGTCTAATGTAATTGAAATTTATGTTAAAATGTATTTTAATGAGAAATGATTGTAATATGTATAGAATTGATGTATATGAGCATTACAATATGTGAATAAGGAGTTCCTCTTATATGAAATGAAGAATGTGAGTCTTATTGAATAATGGGTTATGGAAGTAGTTTCTACCTTATTATTGTGTTTTGAGTATCTTGTTTATGTTAAGTTGGTGTTTATCCTACCTATATGTGTTTTATATTGGGTGGCATGCTTATTTATGCTACCTTGATTTTTATCTCTTGAAAGTGTTTAAAATGAAGCAAGTGTCATTCGAGAGGTTATGTGTTTCTGAAGTTTGAAGTCCGTCAAAATGGTCTATAATAGTTATTGAAGAAGGTGGTTTACTGTTTGGAAGTGTTTTGGAGGTCAAATATCCAAATACGTGCAATTGGTACTAGTCTTTCTTAGCCTATTTGACTAAATCTTAGGACTCGAAATTCAATAAAATTTGGTGGAAAGGTGTCTAACATATAATGGAGTTCGTTTAAAGTCAAAAAGTCCAGGTACAACCCCCCAAAGACGAACAAAAGGGGTCCTTGAGGAGGACCCTTCTAATTTTGCAAAAAGCTGTCAATTGGAGAGTGTGGACCTATAACCATCATCTGACAAGGCGTGGTTGGATCGACGAGGCGTCGATGAATCCATCGACAAAAACATAAAATGTTGCATGAAGGTTACATTGGGACAAGTATTTGAAACAAATGACAGATGTGCAGGACGGAGGGGGTCAAGGGGATCGACCGACCTTTGGCCCATCAGTCGAGGTCTCGTAGGTCCTACCACTGTTATTCTTGTATTAATTATTTTATTTAATTAGTTAAGTGGTTAATTATTTAATTAATTTTTATGTAATTTTCAATTAATTTGATTAATAACCTCGATATAAAGACTTAGCCTAATTAAACTGAACCTAACTCTCATAATTTCAAAAACCCCATTGATTTTTCTTCTCTCTTCTTTCTTTCTCCCAAAGAAACTCCATTGAAGACCAAGAAAAGGAGGGTTCTACAGAACCATAAAATAATTTCCTCCATCAAACTTAATCAATTAATAATCTATGATATTCCTTTCAGTTTTGATATCTCTTTCTTCAAAAGGTTCCTCCTAATTGATTTAAAACCACCAGTTTTTTTCAAGTAGATTTATTTCCTTTACCCTTACACACAATTTGACTTTCTCTATTGCTTTATTTATGATTTATTTAGATAATTATGAGTAGATTATGATGAATTTTAATTCAATTATTCTGTTTCCTTATTTATGGATCTAGGTTGTGAAGTAGATCATGAATTTGACCTATGTCGCTAATCCTAGGCTATGATCTAGTGATGAATTGTTGTGTAGTGAAATAATTGAATTCATTATTGTGTTAATTACATTTTGTTTTGTGGGGTGTTTGCTAAGAATTAATGTTATAAGGATGGTGATTATTTACAATTTGCCCAATTCATGATATAATTATGTAAATGTGCTAAAATCACATGTGTGAATTGTTATGAAAGGATAAATTCATGGAATTCTTATGAGCTATGATGATGAATATATAAGGTATATACCCTATGAGCTAAACTAAGGATATCATGATTACTAAAGGCTTAGAGACATTTCAAAAGAAACTCTACCTTAGAACCGAGTGAACTAGAGTGAGGAGTGTCCCTTCCCAAATAGTGAAGGTAGGATCACTACTGTACTAATTACATTGGAGACTATAATACATGTAGAATAAAAATTGTTTGAGCTACAACAAGCTATCACTATGGCCTCGCGTTTGAGGTAATTTTGCTCGAATAAATCAACCTTTGTTCTTTTGGTCGAGGTTGGACTAGGATCCTCCATATTTCCTCAACAATTTCTATAAGATTCTATATTTTTTATGGGTGTGACCTCAGCTGAGAAGTCCGAGTTAGGGGCTTATCAACTCAAGATGTTCGCCAAAACATGGAATGTGCAATGGAGTAACTTTAAAGTGGTCCTGTGACTTGTGAGATCTTTATAAAGACTTTCTTTGATAGGTTCTTTCCTAGAGTGATTTGGGAAGCTAAGGTGGAAGAATTTATAAACGTTCGTCAAGGAGGTATGAGTGTACTTTAATACTCCTTGGAATTCACTAAGTTGTCTAAGTATGATCCATTATTGATTTCAAACCCAAGGGACGAGATGAGTAGTTTCCATACAAGGGTGTATAATGTCTTGGTAGAAGAATGTCGTTCAGCTATGCTTCATGATAATCGAATAGAATACTTCGTAAATTATCATGTACACAACTTGAAACTCGGTTCAACGCAGAAAGAGTAGGGAGGCCAAGAAGACCATGTTTTATGAATTTTGTTCTTCAAAGGGTGGTCTTGACATTCAAGACAACCATAAGTTCAAAAATAGGGTTGCTAATAATGTTCCGACCAATTTCTCAAATCCCATGATGATAGGGTGTCTAAACGTAAGTCTTAAGAAGGAAGAGATAGTAGCTCACCAAGCAAGAACCAACTTCTGGAAAGTTAGGTAAGAACCAATGTTGTGATTGCCTTGTTGGGATGGACAATTGTTTTGGGTGTGTCAAGCTGCCCATAAGGTAAGGAATTTCCCTAATTTGAAGGGTCAAGAAAAAGGTAGCGGGCGAGTTCAAGCAAGTGGTTCTAATGTGGATTCTCAAAAGAAGAATCACTTTTATGCACTTCGCACTAGGGGTGAACAAGAGAGTTCTCACGATAGGTTGATCGGTATGTTACAACTCTTTTATAGTTATGTCTATGCTTTACTTTATTCTGGTGCTACATTATCTATTATTACTCCCTTGATATCTATAGAGTTTGATATTTTTCCTGACATTCTAAATGAACCTTGGATTGTAGCTACCCCGATAAGTGAGGCGGTGGTCGCAAAGAGGGTATATAGAAATTGTCCTATAATGTTTGCCAATAGAGTTACTCATGTTGAATTAGTAGAACTTGATATATTTAATTTTAGTGTGATTTTTGTGATGATTGGTTTCATGTGTTTTTTGCTTCCATTGATTGTAAAACAAGAATTCTTAAGTTTAATTTTTCAAAATGAACTCATTTTAGAGTAGGTAGGGGGAAAATTCTATTCCTTGAGGTCGTATTATCTCTTCTCTTAAGGGTTGCAAAAGGATCTCAAAGGGTGTCTATATCACATTTTAAGAGTACAACATTTAGACTCCAAAAATACTCCGCTTGGGTTAGTATCCGTAATAAGGGAGTTTCCGGAGATCGTTCCTAATAATCTTCCCAGAATCCCTCCCGAATAAAAAATTTATTTTGGTATTGAATTTCTACCAGATACAAATTGCATTTTAATTTCTCCTCATCGTATGGTTCTGGACGAATTGAAAGAGTTGAAGGCTCAACTCCAGGACTTACTAGACAAAGGCTTCATTAAACCTAATATTTCTTAATAAGGTGCTCCGTTGTCGTTTGTGAAGAAGAAGGATGGGTCCCTTAGAATGTTAATCGATTATCTCCAACTCAATAATATCATATTAAGAACAAGTATCCCCTCCCTCGGATTAAAGACTTGTTTGATCAACTCCAAAGGACAAGCTACTTTTCTAAGATTGACTTGAGATTGGGGTATCACCAACTTTGGGTGACAGGTGAGGATATACCAAAAATTCCATTTTGAACTATATATGGTTATTATGATTTCTTAATAATGTCCTTTAGTTTAACTAATGTCCCAACGACTATTATGGATATCATGAATAGGGTGTTCTGAAGTTCCCTTGATTTATTTGTCATTGTCTTCATTGACAACATGTTGGCATGTTGATACATGAGGGTAAACACATGTAGCATTTGGAGGGGGGGGTGTTACAAGTGCTTGAGAAACAACAACTATTTTTCAAGTGTAGCAAAAATGTAAATTTTGATTAGGTCGGTTTAATTTTTTGGTCATATCATCTCTACTAAGTGAGTTGTTATTGATCCAACTAAAATTGGGGCGTTGAAAAATTTTCCTATGCCTTTGACTTCAACATAACTAGAGCTATCTTGGGTCTTACGGTTTTTAGGAGTCTTGTGGATTGTTTTGAGTCCATTGCCTATCCTTTGGTACCTTAACCCAAAATAATACGAAATTTGCATGGTCGGAGCTTCTGAGAGAAGCTTCCAAATCTTGAAAGATAGGCTTACCTTCGCTCTAGTGTTGACCTTATTGGAGGGTACTAAGGGCTTCATTGTATATTGTGATGCATCTTGGTTGGGCTTAGGGTGTTTCCTTTTGAAACTTGGGAAATAAATATCATAGCCTCTAGACAACTTAAAATACATGAGAAGAATTATCCAGCCATTACATGAGTTAAAGTCATGGTATTGCCTTAAAATATGGAAAAAAACAAACAAACAAAACCCAAAAAACAAAAACACAACAACAATAACACCCAAACAAAAACCAAAAAAACCAAAAAACCCACAACAAACAAAAAACAAAACACAAAAAAAACAACCAAACCCCACAACAACAACACACCCCCCCCACCCCCCCAACCATGGGTTTTTTGTTTTTTTTTTGTTTTGTTTTTTTGGTTGTGTTTTGGTGGTTTTTTGTTTTTTGGTGTGTGTTTGGGTGTGTTATGTTGCGGAGGTGTTGGTCTTCTTTTCTGGTGCCTATGTTGATGTGTATCCACACACCATAGTCTTCATCTATGTTTACTCAAAAAAGAGTTAATCTCCATCTCCAGCACAGAATCAGTTTCACATTGTATAAATCTGATACTTTCTTGGTGTTTGTTTTACCACCCCACCGCAATCCATGTGGTTGCGGATTCTCTAACTCATATGACCATGAGTAGTTTGCCTCGTGTAGAAGAATTCAAGAAAAACCTAGTGAAATAAGTTCATAGGTTGGCTTGTATGGGTGTTAAGTTGTAAAATTCATGGAATGGTGGTTTTATGGTCCATAACTCCAGATCATCTTTTGTGGTTCAGGTGAAGTCTAAGAAACAGCTTAATCAACCATTCATAGACTTGAAGGAGTTTGTTATTGGTAATCTTAATAAGTCATTCTCATTGGAGGGATGGTGTCTTGAGGTATCCAGAAAGGTTGTATGTTCCCAATGTCTATGTGTGGAAAACTGGATTCCTTGAGGAGCTCACATTGGTTTCGTTATTCTCCATTCATCCAGATTCTATGAAATATGTTCATGATCTAGAAAGTATTTTTGGTTTGATGAATTTAATGAGACAACGAAATTTTGTTGGGCATAAATTTTCAACAAAGTAAAGTCGAGCACCAAAAGACGGGTGGTTTAACATCAATAAATCCAATTTCCTACTATCGAGTGGGGTGGAAGAATAAATAGTGGATTTCGTTGTAGGGTTTCATTGGACACAAAACAACCATAACTTTGTATAAGTGATTCTACATAGGTTGACCAAATCCGCTCATTTTATTCCCATCAAGTCCACATACTCAGTGGAGGATTACGCAAGGATATTCATATATGAGACTGTGTGTACCATAGTATTCCATTATCCATCATACCGGATAGGGGTGCACAATTCACATGTAGATTTTGGGGGATATTTCAAAATGGTTGGGTACCACAGCGAAGTTAAGCACCACTTCAGCCACCCAACGGATGTCCAATCGATAGAGTACTAATTAAACCCTTAAGGACAATCCTTAGAGACTTTATGATTTGATTCAAGGATATTGGGATAAACACTTGCCTTTGGTTGAGTTTCTTACAAAAATAGCTATCATTCATCTATATCTATGTCTCCATTTGAAACCTTTTATAGTAGGAGATGTAGATATAAAATTGGATGGTTTGAAGTAGGTGAGTCCTCACTTTTGGGTCCCGAATTGATTTATAAGACTTTGGAAATCTTGCAATGTGTTGACAAGGTTGCATATGACTTAAGATTACATAGCTAATTGGCTTCGATTCATCCAGTGTTCCATGTTCCCCTAATTAAGAAGTGTATCGGTGATCCCGAGTCTATTCTACTTTGAAGGTCATAGTTGTCAAGAGAAACCCTCTATACGAGGTTTCTGTTAAAATCCATCATAGGCATGTAAAGAAGTTAACGAATAAAGAGGTTGCTTCCGTAAAGGTGGTATGGAATAACCACCTAGTTTGAAGTGGTGACCATGGGATGCGAGGATAATAGAATTTCATGTTCCCATCATCTATTGATAATACAGTTTAGTTTGTTGCCCTAGTTATAGTGAAAATAATGAATTTATTTTATGATTGCTTGATTTTTGGTAAAATCTCAAACTATGTCCCTTGTTACAGTAAGTTGTAGTGAATTATTAACATGAATGTTTTTAAGAAAATGCTATTTGACTTATTGTGAATTTCTGTGGTGTATTTTTTTAGATTATGCCCTCAAGAATTATATTGAGCATGTTTATATGTCTTGACAATGGTTTTCGACTAATAAATAAAGCATGAAACTGAAAATGTTAAACTCTCATGAGTTGAAAATTATTCTTTTAGATGCATTGTGAAAAAGGTCATGTGCTTATGTTGATCTTGATTTTACCTTGGTGGTTTTGGGGGGGGGGATATTTATTTTTTTTGGCTTCTGTCTTGATTTCATTCCTTCTTCAAACGAATCTATGTACTTTCTGGACAATGTTCCTAAGGGGGATAATGTAATACTCCAAACGTCTAAAGACTAATATAGTTCCTAACATATGATTCTACGAGTTGTAACACATATTTAAGGCCAAATATAATGTATATAAGTCATTTAGGAAGTTTTAGAATCAAAACGTCAAGGAACTTCCATGAAATCTAGAAATTAGTTGAAGAGGTGTTAGTGTGCCTTAGCCAATTTGAGTAAATTTTAGGAGTCGGAATTCAATGAAAGGTGTCTAACACGTATTGGATTTTATTTATTGTCGTAACGTCCACACATGACTCCCCAAAGACTAACCAAAGTGGTCCTTAAGGAGGACCCTTCCAATTTGGCAAAAAGTTGTCAATTCAATAGAGTGCACATATGACCACCAATCGATTAGGCGATGATTGTATTGATGGGGGGTGGATGCCTCCGTAAACCTACAATTAGTCGTTTTGGATAAATATCTTGTTGGACCAGTTTGTGACACCAATGAAAGATGTGCAAGATGGTGGGGGGCAAGGGTGTCGGCTGACGTAGGACTCGTCAGTCGTGGTCTCGTAGGTCCTGCCACTATTTTGCTCTTTTGGTTTAATTATTTCATTTAGATAGTTAAATGGTTAGTTAGTTAATTAAGCTTTAGGGGAGGTTCAATTAAGTTATTGAAGAACCTCTATATAAAGGCCTAGCCTAATTAAACTAAACCTAACTCTAATAATTCCCAAAACCCAATTGGTTTTCCTTCTCTCTTCTTTCTCTCTCATAAAGAAACTCCACAGACGACAAAAAGGATTGTTATAGGGTAGAAACAAGACTGTTTTGCTCCATCAAACTTAATCAATTAATAAGGTATGCAATTCCTTTCACTTTCGGGATCTCTTTCCCTAAAGGGTTCCTCCAAATTGATTTCAAATAGAAGAATTTTCAAGTGGGTTTTCTTCTATATCGAATTTGACTTTCTAGATTGGTTTGTTTATGATTTTTTTAGATAATTATGAGTTGATTGTTATTAATTATAATTCAATTATGCTAGTTGTTTATTAATTGATCAAGGTTGTTAAGTAGATGATGCATTTGACCTAAGTCCCTAAATCAGGCTAGAAGTAAGTGATGAATTTGTTTGGGTAGTTAATTCAATTGTGACTTCATTATTGTGTTAAGTAATATCGTATAAATTATATTATTCCGTATTGGGGTTGAATTTTATAGTTGAGGGTGACATGCCTTGATGGATGTCTTTGGTGCAAAGAATTGGGGTAAGTGTTTTTTGATCTTCAACCCTTTACTTTCAGTTGATTATTTGTGTTTAGTGAAGAGGTTGTATTGACAGAATCCATATTGTTAGATTTTTTAGGGATTTTTTGGATTTTCAAATTGTAATATCTTTACTTATGGTTTGTTGTTTTTGCGTCTTACGTATGAGCTAAGTATGGTCGTAATTCTTACCTATGTGTCATATCCAATCATATGATTATGTAATGTGCTAACCTCAAATATATGATTATAATGAAACGTACAATACTCATTCAAATTATTATTGAGATTGATTTATGATTGTATAAGGGAATATACCAATACCTATCTAGCTATGATGATTAATAATGACATTAAATACTTTCTAAAAGGGACATCGTAGCACCGAGTGCACTAGCTTGAGGAGTGTCCCCTGTCCCACATAGGAAAGTACGATCACTAATTTATCATGAATGGAGCTACATGTCATGTAGCATAAATAAGGTATCAAATACATCTCCTAGTTCTTGAACTATGTTGCCCCATTGGAATACTAGCTAGTGGATCCATATGGATGTTATGTTCATGTATTTGTACTACCTTGGAAAATAGTCTGCCTTCTTATTGTGTAAGTTTCCATGGACACCAGATTCCAAATTAGCTCATGTTGTCTATGTCGGTTAGGGAAGATGTTCCCAAAATATGTAAAAATGTGTATAAAAATAAACCCCAAAATTCGATGACTCTCTATATGTTAGGCCTAGTCCCTTTATAGAGGTATGGGGTTCTACCTATACATTGTACTAGTTGTCCTTGAGGCAAATCTTTGAAGGATGTGCTTATGTGCTTATATTTTTAAGAAGGTAAATAATATATATATGATGATCTTACATGTTAATAACATTATGTGATATTGGTTTCACTTATGAACATATGGTTGGTCTTTATTTCTAAAGTATGATGATGGTTACTCTTAATGATATAGGATGTGAAGTTGGGCATTGCTTATGGTTCTATTGAGTTTACTTGATTGAGTGAGGTTATGGGGTCTTGCTTAGTCATTGCACTAATGGACTTAATGGGCATTGCTTATACATGCTTTTTGATATTTACTTGACTAGACTTAGTATTGTTTGTTTGTGATGTATGTGGTATTGACTTAATGAATATGTACTCTTGACTTGAATTGTTTTTTGAATATTCATAATGCTTTTAAAAGTAAATTAGCATGATTTAATGAAATGTTCCTTTTTCGCATAATTTCTATGTTGTGTGTGCATATGGTCCTATACTTAGTAAAAGTGATGTCCTAACCCCATTTCTCCTTTTCCCCCAACATTTTAGTATTCGATTGTTGAAGATTCCTGACGACTTTGTGAAGGAAAGTTGGATTCGCATCTTCGGTTGTGTAATGTTCTACCATTCGAGGACAATGCACTTTCTAGTATTTGGATGTTAATAGTCCTAAACGATACTTTATTCATTCTTATTCACTTTAATTAGTAAGCTTGGATAGCCGATTGTGGATTTATTTTCAGTCATATTATTGGGCTAGGGCCCCAATTGGTATAAATCTCCTTTTTTAGATGGGTTCTAATTGACACAATCCTTTTTAACACTCATGTTGTAATCGTATACTACATATATATTATATATATCTATTATATATAATATATAGATATACTATAGATATACATATATATATATATAGATACATATATATATATATATACATATAGAATATATAAATAACAAATTTAAAAAAAAAACATCATATATATTATAATATACACATCTATCTTCGCAACCCCATATATAGAATAATTACTATTATATATATATATACAATATATATGTTTTCATAAAAGTAGAAGTACTATGTATATCTTATATTGAAGGGTCTGTGTATAACTCATATGAATGTAATATTGTATGTGAGGGTCTATGTGACCCTCATGATAGATAGAGAAGAAACATTTTAAATATTTTGCATTATTAACCTATGAATGTAATGTTGAATGCTAAGAGGCTAGTCTTAGTCCTCTCCAAAGAAAACAACACCGATTACGTCTAGGAGGTATATCCTTAACGTGACAGAGAGGCTACAAGATAATAGAGTATCACTTTCTTCATCACTTTTATGTCATGCAAATAGAATTGAGTTTATAAATGTCTATTCCTAATCTGTCTCTTGTATTTTTAACAAATTACTAAAAAATGAATGGCGCAAGAAGGTTGAAAGAGTAAGCAATGCATGAAGGAATTCGCAAAGGTGGATTAGTTACAAAAGGAGTTTAATTTCAACAAGGTGATCAGTCTTATTTGATGTTGTGAAAGGAAATGATGGTGCCCCGTGGTTCCCCTATCAGACCATGGAGAGATTAGGGAGTCTTTACTTGCTTTACCCGAGCCATCGAAAACTCATTGTGAATCTGGGGTGTAACTAAGTGTAATGCTTTGAAGAGTACCATAACCTCAGATTGAGGGACTTTGTAGAATTAAAATTCGGCCTAATCTTCTTAGCTCCAATGTGTGAGAAGACCCCCAAGAGTTTCCAGATGGTGTGTACAAGGTGTTGAGTTACATATGACTGACTTCTAAGGAGAAGTTTTATTTAGCTTTATATGAATTGAAGGTAGTTTCTCAAACATTGTACAACCAATAGAAAGATAATAGGTCTGCTGAGTCGAGTCCTATAGAGTTAGAAGAGTTTAAAGAGACTTTTTACGAAAGTATTTTCCCCGTAATAAGAGGGAGGTAAAGGTGGATGAATTTATTAACCTTGGGCAAGGGAATTCGATTGTTGAAGAGTCCCAACATTTGTAATTCGGGGTAGTCCAAGGGAGCATACGACCCATGAATGTCGAAGAGTCCAAGCAAAAATGGTCTAGTGCTCTAAGGTACATGCGGTGGTAGTAACTATCAAGTTGTAAAGCCTACTTTTCTAGGGGGGAAGAATCACTCTAGGGAAATGTCTAGTCGGTCACCCCTTGGTAATGTTTGGTTTATGTTTAATGATGGTCAAATGTGTGGATTGGTCCCTACTATTGTGTCTATAAGAAGAGAGGACAAGCAAGTTCGCCCTAGTGCTCTTGAAGGTAATACTCCAAAGAGGCATCGGTTCTATGCTCTTCAAGCTAAGGGAGTAAATTCGGGTTAAGATGCCGGTAATTTAGAGTTTTCTCTCTTTAGTTGTGATGGGTTCCTTCTATGTAGGGGAGTATGATGAGTAGTGGAGTGGTGATATGTTGTCTCTTTTATTCTACTCCATTCAAGCTTGAGAGATAGAAATGTTATAGTAGCATGTTGCATTTTGTATTTTTTAAGGAATATTGTTAAAAAAGAATTTCATTGATCTCCTCGTATTATGCATTTAGTGAAGTTATGTTTATGTTGTAAAATGACTTAATATGGTTTTGTCTTTCATATTATCATGCTTCTATCATAATTTTTTTAAAAGTTGCATTATTGAATTAATAAGCATTCATCAGTCTAATGTAATTGAAATTTTTGTTAAATTGTATTTTAATGAGAAATGATTATAATATGTATAGAATTGATGTATATGAGCATTATAATACGTGAATAAGGAGTTCCTCTTATATGAAATGAAGAATGTGAGTCTTATTGCATAATGGGTTATGGAAGTAGTTTCTACCTTCTTATTGTGTTTTGAGTCTCTTGTTTATGTTAAATTGGTGTTTCTCCTACCTATATGTGTTTTATATTGTTTGGCATGTTTATTTATCCTAGCTTGATTTTTATCTCTTGAAATTGTTTAAAATTAAGCAAGTGTCATTCGAGAGGTTATGTGTTTCATGAGGTTATGAAGTCTTCAAATGGTCTATAATAGTTTATTGAAGAAGTGTTTAATGTTTGGAAGTGTTTGGAGGTCAAATATCCAAATACGTGCAAGACTTTCCGAAGTTTTGCCTTGCAACGTGTTTGTGTGTTATAGTGTGACTTCACATGTTTTATGTGTTGTTTGGAGTTAAAATTTATTGAGATGTTCCTAACATTTATACATATGTATTTGGGTTAGAAACGTCAGGGCAACACTCGCCAAGGACAACCCTAAGGGTCCTTGAGTAAGACCCAACTTGTGGATCAAAGCTGCCCAAGGTAGCAGAATTTATACATGAAAGGAACGTGTCCGCATTGCGGACTTGTTCTCCCAAAGGAAAAATTCTTCCTCCGCATTGCGGGCATAACATGGACTGTACTGTCTCAAAATTTATTTAAAAAAATCTTGTGGGACCAACTCCGCATTGCAAACTTTGTTCCCGATAAGAACTCCAAAAATTTATGTTAAGTTTTATTTGATTAAAAGATCCTATAAATGCATGGGTCTTTTAGGATTTTTTGGGACTAGTTATAGGAGGTTATTGTTCCATTTTAAACCCTAATCCACCATTAATATCAAAATCCTCAAGTCCAAAACAAAACCTCTCCATTCATTCTCTCCAAAAACCTCCATTGATGATGGTTTGACTCTAAAAGGAAGAAGAAAGATTTTCCAAGTTTTTTCGCCATGAATTTTGTAAGCTATTGTTCACAATCATGGTATGGTTATTCATCCTTGAAACCTTTTCCATTCAACGATTCAATTCCAATGGCTTTCAAAAATTTTCAAAAACAAGAATTCCTCTATTTTGAATTCTATCAATGGGTTCTTGCATAAAATGATTTGAATCAATGATTTATGATAAAATTGATGTTATTTGGATGGTTTTAGATCATGTTTATAATGAACCGATGCAAATCATGAGATCCTAATTTTGATTATATTATGTGTGATTTTATCTTTTCTCTATTGTGTTAAATTCATATGCGTATTGTATTGGGCTATTGATATATATAAATGAATTATGTTATAATGGAATATAGGCTCACCTAATTTGATGAATTTCATATTGAATTTTGTTGGGTCATTGTATGGTTTAATTATTGGTTTGGATTGGGGTATATGACTATTGGTAAGAGCTTTCCTGAATTAATTGGTTGAATTGGCTAAGAATTGGATATTTTGATGAAAGGCGGTATGGTTACCTAACCTATTTTATATTTGTGTAGTATAGGTATTTCAGTTGTGATGTTTTGTATGGTCCACTTATGGCGGCGGTGCTTGTGTGAAATAATTGTGAAGAATGCAGCCTAGTTGTCATTACTTCATGAATTATGATTTTAACATGTAATAACTTTTATATATGATCATTGTTAAGGTATATATGACTTATGTGTATATGTTAATTGAAGGCATGATTTTTTCTATCTGATGATGTGTGTCTATACTAGACTATGGATATGTCTTAATGTGTGTTACTTGATGTTGAAGTATGATACTTCCTTAATGACTATATGAGTCTTATGATGGTTTACGATGATGTTTCTATAGGAATGAATAGGTTGAGTAGTAGTAGACCTATTTTTCCTTTATGTTTGCGACTTGAATATAATGTAGGTATAAGTGAAGTATGTCGTCTTGTTTTGGTAACATATGTCGCCTCTACTTGCCTACACGAGAAGAATGTGAATATGACTCTTGACTTAGTAGGCAAAGAACCTTTGTCAGTATTTTAATTATGATAAAACCATCCTGACCTTGAAACATAGTTAAGAGGGTCATTTATGTGGAACCTTCAACAAGAAGAAGGTTAGCTTTATCCTTGAATGTTTGAAAGTCCTTGGTCATCGTCACTCTTTTGAATTATACACTTAGGGTTTTTTGTTGATTTGAACGACATGAAATCATCCTTAGGAAAGTAATCAAAGCTATCCTAGTTAACCATTGTGTGGTTGCCCTAGTGGGCCCCCTTTGGTAAGAGGTAAATATGCTTTTTATGACTTCTATATGGTACCTCTTCATATTCTCTTGTGATTGAATTATTCTATGAGAATAAAGGCTAGCACAAAGAGAGTATTCTTGAGGAGTGAATATACTTAAGAAAAGACTAGAGTAGAAAGAAACATTTGATATTCCTTAACCACGTGCCTACATGGGATGTGTCCTACTTCTACCCTTGGCAAGTAGAACACCCTCCATCACAATAGGGTTGACTCCGGATTCCATGCCTAGCTAGTTTGAATATTCTATTCGTATGGGATAAATTCTAGTATGATAGGTTGCACAAATTCTAGGTAGTTGAATGGACCGCTATCTAGACATAGCATGAGTAGTCTTTGAAGATGCTAAAGTGTAGTTTCCCTAAGTCTTCTCCAAGACCATTATATGAAAGTCCTCAATTTTTGAATTTCTCTTAAATGGTTTAATGAACATAGTAAATTAACTTAAATGCATGTAAATGCAAAGTTACTTATCTAGAATAGATTTATGAATTGCTTAGTAAGGCTTGAAGAGGGTATATGGGCGGCCTTATCATTTTTTACTTAGGTGAGTCTTTGACTAATTCTTGGTATGGTGTTTAGTTGATGAAATGAGAATAATCTTATCTTAGGAATTTTTGACAATCTCTTAAGTGTGTTTGAAAGGTTTTTATAGGTGGTCGCTTCATGTCTCACTCAAATAAGACTTGGGAGGACCTTTGATAGGGGAGTCTTATGTTTGTATTGTTTGAGGTGATCTCGATTCTATATTTTGGAATGTGACTTATGTATGTTTTATTGAATTATAGTGACTCTTATGCTTGTGTTATGATGTTTTCTACAAAAAAAAAGAGCATGTTTTATACCAATGTCCTTTTGGCATTATTATAATTGCATGTCACCATACTTAGTGTATTATAATGTACTAAGACCATATATTTTGAAGGGAATTTTGGATATTACAGTCCTTCAAGGAAGTTTTGGTTGTTCTTAATCTATTAGGACGATCCTGTGTTAGTTTTTTCTTTCTTAAAAGTTTGTAATGGTTAGATATTTCTATATGTTTATTCAAAAAAACTGGGGGGGGGGTCCGTGTCCCAAGATTTCATTCCGTGTGTCTAAGATGGAAACTTTGATACTTTGCATTTCCCTTCTGATTCTCTTTGAAAGATATATTTGAAGTGGATGTTATTTTGATTTTGTGTGTAATGTTTTAGAAATTCCACAATACTTTTCTAATTGATGCAATGAAAGATGTCAAAGGCTTGTACAGACTTCCGAGAGTCAAGTACACATCGTGTTTACGAGTTGGATATGATGTTTCTTATATAGGTATATACTCCTCTCGGGCAATGACTATTCGACAGACCAGTTGAATAATTGTACAATCAAGAGGTAGTAAGACTTCATGGAGTTCTAGTCTCTATTATTTTAAATAGAGGTGTATAATTTAATGCACACTTTTGGTAAAGGTAAAGGTTGAAAAGTTTAACCTAGGTACTGTCTTTCATCTTCTATCATATGTGTAGGAAGAGCGTACTGTTCAGAGTCTAGAGGAAATATTGAGGACTTGCGTGACATAATTCAAATGGAATAGGGATGATCAATTATTTCTCATTTTCTTACGACAACAGTTACCATTATAGCATCCAAGTGGTTGTTTTTTAAACTCTTTATGCGAGAAGATGCAGATCTCCTATTAGATGGTGTGAAGTTAGTGAAGAAGGGTTGATAGAAGTTTATGTAGTTCACCAAGCTATGGATAAGGTGAAGATAATTATAGAGAGATTTAAAATGGCATAGAGTCGTTAAAAATCCTACAATGATGATAGGAGGAGGCCTTTAGAGTTTGATGTAGATGATTGTGTATATTTGAAATTTCACCCGTGAAGGGTGTTATGAGGTTTGGTAAGAAGGGTGACGACTCATCCTGCTATATGGACTTTATTAACATCCCAAGAGGATGCTACAATGTTGCTTTTTCTGATTCAGCTACCAACAAGAGATAGCAGCGGTTCATCCAGTATTTCCGATCTCCAAGTTGAAAAAGTGAATGAGTGATCCTTCATTGATCATAACAACTGAAAATATCGACATCAAGGATAACTTACCTATGAAGAGATTTCGATTAAGATTTTAGATCGTCAAGTTCACAAATTAGGGAAAAAGAGGTAACATCTGTCAATGTCCATTAGGGGAACAAATTTGTTAAAGAAATTATTTAAAAAGCTGAAGATGATATGAAAAAGGAATATACACACCTCTTTGAGCATGGATAAAACGCAAAAAAAGGTACTAATTTTCTTCTTGATACTCTTTAAGTTTTGAGTAAGCATGTTATTGTAGCATTTTCTTGTTAGGTGTTTGAACTTTATGTTACCAACCTTAGTCTAGTAAGGATAACTTCATTCGAGTAGCATGTTCCCAAGGGGGAGATATTGCAACATCTTGCAAATAGAAAGAACTAGAATAGAGTTAAAAAAATTGCGAAATACTATTTTTTGGAAGTACAAGGAAATTTGTAAATTTTAGGTAAATTAAAAGTGAAATATTGGTCGAATTCAAATGGCCATAACTTCTAGCTTAGGATGATCTAGATGTAGTTTCACATATGTTTGGTAATATCTTGTTACTATCTTTACAACGCCGCCAAGTTTGCACAATTTCAATTTCGTATGAGTGAGTTATGCCCTTTGGAAATTGGGTTCTCATATAATGGAAATTTCTAAATCTGGGATTTTAAAGGCTATTTTAGTATTTATACTACCCTATGATTTGAATACATTTTTTTGGAGTTTAGAGTAGGTCAAATAATAACTTAGTAATGTTTAGAAGTTGGGATTTCACTCTAGGGCTGAGGAGAAAGTAGAAGAGAATAGAAGTAGAAAAAGGGCAAGATTCGCCATGATCAACGAACTGAAATTTTTGATTTTTTCCGAGGGTGATACCTAATCAGTTATGTGACTCTATCGCAACATTGGGTTTGTTTACGCACCTACCAAGCATTTTTGATTTAGCATGATTTCATCCTAAAAAGTTTTGATATTGAATGGTCTTGAATTACTTTCATTCTTGAACATCATTTCTGATTTAGGAGTTCTTTGATGATCTACGTTTTTTCATTAATTCAGTGGGTTGGATATTTCTATTTATGATGTGTGTACATGAAATCTATGCGGAATTTAAAAAAGAAATTGAATTAGAATGATTTAAGATCAGATAACGATTTGAAAAATTAGTCAGGCGTCACCTAGGTAGGGCCAAGCTTGGCGCACCCCATCTATCACGATGGCAAGGCGCAGCGCACCACATATGCCAAGACGGCCTGGGGTGGTGTGCTTGTATGCACCCAAATCGACATTTTCACTGAAGTTTTGTATTTTAGTCCGTTTAGGCCCTTCTATTTTTTAATATTCATGAAAATGTACTTTTCTAGTGAAGAGCCTACTAGGATTTAAGAATATGTATTAGGGTACATAGGCATCTCAATGCTCAATATTCAGCAATATGGGGCATGTTAGAAAATATTGACTTAAGGGTGTTAGCCAATTTCTATGATTAAAAGTAAACTTACGAATACATCTTGATGTTTCAATTGCCCTCCATCCATGAAAATATTTAGGAATGTACAGGCAATAGACCCAAGCTTAAAAAAGATTAATCCTTACGAATTAGGGTCCGAGGTTTCCAATGTCAAACCTAAGTACCATGATACTTGTTCATCTAACATGATCATGTATATGAAGGAGTGTCCAAGGACATAGTGAGGTTCCTTGGACAAGAAATGTGCAATAACACATGTGCAAGCACATGTGCTAACCGGCCAAGAACAGGCAACCAAGCCCAAACGAATTTGTTAGGGAGGTTAGGGGCAGGAGCATGCACATGTAAAGACATGTGGGGCCTATCTTGCTAAAAAACTCTAGGCAGTAACTAACTTACCAGACTAGCTAACTAACCTAGGACTAACCGAAATAAAATAAGTAGTGTACCCAAAATCCTAAAACCTAATCGGGTGACACTAGCCAGGTAACTAACTAATGAAACATCCTAGTACCTAACCCAAAATCCACGGTTCACACCAATTGATGGGCGTAGAACAAGACTTCGGAACCCTTGCTAAATCCAAGCCTTCTAACTTGGGGATTTAGTTTGACGCTACAGTAAAGGTGAGTCCAACAATTAGGGCTCCGATATCCGAAGATTTACCTCGAGGAGTCTCCACTATGACTTAACATAAAGAGATCATCTTAGGTTTGTAGGGACTACGTATAAAATAGTCTTTTCTAGCCTAAGGTAATATCATATTAAGCCTAATATATAATCCATTATTTAATAAATAAGTTATACGGTGAATGTTGGGAGAAAGGAACTAATTGATCCTTTGAATTAAGTCTTGCTTCGCACCCCGGGTTCGACTTAAATCGTGCAATGATTTAATGTGAATTATTGTTTAGTGTTGAATAATTTAATAAATAAAATAATTAATGGATGATGTAAAAGGAATCATATTTTATAATTAATTATGATTATTTTTGTATTCAATTATTATTGTTTTTTTTTAAAATTGACTAGTCTTCCCTAATCCTAGTTTTAAAGGACCCTAATCTCAACAAAAAACTCTCTCTCATGCTAAATCCTTTTATCTCCTCTCGTCCAATTCATTTTTCTTGGATGAAAAACCGAAGTAAAACATTACAAAAACAATAAATCCTGTTCTTCTACACTAAAAGAACTTACAAAAAAGAATATACAAGCAATCAAGCTACCTTAAGAAACGAAAAATTTGATCATTTTCTGGAAGGTGTGTAAATCAATAACAAGGTATGGGTTTTCTCTCTTGGAATCCTTTCTCCAAGAAAAATTTCGTTCAATAAAATTAAACGTATGAAACAAAGATTGTCCCCTTTATTGTTGAACTCCTTCTCCCTAGTCTCCTTCCGATTTCAATCTAAATTAGTTTAGAAATCATTTTGTTTGTATGGTTTCTTATATCTGAGTGTGAAATATCATGTTCCTTATGATTTTATGTTTTAAAATAGTAAGCATGTTCAATGATGTCAACCGAAAATGATGTGGTGCAATGTGTAAAATGTTTGTTGTTGTTCTCCATTTGAAGTCTTAAAATGGCTTGTTTGATGATTGAATTATTGTGCATACAAGCTGTGTGTAAATTGTGTTGTTAAAATGAGCTGTAGGTGTCTGATCTTAATTTGAAATCTCAGCTAAAACACAATGATCTACAGCCTACAAGGTGCTAAACAAATTGTGAAAGAACGCTCAAACGAACGTATAATTTTGTTGAATAAAGGGTGAAATTTATAAAATTTGCAGTCACTTGGTGATGGAATTTTCGCTTGAATACTTGATTTGAGAGTTAATTTAAAATATATTTAAACATGTAGAGTAACTGGTATTGAACCCCAACCGCAACTATACATGTCTGTGCACCTGAACGAAAAATGATAGGTGTAGGTTCGAACCAACACCTCTCGGCAAACACGAAGTACTGAGGGAAATTTTAATTTAATAAAAATAATGGGAGGAATGGATTCGTAACCCACTACTATTTGATGAAGGAGGAGACAAAAGAGAGAAAATAAAAAAAAATAAAGCGGATGTGGGGCTCTCGTCCCACAACCTCACTGCCAAGCGCTTATGTATCTAAACTTTTTAATCGAAAATAAAAATAAGGAGTGTGGGGGTGCCGAACCTACCACTCTAAGTTCTTAAACGAAATAAAAAAAATAAGAGAGGCTTGGGGGTTTTTATCCCCACACCTCCTAGTTATTGCGAATTCAATGAAAAATCTATATGAAAATAAGGGGGGTTGTGGGGGTTCGAACCCACAACCCCTTCATCCAACGGTAGACATCTCTAAGAAAGTAAATAAAATGAATTTTTTATATCGGGGATTTATATAGGGTCCCAATTTTATAAGGACTAAAAATAAAAATCAAAGAAAATGTAAGTGTCATCCAAGGGATTCGAACATGGGTTCCCTTGCCCAAATTTTTGTATTGATACATAAGTCATACGTGAATTAAATGTTCAAGAATAATGCCACCTACTTAGATCTAAATTAAGATCTTGGCAGACGCACAAGGTGCATTAGTCATGTACGACATAATCTTAGGAAGATATGAATCACTTAAACAAATTAAGAATGAAGCCTTATGGCCTCTATTTGTAGACCCATAAGTCTAGCATACGTTTAAAAATAAGTGAACTTAATATGTATGCAATGAAATTATGAAAACCTAGAAGGTTTAAGTACGACTGTAAAATACACTAAATATTTAAGTGCATTGGCATATGATGAAATGCACATTGAAATGATGAATAGAACAATGAATTGACGAAACCCTAGAAGAGTTATGTAATAGTGTTAAACACACCAAATGGCCAAGTTCGTTGGCATATGATGAAATGAACAATGAAATGATGAAATGAACAATGAGATGACGAAACCCTAGAAGGGTAAGTAAGAGTGTGAAACACACCAAAAGACCACATGCATTGGCATATGATGAAATAAACACTCACGTAAAAAGGGGTGAGTAATTATGAAGAGTAAATGTGCTAATGTTAATGTATGTGGTGACAAGATGATATACGGATAATGTAAAAGATGAAAGCAATCTGAAATGAGCCTTAGTAAATATTACCAAAATGTACTCACCTATGAGAGTGTAAACATATTGAAGAGAGTAGTCTCTATGAACACTCAAATGAATGTATTGAGATTAACACACTTAATGCTAATAATGAGATTAGAAATCATCTATTGAAACATGATGTCCTCATACTAGAAGCAAGCATCCTTGACGTATGAATTGAATAAATGGAACTTTATACTGAGAACTGATAAACTAGTTATGAGTAGTGATGCCTTATTTGGGGAAGAGCGGAGGTTCACGTAACTCTCATGAGATGAGACTGTCCGGCATTCCGGGTACATGTTTCCTTATATTTCCTATTCTTTGAATCAATATTTCCAATATAGGGATCTGGTGGGGTTCAATTCCCATGTATACTAGCATGTTTTGGGTCACTTTGGCTGGGGATTCCACCTCTTTTCGGTGTGGGGTTTCATGACACTGGATTTCCTGATGCTCACATGATCTATATGGGTTAAAGTTAAAGTCCCAATGAATGATTGAGGCTAGCCTCAAATGATGCATATAATGAAACGAATGACACCAAAGGTGTTACGATAGGATGATCAAGAAGTGAGTTTGATTCAAGTTATGACATTAGGCCATTCTGGTCATTGGCACAACCGAAACTATGAAGTATTAAACTACATCTAGTATAGCTGGTGTTTACACGGATCAATGAATGAAATAATGAAATGAAAGGAAGTATGTATGAATGAATGAAGCAGAATCTGTGTTTGGTATAGCAGACTCTCTAGTTGAGGTCCAATATGTTGATCCTTATTTTTTGGAAGTCTTAATGTCAAGTCCATGATTCCAAGGTCTCATGGAATATGAATGAATGATATGAACAACATTATGTCTTATATGAATTATGATATGTGCTATGTGAAATATGTTATGTGTTGTTTGGAAAATGATATGTCTGATGATTCATGTTACACTCATGGTGTTACTTTCAAAATCTAAATTTCACAGGTCCATTGACATTCTTGATCCAAATTTGGTAAGTCCACTGACTTGACTTTACATAAATCATGTTTTAGGAAAGAGTTATTCTTTCTCATGCATGTCCTTGTTGTGTGCTTGCAGATACCCATACTTAGTAAAAGTGTGTAATAATTCCATACAAATATCTACTTTTAGGTGCAGGCACAGGTGGTTGCTAGATCTTACATTACGACTTTGCAGCTATATGGATGTGGAGCTTTCATCTGGACTTGGTAGACCCTCATGATTTCGAGGCTATCTACTGTTATTATCTAGCTTAGATATAGGAATTATCTAGTAGGATCATGTTCCACTAGTTTTTGATTTCCCATTTCATTTCAGACTTTGTATTTGTATCGTTTTGTCAAGTACACATTTAATGCAGCTACGAACTATTTCTTTCATTTGATGATCTTAATGTTAGATGTTTGATGGTGAACAATTATACATGTAATAGAATGTTTGAGTAAGCATGTTAGGGAAAAAAAAGCTTCAATTTTAGCTAAAAATTAGTCTGAGATAAAGTAAAGAATACGGAGGCTAGTGCTTGTCTCACTCTATGACAGGTAAGAGAAGAGTCCAGTTTCGCTCTCAGTCTCTCTTTATTCTCCCCCCTTCTCTTCTGATCTCATCCTTCTACCCTTTCTACTACCCCTTTCTCTCTCTTATCCTTTGTTTCCTCTCCGCCCTGTTCATCTTGGTACACTTAGTTCCCCCTCCTTCCCCATGATCACCCCGTCGTCATCTTCCTTTGTCGTTAGTCCCATGACCCCTCCTAACATCCTTTCTTCCGTCCTTTACCTTTCTGGCATTTGTACCTCTGCTCAGTCCGTCCTACTGTGGATTATTCTCCTTTTATTCTTTGCTTTCTTTCCCTCTTGTACCTGCATCCGATCTATCTTTGTATTTGATTCTTCCTGTTTTCTTCTTTTTCTCTCCGTTACCTTTTTTATTTTTCTCCAACTTATTGGTTCGCCCCGTTCGACTCCATCTTGGCTTCCCGGTCTGTCTGGGGTCTAGACTCCGGTCGTGACAGATTCGCAGACACTCAATCTGTAGGTTAGTGTCATAGATCATAAAATATAAAAATATACATATATTGAAGCATCAAAAACACGCCGCTGCCATGGAGTGGTGTCACGCGAAAATATAATTACTTGTAGTTCTTTGTTCTTCGTAGTGTAGTTCTACTAATTTTACTTTTGGTTTTTTTTTGGTTTCGTTTGTTGTTTTGCTCTTGTTGTGAAATGTCATTTAGAATGAATAGAGGATTGTGGTGGAAAAGGCAGTTGAGGCAGATCAAAAAGTCGGGTGTAACATTCATAATAGACTCACTACTATCTCAACTAAACTACTTCACCACCAAACTATCTAGGATGGAAAACCACAGAAATCACAAAGAAAAGTATATATCTTCCTACGCGAGGAGAAGCTCTAGAGAAAATGAGAAAATTCATGTTGAGAACACGCTTCAAATCGTTCTTCAAAATATCGCCGATCAATAATGAGTGTTGGAAGAAATGAGATTAGAGTATTGAAGCGCTAAATCACCTAATCAAGTCTCACTCTAGATCAATTCATCACATTATATAAGTCGTGATGTTTTTGATGCCTCAGCTCCACCCAAATGTTAAATTAGGGTTACGTAGTAATACTAGGCCTAAATGCAACATAATAGAGTGAGGCAGGATCTACGTCGACCTATGACGTTAAATAAGGCGCTTCTTGGGAGGACACACAAGGCCAAAATATGGGATTTAATTTTTTGAATAATGGTGTGTTATTGTTGCATGTCAAAATAAGGAAAGTCTAGAAAATTTCACATAGGCGAGAAAAAGGTCCATTACACGAGATTCCCAACAAGTCATAAAGTCCAGCCAAATTCCACTGTTTGTCAGAATGAAAGAGTATTGTAAAGCATGTAAAACTCAGTGAACTCAAAAAGCAGATTGGCGCATCGCCAAACTATGAGGTGATCTCTATACAAACCATCGATCTTTCTTCTATAAAATAATGATTTTGAAAAAAGGGCGGGATAAAAGACTACTCTGCAAATCACCGAGTTGTTAGGTGAAAGAAATTAACTTTGCCAAATGGACTACAATTGAACTATTATATAAGAGAGAAAGGTAAAATTTCTCAATCTCTCACTTTCCATGGTTTCAAACTCTCTAAAATCGCACCAATGGTATTATTTCCTTCAATTTGTGTTGTTACTTCGTTTTAAGGTATTATTTTCTTAGATTTGTGTTGTTACTTAGTTTTTAGTTCACTACTAGTGGTGGGGTTGGATTACTTTGCTGCCTAGAATTACAAAGATTATTTGTTCAAACATCAAAGGTCTTTTGATAATTTTTCACTCCTTTTAAAGTATCGTATTGGGTTGATTTTTTTGAGCCGTTTTGATAGAAATAATCTTCTTAGATGCTAATTTTAACTTGTAAAAAGCCTAAGGCGAAATGGTCTTGTGGACCCTTGTACTTGTATCCAGTTTGTATATTTGACCCTTCTACTTACATTTATGTCAACTAGACCCCTAAACTTATCCAAATACATCATTTTAAACACAATTATTTATGTTGCATCCTATGTGGAAGGACACCACAAGTAGCGTCTACTACCATAAAACTAGAGCGTGAGGCACCTTAAAAAGTCAGATTTTTACCTTTAATGACCATATTTTCTTCTTTATTTTCACTCACCGCCATTGTTGGACAAATTTGACATTTTCTCTTGACTTTTTTAATTTTTTTCTCTCCAAAATTCTTCTCTTTTATTTTTTCCTTCAATTTTCTCATCTATTATTGTGTTTATCGTATTGCATTTTTGTTTGTTTTATTTTTTTGGTTTTCACCTTGAATTCTTTATGTATTAATAAATTCACAAAACCCTTTTGTTATTCTTGAAGCTTCATCAAGCTTATCAATGGAGTTTTTCAATTTTCAATACCTTATGACCACAATAACAAAAAAAACAAAACAAAATTGAGGTTTTGAAAATATATATATGATAAAACCAAAAGAATTATGAGAAAAATGATTTTTAGCAAAAAGAAAAAACTTTGAGTAAATATTTAGCGGTTGGACAGTATGTGGGGTGTTAAGAAGAAGAATAAGGAAAATGGTGGGTGAATCCAACGAAAAAAAAAAAGTAGTTGAATGGGTATAAGAAATTTTGTTAGGGTAGGGGCAGCGATTTAGGTTGAGGGGTGGGGTCAGTAGCTAACCATTCCTCTAATTTTTAAAACAACTGAGAGATGGATTGGTGTTGGAGCTACTATAGAATAGACATACTTGAATGTTGCTGCTAGATGTAGTTTATCTTTATCAGTATTACTATCATGCCACCCAAAATGATTCTGTCCTCGGCATTCCCAAAGTAGCTTGTCGTAGGTGTATCATCTATATGAGGAGTACTGATCTTGGATTGCTTACATCACAATAAATGACTATGAGAGCAAAACAAAAGCAGACTTCCCTTCCATTTCCTAAATTGATTACTAAACTATGTAAACGTACTAAAGTTCCTATGTACACTACATACGACCTGAAAATCATCGCGTCTTCTTCAACTGAAAATCAACATACTAAGGCGGAGTACAACCGTGAGGAAGCCAGGAGGATAGGAGCATCCCCAGCTAACACCACTCCGATGATTTAAATAGACCTATTATCAATAGATACAGATGGAATCATTCCGGCCTCTTGGACCACATGTACCTCTACTCCTTTTTCCTCTTCAAAGGATCAGGTGCTTTCACACCCGGCGAGCCGATCAGAATACTAAAGGGGTGATCTTTAATATGGGGCGTCTAGACATATTAGCTGAGACAAGGGCATCTACATTGGACAAGACTATCCCAGAGATGATTGAGAGAGAAATAGATGCATCACTTACCCCAGTTCAAGGCCCAATCTATGCCTAAGCGCCGAGGGTTACATATAAGGTCAATCCGACGGAGGAAGAGGCATCGAGATGTTAGTTTACAAGTGGTTGCAAATTATAAGGGGAAAAATGTTTAGATGATCAGATTGGTTCCACTTCAATGGCTTAATAATAACTGCAACTAAAAAGGATGCACATAAAAAGGTAGCACTTGGAGATACAGATGTTGAGACTGATGACGAAATTGAAAAAATACAGGAGGAGCTCATAGCAACATAGAAAGAGCACTACATCATTAGAAACCTATATGATATAGGAGGTATAGCAGTATAGCCTGTAATTTAGACATCATTTGTTGAATCATCTACAAAAACTACTATTGGAATAAACACTACCCCTACTGATGTGAGTGTTCCAGGCATTGATGCCCAACTATAGGTGTTCTGATGTCCCGAAAGGAGGAGAGACCGCATAGACAGGATTTCCCGTCACCTTCCTCTTTTTTTGCTTTTATTTTCGTTTCTTTTTTATATTAATACAAACATTTATTTATGGTGGACCGAATCATCCTCTTTTGTAGAATATTTAAGTTTTTTATATATGATATGGTTGTTTGATTAAGTTATGTTTTAAAAATTTCTCTCGCAAATGTTTGACCTTATGGCCTTCTTTTGGGTCCTAATTTCATAATAATTTTAACCCATCCAAAAACATTTTACTTTTGAAAATTATGCAACCTCTCTATAGAAAGTTGTTCGTCCTCTAAAAAATTAAGTCTCGATTTCGATCAATAGCGATGACTTGAAAAGTGACTCAATAGAACAAACATGAATGTGCGGCTACAAGGAGAATGAATGAAATTACATAGACAATATGTTTACTCTTTTTATCTTATTGTGATTAGAAAAATATCGAATTGATTCTTTTGCAATGATAATTGCACAATAGAGAGTGTGTTGTCTTGTTTGACTTAAGTTTCACTGCCTTTTGTGATGAGCTTTCTTTGAACCTTACATGAATAAACATGGAATTTGCAAGGTTAGTCTAATTGATATGGTATCCTCTTGACATGATCATACACAATTCTTAAGAGTGAGAGTCGACTTTGACATGTATCTCTTTTGTGGCCTACCAGTAATTGTGTGAAACTATTTTGAACACCCTTTGAGCCTTACCTCGTCATTGGAAAAATCTTGATGAAACCTAATCCTTGCATTATCCACTATCAAGATACAATACTAACTAGATTTTTTATAAGCAAAATAGCAAACATAGGCCAAAAGCCCTCTAAAAAAGAAGAAGAAAACGAAAGAGAAAACAAAAGAAAAATAAAAAGAAAAAGAAAATGAAGGTCGATAAATAAAAGCACGAAATGAAAACAAATCTGGTTTCAATGAAAACGATGAATGAAAATAAAAGATAATCTATAAGAACTTCACTAAAGATTAACAAAGGAAGATAAGGGATAGCTAAAGGAAATCACATCTAATGTTGAAAACTTGTTGAGTCCAAATTGGAATACCTTTACACTAAGCCCCATTACAAGACTTAGAAATACCTTTGTGATCTTGAGTAAACCGAACCAAAGTTTAATTAGAAAACAAGGGCAAAACAATGGGTGAAAAAATGCATTGTGTTCCTCTTTATGAGTGTGAGTGTTGCATCAAATTTTTGATCCTATGTAGATAAATATGCGTGTGCGAAAATGGATTTATTTTTTATATAAGGGCATGTAGATAACTTGCATTAGTGGAAAATATTGTAACCTCTAGAATCTTTCGTAATCATGTGGGACAACTTGAATTTTTGAGTATACAATTTAGCTATGTATGAGTAGTTTGTGTCTTGTTCTACACAGTCATGATTGAGTCTAGTGAAGAATTATTTGAGATATCCTATTTGAACTGCGGAACTTGAGTTTTACTAGAGTACAAGAAAATGTTTAAGTTGTGGGTGTTGATGAGTCCTCAAATTTGACTAGTCTAGGGACTTATCATTTGAAAATAGTGTCCTCGATTATATATTTTATATCAATATCAGATAAAAACTTATAATTTATAGGTATTGGAGAATTGGTTAGGAGAATAGATCCCTAGGTGCAAAACAAAATAAAAGAGTTGAATAGTCAAAGTGGGCATCCCCAAACACATTTGGCAATGAGATATGTAGCAAAGTTCCTACTTATGTTACAGCAAGTGAGCCTTGAAGAAAGTGGATCAATATGCGATGAAAAGAAGAAGTCTGAGTTTCAACGACTAGTTTTTCCCAATGTTATAACATGCATAGATGTGAAGGCAAGGCACGAACCGTGACAAACTAGAGAAAGGGCGAGCCGCCCAATAAATTGGCGTTTCACGACTAAAGAAGCCGAATGGATCAACCAACACTAAATCTAAAGTTTATAGATACTGAACTCTTATATTATTTAGATATAGAATTTTAGGGAGTGAAACAATACACACTTACTATTTTATTCTACTAATTTTGTTCTTAAATTTTCCCTAAAATTTGGAGAGGTTTTTTAGGAAGCTTGTAAAAAGAAGTTCTTCTTCCGATCTTGAAGTGGGTCTTCTGAATTTACCTTTCTTTGCTACTTTTAAGGTTTAATATCTTATATCCACTTTATTCCATTATCATTTTAAGTATATTTGATTATTGCTTGATGTATGGATAAAACCCCCCATTTTTGGGGTGTGAATTACCAATTACATGTGGATATAATTTTTGGGTCTTGCTTGTTCAAAGGATGAGATTAACTTTAATGGTAATTTCACCTAGTGGTTGTGGTTTAATTTAATGGGTTTGTAGTTGCAAATACAAAACTACCCACAAGTTTTCGTCTTTCCCAAGAAAGTGGTCGCAAAAAAAATACCAGTAGATTGAAGACCTAAGGAGTGGGTCGACATAAGGTTAAGCCTGAAAGGGTCGACATAGGCTGGTTAGTTTAGACAAGTGGGTGATCGAGAGGAACCCATTTGATTTGGTGTAAGTTGCCCGAGAGGGAACTTACTTTAACCTAGATCTTAGCCTAGTCACCATTGTCTTGCGAGTTTTCCAATCAAAAGCATGTACAAATTAGTTTGTGTCAACATATATCGTGTTCTCACCCCAAGAACTCTATTTTTTACTTGCTTCTCCTTTGTTTTGACAATTTTACTACTTGTGACAAAACTACTTCATGATATTTGACACTTTTGTGTCACAAATTGTGTCAAATTTTTGTTTAAATCGAAAATGTCTTAAATTATCACTATTAAAAACAAAACTCTAAGTAGCTAAAACTTTCACTACCACTACCTTTTGATACGACCCCAACCCTTTGTTGGATTACTTTACTAGTGTAAGACCCCAAAAATGTGTTAGGATGTCTAGAGCCTAACATGTTTTTCATTAGGGTCTAATGTTTTGAAATGTTTTATATATGGTATTGAGGCAGTGTGTAAAGTTTGAGGTTATTTGAAAGTCAGACGTCAAGGGACGACCAAGACGTTCGACGACTACTCACCAATGTGTTTCATGTGTCTATACTTGCTTATATTTGTATTAATAAGATTATGAAGTCTAACAATGATTTATAATGATGTTTGTAGGTAGTATATGGAGTTTCATGAAGTTTGGAGGTCAAACATTTAAGACGTTCGAAAGTTAGCCCTTGAGACGTTCAAGTATGTCTTGATAGGTTCTAGTTGTTTGGACGTGTTTTATGTGTGAATTTTTTGTGAAACATGCATGGAAGATCCTTTTCTTGTCATTTCGAATATTTACATTGGAAACGTCAGGGTACAACTTCTTAAGGGACCCACGAAAAAGGGCCCACAAGAAGGACCCAAGGGTTGTCGAAACACTCTTTGGCATTGTCAATCTACTGAACAAATAACACTTAGTTCGTTGACCAACAGACTTTGGTGAGTTATCGTTAATGGAAACATATCCTGGGCAAGGCTCAACCCATGAACAGTCCAAGGTTTAATCTACTGAAGCCACAGACGGCCCGTCGATGGACCTACTGGCCATCGACAGTGGTTCGTCAATGCATCCAGGTGCCTCTGCCTGCGCAATGTTTCATTAAAGGTGTGAATGGGAAATTACACCACATTCCAAGCCTGACTCATAGATCATTATTTACTATTTGAGGTGTATATAAGTGATTTAAAACATGTGAATCAATCCATTTTGAATTACAATAACACACAAAATAACTTTTCCTCCCCCCCAAAACATTCTCCCTAGAAACACCAGTCTTGTAAAGTTCAAGAAACAATTGGATCTTTAGATTTCCTGAATAATCAATTCATGTTTTAGGAGTTTTTTAAACTACACAAATTTAATGTAATCCTCATTTCTAAGTAAACTTTCACTTGGAGAGTTAAACTCAATGTTATTCAAAGAAGTTTCATGATCAAATCTCTTCTTCTTAAATCTAGCCATGGGTTCGTTCTAAAAACATTTTTAATGGCTCAATTCTCATGAATTTATGTTAATGTATTGGTTTTAATGTGATTTTAGTCCAATTGCATTATGAACCCATGTCCCTTCCCAAAAATTGATTTAGCCCTTGCATGGGCGTTATGATCATAATTTGTTAATGGTTGAATTATAATTCTCTTACACTGAATTGTCTATATCTACTTCTATTTGAATGAATTAATGATTAATTGATGATGAAGGATCCATGAGGATCAAAGTAAGAAGATTTGAGCATGCTTAATCTTGTATCAATCTGATCACTATAACATTGGTCCTTAATTAGGATTTAGCCTTTTCAGAGTATTAAACTCTCGCTCATAGATGTGTCGCAACTTACACCAATGAACAAGATTCTACTAGACATGTATTTTATGAGACCACGGATCCCTTAGGGATACTTCATAACCTATGCTCTGATACAAAGCTTGTCTCGACCCAACATTATATCCTAGAAGAAATAGCACTCTCAAATTATAAAACAACATACTTGATGTCTCGGAGGTCTTGTATAAGCCCTTTGAAATCATTCATTGCATACATGTATGAAAAGTATAAGAAATAATAATAATTCTAAATATAATTTATATTGGAATATAAGGAAGTTGAAGTCTTCAAAGTCACAATTCTTGTCACACACAAATTAGGGACGGACCTCATTTAAATCAATATATAGAAATATTTAAGTCTATTTAAATCCTTATAACAACGAAAAATTTGATACGTTTGAATCTATTAAGGACACCCCAAATTTTCTTGATTGGATGCTTATATTTGAGCTTCTCTTCAAAGACTCCTCTCAAATGCCCCCGACACCTTTAGAGAGAACATAAAATATATGTAATTAGTACATTGGAATGCACTAAGTATGGTAACATACAATTAAAATCATGCTAAAAGGAAATTTGTACAAAACATGATCTTTTTATAGAAAACTTCATAATACAGGTATAAGAGTCACTACAATTCAATATAATATATGCAAGTCACATTCCACAATATAGCATCAACATCACTTCAAACCATATAAGCATAAGACTCTCCTACAAAAGGTCCTCCCAAGTCTCACTTGTGTGAGATATGAAGCGGTCGTCCATACAACCCCTTCACACACTTAAAAGATACTGAATAATTGCTCAGATAAGATTATTCCCATTTTATTACCTAAACTCCCTACCTATAATTAGTCAAAGACTCACCTAAGTAAGACATGAAGAGACCGCCCATACACCCTCTTTAAGCGTATCTAAGCTATCCTTAAAGCTACTCAAAATAAGTACCTTTTCATTTACATGAATTTAACTTAAGTTACTATGTTCATTAAACAATTTAAGATACATTCAACAATTAAGGACTTTCACAAAATGGTCTTGGAGAAGACCTACGGAACCTATAATTTAACATCTTCAAAGCCTACTCTTGCAATGTCTAGATAATGTCTCATTCCACTACCTAAACTTTGTAGAAGCTCATCAAATATAGGAATGTATCCCACATGATTAAAATAAACAATAACCAACATAGACCATACTATATACTCATGAAATCCGTAGGCAACCCTACTCTGATGGAGGGAGTTCTACTACCAAGGGTAGAATTATGACACATCTCATGTAGGCACATGGTGAAGGAATATCAAGGGTTTCATTATACTCTAGTCTCATCTTAAGTAGAGTCATTGACCAAGCATACTCTCTCGGTTGTAGCCTTTGTTCTCATAGAGTAATTCAATCACAAGGGCATATGAAGAGGTACCATATAGAAGTCATAAAAAAATCATAATATACCTTAAAAAAGGGGGTCCACTAGGGCTGCAACACAATGTTTTAATAGGATAGCTTTATGACTTTCCTAAGGGTAATTTCATTCCGTTCCAGCCAACTAACCCTAAGTCCATCATTCACGAAAGAATAATACCATTACCACATTCAACTTAATGGATATATTGACCTTCTTCTAATTTGAAGTTTCCACATAAAGGACCTTCTTAAATATGTTCAAGGTTATAGTTCAATCATACATACACATAGATGACAGGTTTTTTAGCCTTCTAATACCAAGAGTCATATTCACATTCATCTATGTGTATGTATGATATATTGACCTTCTTCTAATTTGAAGGTTCCACATAAAGGACCTTCTTAAATATGTTCAAGGTTATAGTTCAATCATACATACACATAGATGACAAAGGTTTTTTAGCCTTCTGATCCCAAGAGTCATATTCACATTCTTCGTGTATACAGTAGAAATAGGTCTACCACAACAAGACACACATAGTTCATCTTCTCACATGTACAATCTCATTCAAGTATCACATAGGGACAACTAGGTCTACTATAAGTCACTCAAATCATTCCTACAGAAACATCATTATAAACCATCATAAGCATCATATAGTCAATTAGGATGAATCATAATTCATCATCAAGTAACATACATTAAGACATCTCCATAGTATACTATGGACACACATCAGAAACTAGATGAACTCAAGCTTTGACTTCACATAGACACATAAGTCATATAGACCTTCACAATGATCACATATAAAAGTTATTACATGGTGAAATCATAATTCAAAAAGTAATGCCGACGAGGACACATTCTTCACTATTATATCACATAAGCACCTCCACCATAAGATGAAAAAACCATACATGACAATTCAAATACCTATACTGCACAATATTGAAGAGATTCGGTCCACATACCACTATTCCATCATCAACAAATCCAATCCTTAGCCAATTCAACCAATTAAATTCACAAAGGCTCTTACCAATAGCCATATGCACCAATCCAAACCAATAATCAACCATACAATGACCCAACATAATTCAATATGAAATTCATCAAATTAGTAAATCCTATATAAAATTCTAACATAATTCATACATATATCAATAGCCCAATATAATCTACATAAGACTTCAATACAATAGAAAGAAAAACAAATCACCCATAATATAGTAATAATTAGGAATTTATGATTCACATGGGTTCACAAGAAAATTGATATAACATCATTATATTAACATAAATTATATCATAAACCATTGATGTAAATCATTTTATGGAAGTACCCATGGCTAGAATTCGCAATAGAAGAATTTATATTTTTGATCATCTTTGAAAACAATTGGAATTGACTCCTTAAATTAAAGAGGATTCAAGTATGAAGCAAAATACCTTGATTATGAAGAATCACCCTCTAAATTTATTGATAAAAACTTGGAAAATCTTTCTTCTTCCTTTGAGCTTCAAAGCTTCATCAATGGAAGTTTTTGGAAATAAGGAATGGAGAGGTTTGGTTTTGGACTTGAGGGTTTCTATTTGAATGGTGAATTGGTGTTCAAAAATGCTAAATAACCTCCTATAACTAGTACACAAAATATCCAAAAGATTCCTTCACTTATAGAACCTTTTAACAAAGTCAAACTTAACATATATTTTCATTTTTTTTGTCGGGAAAAAACATGGCGATGCAGAGCTGTTCTCACATGATTTTTGAAAGTAAAATTCGTGACAGTAGAGTGCACGCTTTGTCCGCGACGACGAGGAAGAATATGGACTTGGGATTAACAAGTCCGCGACGCGGACATGTTCTTTTCATGTACAAATTCTGCTGCCTTGGGCAGCTTTGACCCACAAGTTGGGTCCTTCTCAAGTACCTTTATGATGGTCCTTGGGGAGCGTGCCCATAAGTTTACAACCTAAATATAGTTGTATATTTGTTAGGAACCTCATCCATAAATTTGAACTTCAAAAACAACATAAAACATGCAAAGACACACTTGAGCACACAAGCACGTTTTCAAGGCAAAACTTTCAAACGTCTTTGACATTCTTGGACGTTTGACGTCAATACACTTAGAAACATTAAACACTGACTCAAAACACTATTATAGACAATTTTAAAACTTCATAACCTCATGACACACATTTTAGGCTCTAACTTCACCTAATTCGTTGTAGAGGAGTTAAGAATGGGTAGTCTTTAACCGCAAAAAGTGAGCTAACTTTGCCATTCTTTTGATTATCACCCAAATAGAATCATGTTGCCTGTGTGGTATGAGTAAATCTATGATGAAATACATAATAATCATATACCATTTACAATCCATCAGTTCTATATTTTAAGTCAAACCTCCATGCCTTTGGTGTTCTACTCTAACATGTTGGCAATTCAGACACTTGGCAACAAATTCAGCAATGCGCTTCTTCATACCATTCCACCAATATACATCTAGCAAATCGACTACATCTTTGTGGATGCAAGATGATTGGAATTTTTGGATCTATGAGCTTCTTCCATGAGCCTCTCTTGGACTCCATCCACCATAGGTACACAGTGTACCTTGATATCTCAACACCCCATCTCCCCGTTATTGAAAATAAAATACTCTTTGCATATGAACATTTGACTATAATTCCAGAAAAATGGGATATTGTTATTGTTTATATCTTTAAGTTCTGACACAAATGAAGATTCAGACCCGTTGATTACCACTATTCCTCCTTCTGTGGAATCCATGAGTCAGACTCCTAAGTGTGTCATTCTATGCACATATTTTGTTGGTTCTCTTTTATCTTCTTAATGATAGGTGGTATCACCCATAAGCAACCTTTTTAAGGTATCAGCAACCACATTAACCTTACTTGAGTGGTAAATAATGCTCATGTCATAATTTTTAAGTAATTCTAACCACCTTCGTTATCTAAGATTAAGCTCTCTCTGAGTGAACACATATTGAAGGCTCTTGTGATAAGTGAAGACATCAACATGAATACCATATAGATAGTGATGTTATATCTTAAAGGAAAATGAATAGCAGCAAACTCTATGTCATAGTTTCGGTATTTCTTCTCATGAACTTTCAAATATTTGGAGGCATATGTTATAACCTTTCCATTCCTCATTAGGACACAACCCAAACAAACTCTAGATGCATCACAATACACCAGAAAATGTTGAGCACCTTTTTGAAAGTCAAAATTGGGGTAGTTGTCAACCAATTCTTCAAATCTTTAAAACATTTCTCACAACTTCAGACCATTGAAACCGACTTCTATGTTGATTCAACTTCGGTCACAATTAGAACAAGTGATGAAGAAACCTTTCCACAAATGTGTAGCTGTTTTTGTTCCCAGGTTAGAAAAAAAAAAAACAACAAAGTCCTAATATCAATTGGAGATGTGGGCATAGGATAATTTTGTACTACATCAATATTTTTGGTACCACTCTAATACCATAAACGAAAGTTATGAGAACCAAAACTACCAAGGACTCAAGGAAAAAGTCAAATTTAGAGAACTTGGCATACAACTATCTATCCTTAAAGGTTTACAGAACTATTCTGAGATGGCTAACATGGTCTTATTCATTCCTTGAATAGGTTAGTATGTCATCGATAAAGATAATAATAAAAATATATAAATAAGGTTTTAAGACTCTATTCATAAGATCAATGAATGTTACAGCGCATTGGTAAACCCAAAGGACATGACCAAAAACTAATAATGCCCATATATGGTTTTTAAAAGTTTTTTTTGGGATATCACATTCCCTTACTCTTAACTTATTGTAGCCAGATTTGAGATCTATCTTTGAATAAAAGGTTCCACCCAAAATTTTATGGAATAAATCATGAATTCTTGGGAGAGGATACTTATTCTTGATTGTATTTTTGTTTAATTGACATTAATCTATACACATTATAAGGGAACCTTCTTTCATTCTCACAAACAAGACCGGAGTACTCGAAGAAAAAACACTTGGTCGAATAAAGTGTTTCTCTAAAAGGTCTTTCAACTACTTTTAACTCTTTTGGTGTAATTCTATATGGATGACTATATATAGGACGAGTATTTGGAATTTTGTCTATGCCGAAGTCTATCTCTCTCATAGGAGTGTCTTCACGAAGATCATGTATAAAAACTTTTGGAAACTCTTTAACTTCTGGAACTAACTTAACAAGAGGTACTTCAACACATGAGTCATTAGCTTGGACTAAGTGATATGAACACCCTTAGAAACTAACTTTTGTGCCATAAAGTATGAAATGAAACAACCCTGAAGCACTGCTGAACGGCTTTTCCACTCTAAGACTGGGTTATTTTGAAACTAAAAGATGACAACTCAAGTTTTACAATAAACTGAGGCATAAAAGGCATGAAACCAGTCCATACAAAGAATGACATCCAAGTCTACCATGTCTAACTCAATTAAATCACTCTTGGTACTCTTGGAATTGATGAAAATGGGACAATCACGATAAACTGTGTCTCCTAGAATGGACTTACCAACTGGTGCATAAACACAAAATAGTTCATTAAGTTGTTCACGAACAATATCAATGTTCATAGTAACATATAGAGTTAAAAAATAAAGTCGCTTCTTAAACAAACAAAGCATAAACGGTAATATATAATACTTGAATCATACCAGGGACATAATTTGGTAAATCCCCTTGCTCTTTGCGATTATTGAGCGCATACAAGACGTTTGTTCCTGCACCATTATCAGGAGTATCTCCTCTAGGTGGCAGCCCATTCTGGTGGCGCAAGTGATAAAGATTGGGTTCAATTTCCCCCAATACAACTTTCATTCTTTTACTTCGGACACTCTCTTATGAAATGCGCGGTCTTACCACACATGAAACAACCAGTGGAGCCCTATCAATAAACACCAGAGTGGTTTCTACCACACCGGCGTAAGCGGGATTACTACCCCCTTGCGCCACACTGCCATGTTAATATGCATGTTTAAATCTGGAATTTGAACATATTACTCACCCTTGTTCTTAGTTGAAGGTACACTAGAAGATGATGGAGCAGGATACTTCTATTTATGTTAGAAGGACGACCAATTTGCATGACTCTTCTACTGCTCAGACTCATTCCCTGTCTTAGCTCTTTTGTTCTTGAACTCCTCTCTGTCTCTTAGCTTTTCCTCCTCTACCTACTACACAGAGATCATCGAACTCCAAATGTCCATGTCCCGAATAAGCATTTCTTCCTAACCCTCTTTTCTTGAAGAACGACCTAATCTACCAACAAACAATCTAATCCTACTACTCATGTCCATAACCATTTTTGGAGCATAATGATATACTTTGGTGAATTTCAACCCATACTCATGCACACACAAATAATCCTACTTAAGTGTCAGGAACTCAAGTACCTTCGCCTCTTTCACATTTCGAGGAAAGAAACACCCCATGAAGGCATTCTTAAAAAAATCTGAACTTGCAGGTGGTGCTTCTCCATCTACCCTCTTTCCACTGATCAAACCAAGTATCAATAGTACCCTTGATTTGATAAGAAGCTAACTCAACTCTCTTAGTTTTAGCAACATGCATCACATTGAACACCATATTCAGTTCCTTAGTGATAATCTCAAGATCCTCCGTAATTCTTAAATGAGTAAAACATGGGGGGGGGGGTTCAAACCTTCATAACTCACGAATCGTTAGATTGTCAGCCCATTCTTTTTGAGATTCTCTTTGCTAAGAAACCTTAATAGTCACATCCTAATTCAGCATCCTAATTACCTCTCTTATTTTTACGTTAGTAATTTCTTCCTGGGGTTACAATTCTTATGGATTGGGTACTCCTTATTCCTCTATATTCGTCCTAGTTGGATGACATCTTGCTTCTCATGCTGGAGGCATGATTATCTGAAAAAACACGTGCAAGCACAAGTTAGGGAGAAACTTTTTAGATATTAATTCTAATTCACGAAAGGAATATGAAAAAACTGAAAAAATTTCTAAATGTTGTAGCCTTCTAACTATATATGTGGCATGTTTCACACCGATAACTAGGAATCTATAGACACAATTTTCTAGAATCCCTAAGACTCTTGAACTTTGTGCTCTAATAGTACTTTTTTCACGCTCCGAGACACACCCTAGGTGTGGCCAGCACTCGAAGACCATTGTTGGACTCGAGCGGATCCTTTGCTTTGTTTACTTAACGCATAGGAAGATAATTTGCATGTCACGACCGAAATCTAGACCCTATACGAAACCAGTGTCGTTGACCTTCAGATGTCGCATACAAGCCTACGTACGTCATTCTTACTTCATATAGATTAATTTTAGGGGGAAATTTAAAAATTTTATTTTCTGATTTCGTAATAAACATTTTGAACTTAACATCATAGGCGTTCAAAAATCAACCTTCTAATATAGAGATAATCAAATGAATGAAACAGTTCATAATTGAATTAACAGTATTTTGGCCAAAACGGCACCAATACAAAGTCTCAAATAAAAGTGGAAAGAAACACTAATGGAACATACTCCACTAGCTAAAACCTATATCTAAGGATTACACGGAAGGACATCCATCGAAACATGAGGGCCTACCCAGTTGATGAAAAGTGCAATGTAAGTGATAGTTGTTACGTCAAACCTGAAAATTAGCGTCCACTTGTGTGTGCACCTAAAAATATAGAGCTATATGGGATTAGTACACGGTTTTACTAAGTATAGGTATATGCAAGGACACACCAAGGACATGCATGAGTAAGAATATTTCTTTCCTAACAACATGATTATGGAAAGTAAAATCAGCGGACTTGCCAAATTGGGATTAAGAAAGTTAGTGAACTTTCAAAATTTTGATTAGGAAAGTCATGCCATGAGAGTAACATGCATCATCACACTTATCATATTGTACACATCACATAACATCTTACTCATAGTAGATATCACATTTCATATAGCGGATAACATATTTTATAGCATTCATTCATTTGCCGTGAGACCTTGAAATCATGGACTTGACATTAAGACTTCCCAAAATTAGGGCTAAACATATGGGATCTCAACTAGGGAGTCTTCATTAGCAAACACTGGGTATGCTTCCTTCATTCATACGTACTTCATTTCATTCATTCATAATCTAGTGTAAACACAAGTTATACCTAGGATGTAGTTTCAGACTCTACGGTTTCTGTGTAATGACCCAAGGAATAACATATATCATTACTTTGAATAGATCCTACCTCTTTATGTCCTATCCTAACACCTTTCATATCATATTCATCGTGTACATATTTGAGGCAGACCTCATGGCATCATTGCGGAACTTCACTTTAACCGACATAGATCATGTGAGCATCATGAAATCCATTGTCTTCCTCACAGCAAAAAGAGGTGGAATCACCTGCCAAAGTGACTTAATACATGCTAGCGTATAGAGGGGATTGAATTCTGCTTGAAGCTTACATTGGTAGTATAGGTTTAAAGACTAGGAGATATAAGGAGACTCGTACCTGGCATGCTGTACAGTGTCATATCATGAATTTTATGTGAACCTCAGCCCTTCCCGAAAGAAGACATCACCGCTCATAGCTAGTATATATGTTCTAAGTATGAAGTTTCATTTCATTCAACTCATACGTCATGGAAGTTGGATTCTAGTATGAGGACATCATAGCTCCATAGATGATTTGTCATCTCATCATTAGTATTAAGTGTGTTAATCTCAATACATTCATTAGAGTGTTCATAGAGATTAGTCTCTTCATTAAGTTTACACTCTCATAGGTGAGTACATTTTTGTAACATTTACTTAGGCTCATTAGAGTTTATCCAATCTTTTACATTAGCCTCATATCATGTTGTCACCACATTCATTAACATTAGCACATTTGCTCTTCATAATTATGGACCCCTTTTTACGTGAATGTTCATTTCAACATATGCGAAGGCCTTGGCTATTTATAGTGTGTTTAAACTCGTTACTTACCCGTCAAGAGGATTTCGTTTAAGTTTATTGTTCATTCATTATTCTTGTTATTTTGTAATATCAATGCCTTGGCATTTAGAACTAACTTACACTCGTACTTACAATTCTATGATTTAATCATTTCGTACATACATCTTAGGGTTTCACTTATTTTTTAGCTTATCGTAGACTTATGGGTTCTACATACAAGTGCGAGCTTCATTCTAGTGTTTTTTAAGTAATCTAAGCTAATAAGAAAGCAGCACAACACTTTGCTTATTATATGTATGCCAAGATTTGGATTTAATCTAAGTAGGTGAGATATTCTTTGAAAATTTAATTCACGTATGATTCATTTATCAATAAGGAAAATTCGGGGCAGGGAACCAAGTTCTAATCCCTTGAAGAACACTTAATTTTTTCTTGATTTTATTTTAGTCCTCTGACATTGGGACACTGATCGAACCCAACCTCAAAGTTTTATTTTTAGTTATTTTTTTCTAGGAATTATGTTCTTTGACCGAGGGTTGTGGGTTGGAATCCCCAAATCCCCTGTTACTTCCTATCTATTTTCTTCTGTCCAGTTCAAGCTTAACCAGGAGGTGTGGGATCAAAACCCCACAGCCTCGCTTTATTTCTTTCTTTATTCTCTTCGGATTAGGGTTGTGGGTTCGAACCCACAACCTCCTTATTTGTTATTTTCATTTAAAGTTAACTACTTAAGCTTTGGGATGTGAGGTTGTGGATCGACCCCCACAACCTCACTTTATTTTCTTTAATTTCTATCTTTTCTCCTCCTTCAAAGAGAGGTGGTGGGTTCAATCGCATCCTCCCATTATTTTATTAATTTAAATTCCCCTATTACTCTCTGTTGGAAGAGAAGGTTGTGGGTTAGCTTATCCCACACTTCTATTAGTCTTTTGTTAATATTCTGGTAGTGATGATTGGATTCAATCCCCACTGACCTCACATGTTTAAATATATTTTAAACCTCCCAAACATGAAAGTATTCTTTCCGAAAATTCCTCACAAGTGCGGAAATTTTATTAAATTTTCAGCCTTTATTTAACAACATTCATACGTTCGGTTTGATCGGTTACTTACAATTCGTTTAACACATTATTAGGTGTGCTCATTGTGTTTTAGCTTAGATTTTTCCACTTAAGACAGACACCTTACTCACTTAAACATAAAATTTACGCACGTATTTACATAATCCAATCACAAAACAAGGGTTTTAAGACTTCAAATGGAGAACAACAATAAACATTTTACACATTGCACCATATCATTTTCGGTTGACAACATTGAACATGATTACTATTTCCAAACAAAAAATCATAAGGAACATCATATTTTACACTTAGCTACCACCAACCATACCAGCTACATGATTTCTAAACTAATTTAGATTGAAATCGGAAGGAGACTAGGAAAAAGGAGTTCAATAATAAAGGGGACAGCCCTAGTTTCATACGTTTAATTTTGTAGAAAAAATTTCTCTTGGAGAAAGGATTCCAAGAGGGAAAAACCATACCTTGTTCTATCATTTCAAACCTTGCAAGTTCTCCCCAGAACCTCCCTTAAACCTTTAACACAAACCAGTCGAGGAAGCTGATGATGGCTGCAATTTTCTTTCTTAAGTTAGCTTCTTGCTTGTCTATATTTTTTAAATCTTTGGCGAGCAAAAATTTTGATTGGTTTCTAATGTTTTTATCTTCTGTTTTTGCAGCTATGTGATGAAAAACAATTTTGACGAAGCGACAGAGAGAGAGATTAGGCGTCAGAGAGAAAGAGAGAGTTTGTGTAAGTAGTGCCTCTTAAAACTGAAGAGTGGCAAGACTTAGTCAATTTTTTTGTTAAAACAAAAATTAATAAAAAGAAATTAATATAAAACCTGATTTTCCTTTGCTAACTAAGCATGAATTATAATTTTAAATTAATTTACCTATAACAAAAATCACATTAAAATCATTGCCTCCCAACTTAAGTTGAACCGGTGGAGCAGGACTTCATTTAAAAGCGGCTCAATTTTGACGTATCTACACCCCCCGATCCCCGAATAGCCCTCCACTTAGTAATAAATAAGTTAATACATATTTAGTGGTATTAAGATACTACCCTTATCAGGGAAAAAAACATTTACCCCTAACACCCTCAACCTAGATTTATCTTTTTTAAGTCCGTGAAAGATCCTTTGAGTAAATATTCTACTCGAAGCCCTACATTGTGGACCATCCTTCAAAAATAACTAACATCCCAAGTTAGTTTTCTTTGTTGTATAAAGGGTTCCGAGGTCTAGTTCTCTGCACATCAATCTGTGTGAACCCTAGTCTAATCGTAGGCATTCTTAACACTTTAAGTAATTTTTATCTTATCCATTTTTAGGGTTGCTACGATGCATAACTATATTTATCAAAACTCAACTGAACTAATAAATCATTTATTGAGAACTTTTTTGTAAGGATCAAAACATTCAGCTGGCCAAAAGTTGCAACCCAAGTCTTAACAAATGGAAAGAAATGAAAATACTAGAGGACTAACATATGATTGTCTATCTATCAATCCTCTAAAACTTAGATGGATGTTGGGAAATACCCCCAAAACATCTTAATACGGAAAATGCTGAAAGCAATAAATGAATCCTCTGCAATGCAAAGTGTCTCAAAAACTGACTTTGGAGTGATCAACTTGATCAGCGATTCACTGGATGCCGATTTTTGTTACGTGTGTCTATATTAAAACACGATGCAGGACAACTAGCATCAGTACATTGAATGTACCAGTATGCGAGTTGGAATACAAAACAACATAGGCTAGAAAGATTCAGAAGGAAACTCAAGACGTTATCTTGCGCAACTCAACTCAAGATATTTCACTCAATTCAATATAAAATGTTTTTAAAATAAGTTCAATATAAAGAAAAAATATTATAAAAAATGTTGTAATATCTCTATATATGCAAAGTTACAATTAAATCCAACATGTATCTAAACATACAAGTAAATTTTGTGTATATATAAGTATATTTAACTTATGTAGGAGTTTCTGAAACCAACAACCATCACATAAGACATATAGTGATGATACATCAATCTACCTCACTTTTCCAGCGTATCCTATACCCGACCAAAGGTATAAAACCTTAAATGACTTAAGGATCCACTAGTCTACTGTGAAAATGGTTTATCTAAAAAGTACAACCCTTTTCTACCCATAGTGTCTATATAGTTTTATATAGATGTAGGTTATCTGAACTCGTACTTGTCCCAAATTTGGTGATCAAATCTACTCCCAAAATATATTGTCTCTTATATTTTAAAAATATGATTCTTCTGTCATTTTAGATTAGTGCTAAAAAAATATAGCTCAAAATTTATCTTGGAATCCTCAGTCTCGCTGCATGCTTCTTTTAGAGAGCTGTTACTTTTTTCTGAAAACTAACCTGAAGGATCTTTGGAAATCTGGTTTCCATTGAAAACATTTATTTTACTTCTTTTTGAATACTTAGTCCCCATATGCTACTTCAAGAAAAAACTTCACATTACTCTGAACTGAACTCAAACATAAGTCTTAATACGAAGTTAAAATGTTTTTGAAAGACTTATGAATCTTAAATTGAACTTACTCTCATTTTCTTTTCTCTTTACTCAACTTGATCTTTAAGTCGTAAAAGAAAGTAAAATTTATTTTAAAAGAATTCTTCAAAAGACTCTAAGAACTTTCTAGACTTAGCTCTTAACTACCCTTGAATTTAAAGTTATGGATTCACAGTTGTGATTCATGTTTCTGGATGATCTATATATGTTTAGAGGTATTTAGTAGTTATAATCATTACAAACTGTTAAAACACAATATAATGTCTTACATGGACAAAACTACGAAAACTAGATGAAAACCCAAATTCGGTCGCCTCTGCAGCACACCAGGCCAACCTCATTTGACAGAAGCTCCATTTTCGCACACTGTAGGTGCGCCACCGCAGGCCCTCAGACACCTATGGGACGCGCCAGGCCAGGAACTTCCCACGTGAAGCCTGAAGAATTATTCAACTCATTTGTCAATCTCACTTAGATCTCAAAATCGAACCTTTTTAGGATGAAATAATGCTAAACAAAAAAATTATGTGAGTGGGTGAAGAATCCAATATGATATAGATACATCTAGTTATGTATCCCCTTGACTTAGTCTTACCTCCCTTTTTCATTGACAAGTTTGGTCTTTCTTTCTCTTCTTTGCTAGATTTCGCTGTATCTGTCACCCGTTGGAACTTCGAAACTTCGTGAACTAACTTAGTATTGATTTGAGAAATATTAAACTCCTAAAAATGGATTAAAATAATAGGGTAGATAAAAGAATAAAAACCCCTTTGAAATCCTTAATTTGGATATTTACTTAATTCGTCAAACAAACTTACAAAGGGCATAACTCATTCATACAAAATTGAAATCGCGCAAACTTTGTGGTCCTGGAAATATCGTTCCAAGGCTTTACATCCATATTAGGAACTAGACCTAACTTATCCTGAGCTATGAGTTATGAGCGTTTGAACTTGACCAAAATTTCACTTTTAATTAACTTAAAATATCCAGATTTCCTTGTACTTTCCACAAATAGTATTTCCATATTTATTTAAGAAAATTTGAGTTCTTTCTAGTTGCGAGATGTTACACTAACCTGCCCGTTTCACTTGTAGGTTAATGGTGCCGTAAATCCACTAGGATCGCCACGTGAATGACCACAAGTTACCAACGAGTCTACTCTAATATGAATACCTAAGGCAAAATAGATTTCAAAGATCGAGCAAGAACAAAAGGAATCATCTACTTCTCTAGGACAAACTTTAAAAGGGTGGACTCCTTATTCAAATAATATTTCTTGAGTTCTTCAAAAGTGTAATGGAGCTATTTCTATCTTTGAACGAAAAGGTTTTGTTTTAATCCACAAAAATAAGTGCATTTTTGTCTTTTCGCAAAGATTTGTGTAAAAGTTTCAAGTAGATGAGTGACATGAATTTATTAGATAATTATACATTGAATATCTTTGTAGATTCTCTTTTTTATCATGTTATATCTTATGATCAAGAACACTCTAATATTATTGAAAAGGTTCATGAAGATAAGAAGATAGAGTTGATTTCCAATGCCAAAAAGTTTCTTGAATTGTTCAAATTAGAGAAGGGTGAGAACTCAAAACATCTTTCGTCTAACAAGAAATCTCTAAAGAAGATTAAGCAAAAGCTGTGGCAACTTCCAAGAATGAAAAAGGGATTTCAAGCAGTTTTAGAAGCTGCTAAGAAGAATTTTGAGGAGATTAAAGAAATATATTAGCTACATAATAGATATCCATGTATGATAATATGAGCTTATGAAAACATGAAGATTCAATTTGTTTGGAACAGAAAAGAGAGTGTTAGAAAGCTAGTCATCACGATTTGACCAATTACAAGTTACGCTTAGATTAGGCCTTTTATTTTATTTTCCTTTTTTGTTTTGTTTAGCATTTGATTGATGTTTTAGACAATTTAATAGTAATGAAGAAATTTCCTCATATCATGTATTTTTATAGCATTTTCTGATTATAATTTGGTATTTTATTTTTGATTGTAATGTTTTAGTAATTCAAAGTCATTGCATATTTTGCATGCCAATAAAAATGAATATAGTGTAAGTTCAACATTTTTAAGTTTGCACATTCAAACTTGACTCATGAATTTTGTGGAATTTGATTCTTCAACTTGCAACAAGTTTTAGGATATTAACTTAGAAATTCATAGAATTCAAAGACAATGACTTGAAGCTTTGTTTATTTAATCAGCTCGACAGGAAAACTTGTAGGACTTATCTCATTATTTTTTTGAATTTTAAAACATCAACTTGTATTTTTTAAAGGATTTTCAAATAGTCAACCACAACATGGTTCAAGTGTACTGTCAAAGAAACTCATTTTTCATAAGGGTTTTCCCTCTCCATTGACCCATCAATACTTCGTACAGGTCAAAATTTTGATGAGACAAAAGATAAAGTAAAATTCTTATCGCTTTGACTTTCATATTACAGATCAAGTAGGAACATTTTGTTTTTTGACATTCATTCAACTGAACTTAGAAAATTGTTCTAACCACCTACATACCTTAATGAAGAGAATCAAGTGACAACGGAATAATAGGGAGTGAGCGATTTTCATAAAAAATATTTTATATCGTACACAGTTTATACTCTTGCTATAAAGGAGTGACATGCACTTTAGCATCGTACCTTATGGAGCATTATCTTACTTCAAGCGTAATACCTCTTTAGGAATTTCACATTAATAGGACCGATCCTTATACCATCAGCATCAACAAGCTTGTAAGCACCATTTAAATATGCTTGTTGTACGACATAAGGTTCATCTAACTCTGAGGTAAATTTTCTCCCAGAATTATGAGAAGTAATGATGGGTCTTCTTACAGCGTTTGTTTCAAACTTAGAAGCACCTCTTATTGAAAGCATGTGATAGACGAGCTTGATAATATTCAAGGTTTTGTTTGGTTTCTAGCCTCTATTAATCAAGTGCTTCTAAATCAGTAAGATGCAGTCTAACATCTTATTCTTTAGTATCCGCTTCTTGAATAGCAATTCCCAAGGAACGTATTTGAAGTTAAAAAGGCAAGAGTGCTTCAACTCCAAAATCAAGTAAATAAGGTGTTGCTTGAGGTTGAGTGCGGTTCGAAGTTCTATATGCCCACAAATCTTCTTCAATTATTTCATGTCAATCCTGTTTGGACTTGGAGATAACTTTCTTGAGAAGATTTCATAGAGTCTTATTAAATTCTTCCGCCAGACCACTAGCGCCAACATGTTGATAGAGGATTTATGTTGCTTGAAGCTGAAGAGATAACAAATTTTATTCATTAACTTGTTATCAGATGGCTTACAATTTAATGTTATTATATAACGGGGGTGCCAAAGTGATAGATTAGATATTCACTCAGATAAATTTTGAACCATTCTCATTCTTTCTTTCTTTAAGAGCGACAATTGCAACCCATTTTGAGAAGTAATTTATTACAGCACAGATGTACAAGTTTCCTCCAGAAGATTTTTGTAGTGGTCCCACAACATCTAAACCGCAAGAATCAAATGGAAAGATGCGATAGTGTGATCCAATACTTTGGGAGGACAATGTATGAAAGTAGAATAAAATTAACAAGCAATGCACCTTCGGCATAGTCTATGCAATCCTTCACCATGGTAGGAAAATAATATCCCATCATGTTTATGTGTAATGGAGTTTTGGTCCAGATTGATGTGATCGATATACTCTTGAATCTTATTCTTGCTAGCTTGAATTATTTCTTCCTCTCTGAAACATTGTAATAGTACACCCTCAAATAATCTTTTAGATTGTCCGTGTAGTAAAGGAAACAAGGTGCACGATAAAGAATGTTCGTCCTACTCCTTGGATTTACTGAGAAAATCCCATAACACATCTAATCAATAATGGGTTGTCTCCAATCTTCCTAAGCGGCTTCAGAAATGGCAACGAGATGCTCAAGCTATTTTTCTATATATTATTCCTCATTTGGCAGTGGTACTATCATTCTTTGACAATGATTACTTGTATTTGGTCAGGAAGGTTTAGCATTGAAGTATGGGCATCCAATACATAGTCTTTCTTATTTTCCATTTTACACACATGTTTTATCCCACATCTCTAAGTCATCCAATTAGCTTTTGAATATAATCATGATAAGAATGCAATTCGGGTTTCTTTAGCTCATCACATTCCAAGAGTTCGTTAATTACCAACTTAGAGTCACCAAAGACTTGTAAGGGTAACTTTTTCATGTCGATGGCCATATCATGTCCAATTTTTAACGCTTGGTATTCAACAACATAATTTTACAAACATTACTTCAAAGTAAAGGAGAATGGTAGAATCTCCTCTTCTGAATTGATGAACACTATGCCAGTGCCTGCTCCACCACAATGTGCATCCCTATAAAAGTACATTTTCTAAGGAGGTTGAATTTCAATAGGCATTGCATCTTTATTAGGAAGTTCATTAGTTAACTCCGAATCGTCATGTATCGAATGGTCTACCTAAAAATCCACTAATGTTTGTCCCATAAAATTTTTTGAAGAGATGCAAATAATCTCAAATGGTTTGAATTGGAAGTGCCATCTTTCTAGTCAGTCCCTAAGGATAGGAATTGATAACTAATTTCATTGGATTTTCTGTATAAATAAGCCCGACAACATGAGCTTAGAAATGATATTTCATGTTTTGAATTGACCTTTTTGTACCACAACGTAAAGATCAATGGTTTTCCATGAATAGGGGCTGCAAGTACTTGAGTTTTCACTTGATACAATTTGATACATTTAAAGTCATTGTTACATGTTTGGTCCCAATTAAAAGGATCACCTTTCTTCATGAGACGACGGAATGTTTGGAATCTTCCCACTAGATTTTAGATGATCTCCCTCAAGTAGGCTAACTTTTGTTGGAGAATTTTCAAACTCATGAATATTTCTAGGATTATTAATCTTAGATATTGCATAAAATTTGGCTTGATAAATTTCAATTACTCGATGTCTCACAATTAAGACAAAGAACTTGCCAGAAAAAACTCCAAAGGCATATTTTAATGGATTATTCATTAGTTAATATATTTGAAGCAAATCAAACACCATTCTTATGTTTTTGAGATTATCACTCCTCTTTCTTAACTTTAACATCCAATTCATCAACATAGCATTCAACATTTGTATGGAGCAAGTCATCAAATATATTTTGCATAACGCTTTGATACGTTTCATAAGTATTCCTGAACCAAAATGGCATTCACTTTGTAACAATAAATACCCTTAAGTGTGTGAAATATGGTGATTTGTTCATCTTTTTTGTCATCTATATTTCATTATAGAAACAAGAACCATCCACAAATGACATCTTCTCATAACAACTAGCGGCATCAATCAAGAACTTTGGAATAATAAGAGGAAACTCTATCATTAGGGCATGAATTGTTGAGATCTCTACAGTCAACACAAACTTGAATTGGACAATTCTTATTCCTCACAAGAGGAATACTTTAAATCCATGGAAGGATATTAGACCTCACAAATAAAACCTACCCCAATGATTTTATTAACTTCAGTTTCTATCAACGAACCAAGTCAGTCCTAAAACGTCTTTGTGCTTGCTTAACAGTTTGAGAACCATTTTTGACTGCCAACTGATGGACATCTACTTAGGATTCAATCTATGCACGCCTTTATAACTTCAAGAAAAGACATCCCTATATTCTTTAAGATATTCATATAAGAATTTTTTCACCAACTTCTAGAAAGGAACTCAAGTAAGCTCGCCTTGGGTCTTCATTAGTTCTTAGGTTATCTACTGTGTTCTTTACACCTTCTTCATGTCCCGATGGAGCATCTCGAACATCTTCATCTTCTTAAGGATCATTTTCATTGAGAGATATATGACAATACGAGAAAATATCTTCTAACTCTTCATCAATCATTGTTAGGGGCAAAGAATGGTACTCATTTTAGATGGTAACATGATTTGAGAAGCCTACAGTTTCTTCATATTTCGATGTCTCTTTGGTCTAAACTACATTGTGAGCCTTTGCCTTGAGTTCCTCTTCACATGAAACCACAAGTTCCACTCAGCGCCTCCGTCTAAAAGGAATCAAACTTTTCAATCCTTTCAAATCAAATATTAAGTAGGTGTTGTAACTTTTAAATAACTTCTCCGATTCTTGTTTGTTCTTTAATGGACCTAATCTCTCAAACGCAAAAGTTCTTACAATTGATTCTCCAAATCGATCAAAGATAAAAGGCTTTTTGTTGGAAGTAGAAACATTATCTTCAAGATATATATGCTTATTCTTACCCTTGGTATGGATGTATGAATTGGATGTGGTTGACTATAGCCTAATCCTTCACGTGCTTGCTTAGTTGTATCTTCTGATGAATGTTTTCCTATGTATAGATAAATAGGGTGGTATCCTCATTTCACAATTAACTTTTAAGAATTGGGATCAAAACCTTCTATTGAGTTTTCTAGGATGCGCAACTTCTAGCACGGGATTTTGAGCGATTCACCATTCTAGAAGCTAGGAAGACATTTCTAGTATCAATCCGTCTTATAGGAAGAGTTAGCCTTCTCAATGTATTTTATTGAAGGTTAGATGATTGACCTTTTTCTTTCTTTACTTTAGGAAAATAGAACAGTCTAGTAGTCAGTTTCTTCTTCGAATACATGACCTTCCCTTCATTAAGAATGGGACAGAGTTCTTTACCGTCAACTTCTACCTTTCCAACAGATACATCAATTTTTTTTGCCTATGATCTTCTCAGACATGATCAGTTTGACATCAATTGATTTTGACCCTGTAACAACATAACTTTTCAGATAGAATTTCACATTGGTAAAGTATGCCTTAACTTCGGTGAAAGGATTATCATTTTCAACTATCTTCTTTTTAATTCTTTCTTCAGGACACTTCAAACATTGATTTAATTAAGGTAAGACAATTCTATTCTCATGTACCCAAGTCCTAACAAGTAATATATTTATGACGTGTTTGCATCGATCACATGCATCCATTCGCTTGATCACAAATCCTTGCCCTTACTGATCTCCAATTTAATCTAGATATGGGACCTCTCCGCCGCCCCCCCTGGAACCTTCCCCCCCCCCCCCCCCCCCGTAAAAAATCCTTCCATCAACAGACGACTTTCGCTAAGTTCTCTAGTCATGATGCCGAGTTCTTTCAATGTGTGGATAGGAAGAATGTTAACTCCAGATCCTTCATCATTTAAGATTTTATTTACCTTTTTCTCCTGAACGTTACCCTCCATATAAAAAGTACAATTATGTGGTATTTCACCAAGTACAATATCATTATCTATAAATGTAATTTTTGTATTACATACATGTAGTTTTTAGAAAGAATGTTTAATAGGTCCTACAATAGACAAGGGAGACATCATTAACGATATTTCCCTTGTGGCCTTTACATTATAACTAGAAAATTTTTTGTAAAGCTACACTCTTTGATCTTTCTTAGTCAGTAGGAGGCGTCTTTGTTGTTTCTGCTTTATCGGCATTGAAACATCATGTCTCGAATTTTTCTTGCGTAGACTTAATGTTGAATAAACTTGGCAAGAATTCCTCTTGAATTCAAAGACGTCGGGGTTTTGTGTAGTGATGAACTTCTACCTTTGATCTCTTGGGTAATGGATCGGTTTCCACTTCTCCAATTTCTTCACTATTTTTCTTCTTATTGGTTGCTCGTATGATTTTTTTGGTCAGTTTGACTTTTTGTGTCTTCGCCTAGTTATAGAAATCCATCTTTCACCACCGTCTATTTAATCTTGAGTTAATCAAATGTGATAGAGATTTGGTTAGAACTAGCATTATCATCATCAAGGACAATTTTAATTTTTTTAACCAAACACATCCTTTAAGAGAAAACATTTTTCAAATGAGGATGACTCACAACACTTGCAATAATTTAGGTCATCAGTTTTTCCCGCTTCATCATGTCGCTCAATTTTTGGCAAGTCAATGAGCTGTAACTCGATAAACTCATCAAAAATCTCAACAACATCAGAATCCAAGAATCGATATTTTTTTTATCCTCTCCCTTTGTCTCGGCTTTTTGATTTGAACATGCTTGGAAAGTTGTTCTCACATTTTTTTTCATGCGCTAATTCGTGGTGAACTTTTCAGGCGGCAAATTACTATTCATGGATTCTTTGTTATCACTTTTGGGCACAAATTTTTTCCTTTTTGTTGTTCTTTCTTGTCTATTCCATTACGAGGATCATGGACAAAAGTCATATCTTTTACATCATAATACATGCTTAACTCCATGTCATGAGCGCGAGTATCTAGATCTTGATGTATTTTTATTTTTTTCCTAGGAAGATGAAAAGTGACTCCTAGTGCATTCCTTGGATACACATTTCAATAGATGAAGCTTCAATAAGCCTATCATTTTCATTTTATATCACATTTCTCAATCAATTTATGAAATCTATAACCATTTCATCCATCCGTTTGAGATTATTTGTGATTTCTACCATGCTCACTGAACGCCTTATGCTATATAAGTGATTGAGAAATTCGTGCTCTAGTTTCTCCTAACTATGAATAGAATTAGGCTCAAGATCTGTGTAGCAATCAAACACATTTCCTTTTAGAGAACGGACAAATTGTTTGACAAGATGGTATCTATAGGTTCTAGCATTAATACATGTCTGTAAAACCTGTGCAACATAATGTTTTGGATTTTCTTTACCCTCAAACTGTTGAAATTTTGGAGGTTGTTAACTAGAAGGCATTTGGAAGTTATTAATTCTAGCGGTGTGTGGCTAAGCATACACATGAGAAGAATTGGTGGATACTTCTTACTTATCTTTGATATTTCCTTCAATAAACTATTTCAAGTTATCGAGTGGAATAATTCCTTCATAAGAAATTGGCATCTCTTTAAGTTGTGCTCTTTTCGCAGGATCTTTAATCTCTTGGACTTGATAATCCATTCTAGGTGCATAGATCGCTTCTCTATACAAAAGTCCTTCCATCCAATCAATCCACTACAAAATTCGAGACTCTTTGTGTTGTACATGCTTTGCCAATCCTTTAACAAACTTCGTCAAATTTGCGAGTTGTTCCTAAGAGAGGAAGAAACAATCACAATCGTTTGCATGATCATTCGAGAGGTAGAAGAGTATAATGAATTGTCGCATAAGTTAATACTCATTGGAAAAATTTTATATGATACATTTGCGCATAATTTATTAGTGGAATCATAATTCTCTCTTGTGGTGGAGTTTTTTGAAGCAGATTGCTCATGTAGAGCCAATGTCTTCTTGATCTTTTAAACAACAGTGTTTCCTCCTTCTAGAGAATTTGTTGAGGAGATTGCTCCTTTTGTAGTCACAGGACCAAAAAATAGTAGTTGATATGGGTGACACTTGAAGTGTTTATTGTCATAGCGTTGCAACCTTTCTTCTTGTGACAACTATGAAACTTCCAAAGGTATCACCAAAAATGCCTTCAGCTTCAGTAGAGAAGTTGGAGCTACTGGACTTAGATGTAGTTGATCAAAAGTTATTCTTCATGGAAGTCATCATGAAATTATTCGACGCTTAAAAATTAAATCAAGATATTGTTGGAGTCAGGTATCAGGGTTCTTCTCTTGGATTTTTTTTTAAAAAAAAAAGGAAACTATGGCACAATCCACAACAGAGACAGAACTAATTATTGCAACTGCAGCAGTAAATCAAACCTTATGGCTGAAAAAAATATTTTCTTATTTGCATATGGAGCAAAAAGTTAATACTGAGGTTCATAATGATAATCAAGCAGCAATATCCTTTTCGCATAATCCGGTGTTATAAGGAAAGACTAATTAATTCAACATCAAGTTGTTTTTCTTGAGGGATGTGCAGAACAAAGGAGAAGTGGTTCTTGTTTACAGAAAGATCAACTAGCGTATCCCTTCCTGTCAGCAAGTTCGAGTTCCTATGGGAAAAACATGGAATTTCAACTCCTAATTCAAGGATGAGTATCAATTAGTTGTTTTAGGACTGCAATGTTTATTTCTAAATTTCCTTTATATCATTTTTCACTTATTTAAGGAGTAGTTACTATGGTTAGCACCATGACATAAAATTAGGGTCATGATCTATTTTAGTATTTTGATTTGTATGTTTTATGTACTTTCTTGTTCTTTTTCATAGGAATACAACTCTCTACATAATTTTTTTCTCTTAGTCATCTTCACATTTAAATTTCTTGAATTCTCCTTCTTTTCTTTCTGTAACAAAATAGACATTGTCTTCATCGTGTTATCTTCCATCAGTCTCTTTAAAACTAATAGAAAACATCTAAAGAAAGCAAAAGCATAAAAATTTCTTATGGGAAAAATTTTACCTTTTTTTTATTGCAGAGTTCTCACCTAGCATGATAAAACAAGTACAATCTGCAGCTATAACTGACATCGTCAATAAACTAAAGAAAGATGTAATGAAAAAGAGGACCAAGTAAAAAATCTCAAGCTTTTACCTATATCAACTTAGAGATGACTTCATTTATATCTTCTTGGCATCAACAACACAAAAATATTGACTACCATGCATAGAATTACTAGACACACTCAAGGATATAGCCCTTAAATATAGGAAGAGTTATGTGAAAGAAACTGCAAACTCTTGTTTGCTTATTTAAAAGTTTTTCTTTGCATTGTTTGCAATGTTTGCTCTCTATTTAGATCTTCCTAAAATCATACACTTTCCCACTTCAGCTCCTTAATCAATATCTCTTTCTCAAAATAGCTTTCAGGTAGATACAACTTTCCATAACTGTTTTGCAATTTGATATGTACTTCGCTTTACAAAAAATAAGCACGAAAAGGAAGGAATCCAAATGATTTAGTGATGCAATACCAAAAAAAACACTTAGAGTGTCATCCCCCAAGAGGATCTGGGAGGGTGTTGTTTATGCAAGCCAAGCCCATAACTTGGGAAGGTAGAGAGGATAATGATTCAAAAATGAAATCAACAAGAAATATTAAAATTGCTGCCAATTCAAATAAATCTAATTTATAAACATATAAAATCAAATACATGTAATATATAATCATATAAATAGGATTAAAAACAACTCCTACAATATAAATAATTATAAAAAGCCATTCACATAAATGCAAAATGAGTCGTAGACCCAGAACGTGATAAATCCTGAGGATTCTCTCCTAGAAAATATTATAATATTTTATCTTTATTGATTAATATGTTGCTGACTTTTATGCCCCCCACCCCTCCCTTTTTAGAATAAGGATTCATAAAAAATGTAATGGGTTGTTTATCGTTTTTAAATGAAAATGCATTACAAACAAATGTAACAAAGGATACCTTGTAGAAGCTTTGTTGAAGATGTAGTGAAAGAAATTGAATAACATACTTTCATGCACCATTCTTCACAAATTAATAGGCGAAGTTCATGAAAGGTTGAACTATTGAACTCCACAAAGGTCAAGCTGCATGGTCAAAAAATTACACCAGCTTCCCAGTTCAGGCACAGAGTTAGAGATCAAGTATATTACTTCATATTCAAAAAGGAACAAGTTAATAAGCAATCAATTCTTTAAAGTATCCTCACAAGAAGGTTTAACTATTGTGTATGCAAGAGTTGGTTGGGGAAAGCATAGAAATTATCGATTATATAGGAACCTTTTAATTATGTATGTCTTTTGAGGGTGTCAGGGATGCAAGTTACCAATTCATCATCCATAAGATGATTAATTTTTTGTGAATACATAATTACCCTTATCATAAAAAAACAAGTTGAACTATGAAGGAATAAAAATTTATGAATAAAATAAGCATACTATTTAAGACAAGTCTCTTTAACTGTAGCGTACGGGAAATATACCTATTCTCATTATGATCCCACCGTCCAATGATATGTCTCAATCAGATATAAAAGGTAGTGACTGCATCATGTTTGACCTTGTTTTGTATGCTTTCAACCATTTGATTAATCCATAGAAGAAGGTCTTTCTGAGGCCATGACCAGTGCTTGTAACATAAGGTGTCTTGTCTTCCTTATGGCAAATCCTCCTCTAAGGGTCATCAGCTATAATTTCACCGGTGTATGGTCTAAACTGATAAACCAAAAACGAAAAAGATAAGAGAGTAAAGAAGTTCTAAAGAATATGAGAAGTATTTGGAAGAAGAGATCATCATAACCTCAAACCTTAAGTTCTCAAAACAGATTATAATATATCAGTTATTCAAAGGTCTCCCAATTGAAGTTCAGCGCCATAAAGACCAGAACATTTATTCATAAGACCTTGCATACAAAATGTCTCCAATGTTTTAACTCCATTATGTGTCTTGCAAACAACTGCTTACATTGTTTCTAGCCCAAGATAATTTGAGAGACTCATGGATTTCATAGATAAACATACAACTGTCAGTCCTAATACAATTAACTTCATAAAAAATTAGCAAGTGCATGAACTTCCATCATCTGTCTACTTCTTGGTAAATCTATGGCACTAGAGCCAAACTCGACCCAGAGTATATCTCATGAGGGGAAGATTGCCGAAGCATGTTAATGCAAATCACACATTCATTTCCGAAAAAATGGTGGACTAATTTGTAATACCTACAAAAGCGAGAAAATATTATGATACCAACTATCCTTCTAACTTAATTTGTGACCTCCAAATCCTAATCACTTTATTTATACCTATGACAAATTCAAAGACTATAATATATAAAACTTTTATTCTCACGTCTTCCTCATGCAACAACATATTGTAATCTTGATTGGGACAGAGTGAACATGTTCATAGATCGCGTGGAGGTCAAATGTCCATGAACGACCATGACATTCAGAAGGTGTGTATTAGAAAGTTCTTATGTTTCCTTGTGTGTCTAAGTGAGTTTTACGTGTACATTTTGCTTGAAATTGATGTAAGATGTTCCTAATACCTAGACGAATATGTGTAGGGGTTTAATGTCTGGGTACGATCGCACCTAGGATCCACGAGGGGCCATTGAAGAGGACCCATTCATTTGGCAAGAGGGTGTCAAAAAGTGAGCCACGACAGCCACAAGGGACGGACCGTTGGTCAACCAACGGCTTGTCAACATTGGGCGTCGATTGGACCTGAAAGAATTTCCATGCCTGAACAATTGAAGACTTAGACCCAATTCATGGACCCCTTAAATAGGGCGTCGATGGGGCAACGGCCCGTTTGTGAGTGGGCGTGGTTTGGCCTGACAAATTGATGTCCTTTCCTATAATGAGTTGGGGTGTTTGGTTAATTCAACCCAAGCCTTTCATGAACCTAGGAAGTCAGTTTTAGTTCTTTTTAGGTATGTTAAGATGTGCCAAGCCCTTATACCTAATTTTAGACTCCATTTCCTAAAAGCCAAAACCCCTCTCTCTTAAAACTCTCTCTCAAGTCTCCGTTGAAGTTAGAAGTCAAGAAGAGCTAAGATGGCTTTTGGTTGTTGTTTTATTCATCAAAAAACGGTGGAGTGCCTTCAATGTGAGGAATGGTAGTCATCCTTGAACACTTTCATTCAAGGAGCCCTTTCAAATTAATTTTCAAAAAGGGTTTTCAACCCTAACTACTCCTATCTTTTAACTCTATTTGTCCTGCATGAAAACGTTTTAAATGATTAAAATATAATACTTCTAATGTTAGTTGGTAATTTTAATGCTTAAACATCAATGAAATCATGTTAAAGCTATTTATCAAATTATGGCTTAAGAAATTGGTTAAAAGATCTTGGTTTTGTAGTCTTTGAGCTTTGCTTTACTTTTGTGGTCATTGATGTTTAGCTACTGCCCTATGGGATAATTTATGATCAATTGTTAAGTAAAATGTTATAGGTGATTGAAGATTGAATTAAAGGGTAAGTTGGTTATGTTGATTAGTTTTAATTATGAAATGCTCTTGAGTTTTATGTTCCACCTTCTTGGTGGCGGTGCTTCCTTTAATTTAATTAATGTTTAGTTACTTGTGTTTTGTGAATAAGTCCATGAAGGCATATTATATGAAGAAATATGAAAATGAAGATACTCTAGTTAATGTGTTTTATGAAGCTTGTTATGAAAGGTATGCTAAGGATTATGTCTAAATGACATGTATGACAATGTGAAGCATGTTAAAGTGTGTGATGTGATGAAAGAAAGTCTAAGGATGTGTAGAATGAAACGTAAATTGAATGATTCTATGTGCAAGGTGTGTTCACATGCACACACACACTCACACTTGTATAAATATGAAGGAAGCTTAGGTAAGTCAAAAGGGGAATTTTGGGGTGAACATTATTCGTGAATTGAGAAGAAGTGTTCAGTAGAAACCTCACAATTCCCAAGAGATTTCTAATGTAGGTTGGAGGATGATTACCCTTTATGAGTTTAAAAGTGGTGTCAACAAGCTATATGTGACCCTTTAGTAGTGAGTGTTGATTATCCGTGGGGATTTATTCCTAGCACCGTGAGGATATGAAAAAGGGTTGGGTACACTTCATGAGTTGAGAAGTTGTATTCGAATGTACATCTAGAGATGAATTCTCCTCGTTTGTAGAGAATGAGTTACTTAGTAGGAATCTCCTTATCCCTTAACTAAGCGCCCACATAAGAGTAGCTATCGGGAAAGCCATGTAAAAACTAAAAAAAGTAAGACCTCACCCTAGTAAATTTAGGGGACCCTTCTCCAATAAGGGAACTATCAGTATTCCATGTTTAGATCTCATGATCTAATGTCATTTAAGATAACTCCCACAAAAGTAAAGTACTAAGTCTTCTAAAAGAGTGTACTACTTAGGTAGGTAGTGTAATGGGACGCTATTTATCCATTACAGTAGGGGGAATCTTGCTGATCCTTATATAAATCGAATGAACTAAGTTTCCTAAAAGAACGCACTATTTAGGGTAGGCAGTGGAATGGGACGCTATCTACCCATTGCACTAAGTATACCTTCCGAAAGGGGAGACTAGGTGCTACGCCTTCTAAAAAAGTTTGATACATAGGGTAGGTGGTGGAATGGGACTCCATCGACTCATTGCACTCAGTAGGCATTCCCAATGGAAAGTATTGGTGTGTTGTTTGAGTGTTCTTCTAATGTCTTGTCATTGAGTGGGGGCTTGTTCTCCCGAGGTGAGTAAACCAAAAAGGGTTAGGCTTGAGGATCACTTTGGTGTGTAATGAAGGGGGTATATGTGCACTTCTTTCATGTGTTACCTTTGTGATCCTTAGGATAACATTAGTTAGGTAAACTCCTACGGAAAATAGTTCACTTCCTCTTTGCTTAGCCTAGGAGGTTAACTATTTTTGAACAGGGATAGTTCATTGTAATGTTTCAATAGATTACTGTAAATTTTGATAAGCTTAGTGTAAAGTATCTCTTTTTGTTAAAATTTTGAAATCTTTCTCTAAGTGTTTAATGGTGATTCTTATGTTGTTTTACTTCATTCTTATGTTGTTTTACTTCATTCTTATGTTGTTTTACTTCTATATTCTTTAGTGATACTTAGTTGTCATGAAACTGTATTCATATTAAAATGTCCCTTTTTGATTTTTTTTTTTGCATTAGACATATTTAGTACATTATTTCTACTAAGGTCAGACCTTTCTATAATCTATAAATATAGGTTTGGAAGCAAGGTTGAAGTTTAGAAGGCAAAGATTAGGAAAGATTCTTTCAAGACAAAGTATGTCCTCATATATTCGAGGGCATAGTTCTTAACTCTTTTAGTTTTGTATAATTTTTACTATGTATTTCATTCAATGTAAAGGGTCGTTTTCTAAAGATATTATGTAGTGTCTTTAAGTTGACTTGTGACGATGATATTCTCTACGTATTTAAGAAAGAATTCCTATTTATATTAAAATTTGTGAAAAGTTTTTATTCCGCGCTACTTTTCATGTCTTATATAGTGAAAAATAGTTAAAGGGATTGTACAAGACCTCAAAGGGTCAAGTACGCTCATTCATGACCCAAGAGTCCTCCCTATATTCTAGGGGGTGCTTGCGGGTCAGTACAAGTCGACACAGAGTGCTTTTAAATAGGAAAAAGACACATTAAACCCATGAACAATATATTAAGCTTAGTAAACAAGCTGATGGCTGATATTCTGCACAAAGGTAATCACGAAATCAATATTTACTTGAAATTTGAAAGACTGCTATTGATATGAAAATCTTACAAAACATTGTATTCTAGGTTACTGAAAGAACAAACTAACGACAGTGACCTTTTAAAATGGCATGTGCATTTTACACCACACCTAATTAACTTGAAAAGAAGGAAACAATACCTTCTATATACAAAATTAAATCATCCAACCTTTTCTTTTGACCCGTTAAGAATTTAACATTATTTTCACGGTGTTTAATTTGAAAACCAATCTCCTTTTGTCCATCCTCTTTTGCAGTAACTAAATGATGCAGACACGAATATTGATCCATTTACTTGACAAAAACTATCATGTCCATTATCATCTCAAATAATGGATGCTACTAGATTTATCTATATCGATAATCAAAACTATTGTGTGTATTGCTTCCATTAATGAGAAAATAAAACAAACTAGGCTGCTATCTTTGAAAATCATAACCACCTTGGGTTCGCAGACAAAAGACTTTTGAATTTCCATTTTGCATTATGTCCCGATCGCCGGCAAGACTAAAGGATTTCATCAAGTCTCTAGTAGTTCTTCAAAATTAATGCACAAGTAAAAACTATCATGCAGCTTTTTAAAGTTCCACAACAACAACATACCCAGTGTAATCCATAACTGGGGTCGTGGGATGTTGTCGATTGTTGAGTGTACACAGATATTACCTCAATCTCATAGAGGTAGAGAACTTTTTTCAAATAGACCCTCAACTTACATTTTCAAGTAACAGAATAATAAAAATTAAATATTAAATATAATACTAAAATTGAATTGACATTTTCATGCATCGTGATACAACCAAAAACATTTAGGAGCCCTTAAATTTTTTTTAAAAGACACAGAAATTCCTTTGTTTGTTTCTATTAGTTTCAGCTAGCATATCTAATCAACACAAGTTTACAGGCTATTTTTATTCACCTGGGCAGCCTCATAAATTCAACCAGATATTTATTTTTAATTGGTGAAGAGTATCTTTTATAGAAATATCAACAAAAAGAGAATGTTCGAAAAGGTTAAAACCTCCAATTGAAAGAGGAAACTATAAGAAGTATGTAATGAGCTAGTAAAATAAACAATAACTCCACAATCATTTATATAATTTCACCTGATGTGATATGACAAAGAATGCCATTATCCAAATTAGGGCTTCGTTGTGGTGTGAGAGAATGTAACGCTTGATTAGCAAGTCATTCTTTATTTTGGTAGAATGGGTGCCACAAGCAGATTCATTGAGGAAGTGTGATGTGAAGAATTAAAATAGGTCGTATTATGAAGATTTGTTACATGATACGCAAAGGATTTTCATTAATGCCGAATCATCCAATAAATTGATACTATATGGAGTGAAACTACATTAACACGTAGGATTTAGAGTTGGGTTTACTGTTACGGGCTGGGTTAAATAATTTAGACATTCTCATACCTTCTTCTTTTTTATGACAACCTATTATGCTTCAACCTATCACATAATAGAGAACCCACCATCCCATGGACAAAGAAAGATTTTGATTGTTTGTGTATCCAGCAAAACATTCTATACATATGGAAGACCATATTGATACTCATCAAAAAAAATATGTCAACACAATTAGAGCAAGCTATATTGGCTATATTGATGAATAATGTCAACTCCGACACAATATCACCATGCTCGGTCTTATGAACCTCTTTATTCTAATTTTTAAAAAATAGTATCGTTGTGCATCATTCAACCAAAGTCATTGGTCACAAACACCTCACGCAAGGCTAGATGTAGGATTCTAGCGACCGAAATATTACCACATGCCAGTGGGAGAGACAATTCCTGCTAGTATACTAGCCAATTTTTTGTTCAATATTGACTCGTGATTTTGAGACAATCTATATGTTTTATACAATATTTTGAGCACTTTCTGGTGAGCTCTGCACTATTTTCGACATATCTAAGTTTTCTAATCTTACATTTGCCAAAGGATATGTTGAGATATTTGGGATGGGATTAGGATGATAATTTCACTCCCCTGACGGAAATACCATGTATCTACCTTTTTCAATATGTGGTTGTTATCTTTCATTGACCTCTTCATCAGTTGGACATTAAAATGTTTTACCATATGATTTATTAACTTTGGGGAGTCTAGTATCCTTGTTTGTCAATTCTGCAGGTAATTCTAAGGCTTGAAATAATCTTCTTGATCTTGATTTGGACAGTTCAGCAAGTTAATCACTCCATGTTTTATCAATATATTTCATTTAATTTGTGTATATATTTGGTGGTTTATTTGACGTTATCGTTATCACTGTCAATGATTAGGATAATATCACTTATTTGGAATAAAATCTTTTTTAGTATTTCCAAGCTTAAGACCTCGGTAGACAGAAATATTTTCGCGGTATTGAGGTTGCTCAGTCTAGATTAAGTATTTTTATTTTGTAACTCATGTGTCTTGAGGACAGGGGAAGATACTGAGTGATTCTAGATGGCATAGATGGATAGTGAGAAAGTTTAATTAAAGTCATTAGACATGGCATCCTTTTCTTGTAAGTATTCATATTAGTTTATGACTTCCCAGTAATAATCATTAGGATTCAATTGTTCGTGATTTTGTGATATATAAAATGAGTTGCGGGTATGTGACTACATTTCGATGATCAAGGCCATAAGTATATCATTGGATATATAAACGAGATTGGGCAAGATCACCCGTTCATAGACAGTTCAATTAATGGATATTGTATTTTAGCAAGAGGTAATTTTGTATCTTGGAAGTGTACGACGGAAAGTGTGTTTGCTCGATCAAGTTCTAAAAAAACATTATTGAGATATAGTTATAGCAACTCATATGCTAGTTTGGATTAGACAACTAAAATTTGGAGAAATAGACCAAATGGGGCTTGAGGAACGATTTACCCCTTGTGAGAAAGGAAATGGTGGATTTTATGACAGGCAGTTCCATTAAATAAAAAACATTTCACAGTTTTACCCACCACGCTATTTTTTTGTAAAATTTCCATTTTCACTGGATCCTAACATCCTACTTCCTCCTTAATCATGATATATATTAATATAGTTCAAATATCATAAAATATCTAACTAAAACCCTAGATTCTCTTATACAATAAACTAGAAGCCACATGAACAACAAAATTGATGAAAGAATTGTATCAAAGCATATGTATAACGGCTTTATCGGTTCAAATTACCATTAAGTAAGTGTTTTTATGGTTTAAATATCTTATCCCAAAAACATGATTGACAGAATTAGCATTTTAAATTGAGTAGAAAAGTCAGTTAGTTCACTAAATAATTCCAATGATAAACATAGGGGGCAAAAGAAAGAAAGGAAGAACCTGAACCTTCTCATCATCTATCAACGATTTTTGTTGTTCGATTTCAATTTTTGAATCACCATAGATTCTGAGAAGAGTGAGACTGACGCCATTGAGGGGAAAGAGTGGAGAACAATAGTGTACAATATTTTCATGTAGTCGTGTTTAGACTATGGATAGTGGAAGAGTGAAGACTCGCGTCGCTGGTGCATTAAATCTCAAATAACTCACACTTGATACGTGTACAATTTTATTGATATTTTTGCTAAAAAAATTAGAAGTATAAAATTAAATTAAATTTATATTTAGCAAAATATAGTAAGTAGTATTTTTCTACCTAAAATTAGTTTAAATTTTGTGATAGAGACAAAACATTGTTTTCAATAAAATGATTGTATGTATATATAATATATCAATATCATATCGTTTATCAATATTGTACAAATAGTACGTAATCGTGTAAAGGAGATGTATAACTATATATTAGAGATGTACATTGTTGATACAAAAAAGTATATATATTTAATCTCAACTAATTCAAATCTCCCCTAAAAAGTATCAAAATTTAAATATGATTTTCATTCGTTTAATATATTATTCATGTTTGCGGCAAATCTAACTCGTGATTTGTTTTGTTAATTATGTAAGATATGAGAACTTTTAAATCATGATTGCAAAATTTTCTAAAGATATTTTGCATGATAATCAATTTGTGTATATTTCATTGATAAATATTCATCCCTCAAAAAGGTTAGTTATCACTAAATAAGTAAAAATTATCATTGTTTTTACATGTTATGTACTGCACCACCAAAGCGTTCTATGGAACAATTCATCTTTATGACCACCTAGGTGATATGAGAACCTTTTACAAGATGCAAGAAGATACAAATTTGGAGACTATGGATCACGTAAAAGGGGATGGGGGGGGGGTGGGGATTAACGGATATTATGTACTTGATGAAACTTAATTTACTATATTGAGCCCAAATTAGGTTAGTACTTAGTACAATAATCGAATAGTCATTTTGAGTAGTAAGCTAATAATTTGGCTAATTTAATTAAAAAACATTGAATCACCAATTGTTTTAATTTTCCCTTTTTAAAGTTTTGTATTTTATGAAAAATAGTAAATTATGACCATTAATTTTCTAGATTACGAATTGATTTATTTTTCTTTTATTTTATTGTAATTAGGTTAGATAGCTTTTATTAGTCATATTCCAGTTAGCATAAGAGTATTTTCATTCTATAACCTTTAATAATATCAAGGTAATAGCATTTTTTTTAAAAAAATAATGTTAATTTTCAATTCTGTAAAAATTAGATAGTAAAAAAATAAAATGGAATTAATTAAAATTAGTTGAATTTGCGTGAATCTTAGTGCATAGTATTAATGATACTAAGGTGCACAATTTGAAAGAATTGGAAATATTACTATAATAGACAACCATAACATCTCACTTCGTTTTAAATGCTAAATAATTTAATGATTTTTATCCTTCAAACAAACTCTATATTTTTAAATCTTCTTTTCCACTAAACGTGCCTTTGTTTATTTTTTTTTCAAAGTGGAGGATTATCTTATATTTGGAATATTGGATATATTTGATCTTTTTTGTTGTTGAAAAAATAATTACCATAAAGGTTAAAAACGTTTAGATTTTGATTGATGGAGAAATTGTGTCATTTTTTAATAAACATTGTTGGCAAATGGGAAATTCATCAGGTTAGTTTTTTATTTATGATTTGTATGGGAAGACGGGGGGATATTAGATGTCGTCTCCCTTCTTGGTTGGTCCTTCTCCTCCGTTTTTTTTGTTTCGGTTCGGGCCTCGTGTCCGTTTTTTTCTTTCTTCTGTCTCTGCCGGTGTTGCCCTTGCTGTCTATTTTTTTGGTGATACATTACGATGTGTTTCTGATAATAAATATTAGATAGTAATTTCTTTTTGATGTGTAATTAAACTGAAAGATTGGTGTGATATTTGATTACTGGATAAAATACAAAAATTTTAAGTTTTTTGATCACTGGCAGTGTTTGGTTGTGAAAAAATTATAACAAAATCTGACAGTTTGTATTAATATTGTTTGAACGTTAAATGAAATGTGAATTTTTGGTAAAAGCTATTCCATATTATATTTAAATTGTCAGATGTTAAATTTTTGTATATTGGTGAAATATGAAAACTGTATTATTTATGTATGTAATGTATCAAAATATTGTATGAAATATGTATGAAATCTCATTTTTTTGGTTGTATATATCAGTGATTGATTTGTAATATATATATGAATTCTGTATAAAAGTTTGATTAATTGTGTATTAAATTTTTATTAAATTGTATAAATTATGTATGAAAGTGCATTTTAGATTGTATTTAGCAGTGAATTGTATAGTATTTGTGTATGAATTGATTTTTCAACTTGGAATGATTTCATCTATACTGAATTGTGTATAAAATTTGTTTAAGTTTGGGTATTAAATTGGATTTTTTTGTTGTATATCTCAGTGGACATTGTATCTCCCTTGTGTACAAACTGCTTGTGTATTGTTTTTTGTATGCCTAAATTTCTAACTTTTTATTATGGTGATGCACTGAATGTAATTTTTAATGTTGTGACACAGGACAATAACGTCTACTTTGCGAGGGAGGGCTCCCCTATAACGCATACTTTCTACTCTTTTATTGATGTTTAGTTTAATGCTATAGTAACTCAACTTTAATATAGAAGAAATATAATTCTGTTGAGATAATAATAATATATAGTTAGCGAAATGTTGGTCCACCTATAAAATTCATAATGATGTGGTAAAGGTTTTCTAATCAGATGAGGGTGAATTTGGATTTTTTTTATAAAATATCCATTATGCATCACTTTTAAAGATCGTGAGCTGTATAACGAGGTCCCTGGAGTGTTATATGTTCCTGATATAATAAATTCTGATGTTAGTTAATCACAGATAAAATAGATTTATACTCCAACAATTCTATCAGTGTTTTGATGGGAATTGGATTTAGCGGAGTTGTCAATGATAATAGTTAAATAGCGAAATGATCATAATATGGGATAATTCTAAACCCTTTGTAGCTGATAATCATATTTACATAATAATAAAGAAACCCTTGGGAGGTTATGAGGCATGCTGGACTTGTTGAAAAAATTCAGTTTTTCGGGTTGCGCTTGGTAATGCCATCTAAGTAAGTGTTAAAAAAAATTAATTGTTTTATTTGTTTTTGTTTTCACTTTATAATTGTAATGTATATTTTTCTTACATTTCTGTAAAGTTATCACGCTGAATTTATTTCTACTAAAACTATTCTTGATGATGAAGGGCATCTAGTTTAAATAAATCAAATTTATTCAAGTTAGGAAGTAATTGGCCACACACATGCCTCTATTATGAAAAAGTTAATGTCAAAGGCAAAGGGATACCTGACGATTTGTAGCTGCCTTGATAATGGAGAAGTATATTTGATCCCTCTAAGGTATATACTCCAAAAGATATAATCTGAAAGCTATGTTGAATGCAATGGCGTTTCGTGGAACGTACATACATCAGACCTGGGAGCTAAAGAAAAAGGAGTAAAAGTTGTGTGTAGGCCATCCGCAGAGTCTTATGCCAAGGATTACCTGGTAATTTTGGAAAAAAAGATAATTTAAATATTACTAATTGGAGGTTGTACTGTATGTTTTTATGTAAATTCTTATGTAGAAAATAATGTATACTTTTTTATGTTATGACTTGACTATTATTTTCAGGTTTATTTATATTTGGAGCAAACATATCCATGATCTGTTTTGAAAATAAAAAAGAAAAAAAAGTGATACATTTTATACGCATTTGTGCGTTAAGAAGCTTGTTATTAGAGGTTGGGAATATTGTAGGCCAATGGTAGTTTGTTGATGGTGCGGCTCTAAAATGGTCATATGGTGGTACAATGTTACTGCCAGACATTGGGATCGGGAGTAAATTATTAGCCTTTAATTTTCTATTATATAATATAAGAAACAAATATATGATGATATTTCTGATTTGGTGTGATATTTTTTTAAATTAAGAGCAGATCATATCTTCCGTTGGCGTTGCGACAGTAGATTCTGAAAACGATGCTTCTTGACATGGTTCTTTTTGAGCACTTAAAGAAGCATATGGAGTTAATAAATATGTAATTTTAATGTCAGAGACCGAAAATGAAAACATATGGAAAGGGACTGCAAATGTATATCTGGAATCAGAACATTATGCATGCATATGCAATTTGTCATGTCCAATGTGTTGAAAAATTTCAATAGAAAATACTGAAGATTTGAAGATTTTGTTCTTTTTCATTGGCAAAAGCTTATAAACAAAACAATAGTTTGAGACAATTTTGGAAAGAATAGATCAGAAATAGATAACTCGCATACGACCATACTTGTTTGATATTGGTTGTTAGCAAATGGTCAAGGCTTACTCGAATTGTAAGCACACACAATGTAACCATTGACTTCAAACATTGCGGAGTTCAGTGAATAATGTTAACAACAGGTTAGCCCGGAGGGTTTACCGTGATTTTCAATTCTTGAGTTTTAATGCGGTAACAATTCAGAGGTGTATTCACAAGCATACTGAAGGAGTCTGATCGAAACATCTGATCTGACACAAAAATATGATAATTATCCCTACAGACAAGTGATTGCGTTGTCGTGCAATATGAGGGTATGTGTTTTTTCCATGTATTGTATTTTACTTCTTAATATTTAGTGGCATGTATATTTTTTTTTCATAGGTGATACCTTTCAACTGTTGATCTGCATGCTGTCGCCTGAGGACAAAGAATAACATAGTAAATAATTTGAACAAACAAAAAAAAAAACAAGTATTGTGTAGTGCGGAAGATTTCACATTATGAATCCGTTGGTCATGCAATTGTTGTCTCCGGTACATGAAGTCACAATTAAACAAATTTCTGTTCTTATTTTTATAGCCCTCAAGAAATTTTTAGAGACGCTTTATGCTTCCCCTGCGAATCTGTCCCATGCGAGAGTACAATGGGATATACCAAGTTTTAATTTATTTCGAGCTAAAATGATTCCGGCTGGTCCAAAAAGATCAGCGGAAAGACCCAAATTTGAACGCTGGAATGGGTTTTTCGCAGATGTGGAAATTCAACAGGACAAAAAGCACATGCAGTAGATGACATCAGTTGGACACAATAGGAAGACATGTTAAAATTATCATGTTCCAAAACAATGATTTCGTACATGTAAATATTCTGGTTAGAGTATTTTACATTGTTATAACATGTTTTTTTGTTATTGATCATATTATTTTCATACAAATGTCATACATTGTATATACAACTGTTTCATATACTAACATTCGTTAACATTAATAAGCATTAATCATATAGTATCATACAGTTTCTTGCATAATATGAAGGAAATAACATACAAAATTTATATATTTTATCCAACCCATACTTTGCATATACAAACCTATCAAATTCTAATATGTTATAATTCATATTTCATTTCATACATTATTTCATACCAGTAATAATTGGTAACACTTTGTTTCGTTTGTAATTGAAAATATACAGTTTCATCTATATTCTACAAAATAAATTTATGCAAAAGTCATACACATTTATTAAGGTAATAATTATATATTTAATCGTATGGTCCTGTTGATCATTGTCAGTACTAGTTCATTAAATTTTCATACATTTACATATACCAATTTTTAAATGATATAATTCCATCACATTTTTTCATACAATTCATACCAGTAATATAAGTACCACCATCTGTTTATGTTTGTATTTTAAGTATTAGTTATTATACAAAAAAATTTTTATGCAAGAGTCACACATTTATTAAGGTCATATGATATACTTATTCATATGGCATGTTTGACTCATAATTCCAGTACTATTTCCATATTTTTTCATACATTTGCATATAAGAATTTAACATTACATATGTGCAAAGTGGCAATTTAATACAAATATCATACACATTTAACATTTATCAAAAATATATTGACGCAGACCTGTCATTTTATTATAAAAAAAAAATTTAAAAGTATATATCAAATCGTTTGTCCTATGTTATCTATATATCAAAATTAATAATATGACTTCATCATTTCCTATAATGTTCAATACATGGATTCATACATTGTTCAAATATTTTAAAGTGAGAGACCATTTTTAATAGTAATAATCAGTAATAATTTATATAAACCATTATATTCATGATAAAAACTGGAAATTACATAAATTGTTCATAGTTCATAAAAATAAGTCCGTTCAAAAATGTCATTGTGTCATGAAGATTACTTTCTGTTAACGAAATTTTGAGTAGGATAATTGGTGGTGTCATAACTTGTTTCCTTTTGAATTCGTGTCCCACCTTCTTACGCAAACTGTTTTCCAGTAACCTTAACTTTCACTTATTGCGCCTTCATCGTTCTTCAATTTTGCATAATGCCAATGGTAATGTACCATATCTCTTTGACGATGAATTTTTGAATCAATATCATATGTGATATATCAAAAAAAACCATGCTTCATGTTTCGGCAAAGATAGATGTTGTAATAGACCACAATCACTATAAAAAAATTAAATATAGAAACTTTGTTAATGACTATCAAGAAAATTTAATTTAAGATGAATAAAAAATAATGTCACGAATTATACATACTTTGAACTTTTCTTCTTGTTTGAAGAACATGTGTAACATTCTTGATACTGAAGGTTCAGAGGTGAGACTTTTTTTTGATATCAGGGAGAATTATTCGCATACAAATCAAGCCTTTTGCCATAAAACGCTGTGCTCGTCAGAAATAAAGGAATCATGGTTGCATGTTTATCAAACAACTTCTTTAACTTTTCGTGAATGAACAGATCCCTCCCATCATCTATCATGACATATAGACATCCTGTTTGATCCGAAAAACCAACAAGGAACCAATCAAAATTTGTCTTTTGATGGTTTGACTGGGATGATTACTTTCGTCAACCCTAAATCCCACGGAATTTAGCAGCAACTTATATCCCTAATGTAGGTTTTGTCGCTTCCTAGCATCATGGCCGGTGAAATTCATCTCATGTCACATTCTGACTGGTGCTCCAGTCTGTGTTTCTCAATGTCGTCTGCAATCCACGCCATAACCAAGAATCAACATTATCTGTAAAGAAGTGACCTGTCTAAGAGTATTTTTGGCCTTCTTTCGTGGAGCGTATGAGCAGTAACGTATTATTATCATAATGCTGTTTCAAAACACAAACAAACAAATATATCCATATGTTTTCATTTACATTTCACGCTGTGAGGATTCATACAAAAAATATTTCATATGTAATATCACTGAACTCAAAACCATAATAATTATTAACAAAAAAATGTCTAACCTTACCCGTTCCTCCTCCGCAGGTGTGCCCGTTGACTCATTATGTGAAAAAAAATTCTTCTCTCCGATTTTTGACCACGCAAGTTCCATTGAGGATAAATGTAATTTTTGAAACACCTGGCATAGTTCTTTTCCTAGATAATATTTAAATTAGTGTTATATTAATTTTGGAATTGTGGAAATTAAATAAACAAATAGATTTTTGTTCATCTTATTTCACGCCTGCTTGACACATCTTTAAAATCCACCTTTTGAACACCTCAATATTCAAGTGGGAACGACATCAACTCAATTGGGTGGTGATTTTGGAATGAATGTTTTGATTTAAAGACTGGTAGGTACTCTATTTGAACTGCTTCTCCCTTCCGGCATTCTGATCCTAAGGAGAGAATCGTATTGTTCCTAGATCTTATGCCTTGTTTGCACATTTGTGGGAGTCGTGGTGTAGCATTAAAATTGGATCAAATGCAATTATTTGTGTCATGAATAAACAGGATAATCGTCCCATGTTGGTGGTTTTTTGATTTTGACGTTGTAGTTGCGTCAACATTGAACAATCATCGTTGGCTTTTGAGCTCCATATACATAAAAACAAATAGTTAAATAAAACTAATTTCTTAAATTTACATTTATGTGATAAAAATGAATATATCGTACCAGCTGTGTTTGACAGTTGGACGTGTTGTCCAATTGAAACTGTAGGCATAGATGTTGGATCAGATTGTGCAGCATGTTGGTTGGTGTTGTCCTGAAAATAATTTTCAAATAATATATAAGTTTTTCATATATTAATGTATTCTGAATTATTTGTAAGAAATAAAACAATAATAGGAATTGGCCAAAAAATTGCATAATGTTTACTACAAACAATCATTTTTCATGTAATCATACGTAATTTTAGAAACACAAATTGCAACATGATTAATACACAACTTTTTATATATAAATGCCTGAATAACATCCAATAATTTCACATATATATATTTATGATGTGTTTGTTATATTTATTTTTAATAGTTTTTAACAGAGTGATTAATATATAAATAAACAATTAGTAAATGAAACATCAATTGAATATATGTGTGTTGGGGGGGTGTGGTTATAAACAATATTCCCATACATAAAGTATACATATATATGATACCTCCGGTTGTTCTTCTGGTATTTGTTCTCCTCTTGAACAATCGACTCTCTCAATATATGTTTGGTCGAGTTAGCAACATAACTCTGATATCGAGCCCCTGTGCCTTGTCAACCTATCGTTAGTTAACAAATTTTTTATATATAAATAGATGATAAGGTAATTAATATTAATTCTTTAAAATATTTGAAATTAACAGTGAGTTTGAGTTTCTTTTCAACTCTTCCTTAACTTGTTAATTACAAAAAAGTATTTGAATGTATATTGGTAATTTAAAAAAATTATTTTAATTTAAAATTTGTACTTGTACCCCTGCAATATCAACTTGCAAGTTCTTCATCAACTTTATGTTCACTATTAACTTCCGATTATCTGTGATTTTCTGATTACTAGTGGCTGCTGGCCTGATTTAAATGTTCGTTCCATGAGATTTAAACTCTTCTTCAGAGAAAACATATTTCTGAAGTTGGTGCTGGCAGCAAATAAAAATTTATAATGTATAATGTTTATAATGATCTACTAACATTCGAATGAAAAATACCTGATGGCCATGTGTTTCTGAATATTGTTTTCTTCCAAATTTCAAAAAACCTAGCTCTCTCAAGTTCAGGATTTCGGTGGTGCGTTTTGAACACGTATAGCAATTTGCGTTGTTCAAATGGATGACAACCCCACTCCTAAAACAATATCTGTCAATGCTATTGACTTGGCTGAATTTGAATGATGATGGATTTTTTTTTTTTTTTAATTATTTGGACCGCATTTTTTTTGAGTGTTAACATTTAAAACACTCGTTGCCCAAGGAAATGTGGCATTACTGTCCATACTCGAGACACATAACAATACACTTTTGAATTGTTGTTTTTGAAGGGTCTAATGCAGTCAGAAAAGAAGAATAAAGTACAACATTCCGATTTTTTAGACGATCATCTTTTTCCCAAAATTTTGCAATTTAACTTTACTAAAAATCTGACTTGGATACTCGAATTTTTCAGCAATGATCTGTTTGAAACATATGGGTCAATACCAAATCAAAACAGTCCCACCTTGTCATGCCGGTTATAGCAACAACTCTTTTTTATTATAACCCCAATGAAATCTTTACCCTTTACATTTATGACAAACATGTCATCCCCTAACATTTTAATTTCCCAGTAAATAAGTGTCTCAACAATTGAATGAATTTTAAATGTGAATGCCAATTATAAAAAAAAATCCAAAAGGTGTTTTCATCTAGTAATTGTTGAAACTTATCTTGCCCTAAAAAGGTAAACAAATTCGCCAAACACATTCATTTTACACATAAAACAAATTGTTTGTGTCTTTCTCCTAAAAAATTGGTAAAAAAAAAACAAATATAGAACTTTATACATATAGCATACACACTTAATACATTAATCATACACAAATTGATGCATTACTTATATGTTGATATGTACGTTGAAACCAATATGGATTTTCATACACATATCAACCAAATTAATCACATGAAATCATACACAATTCCATACATGTTTCATATAATTTATCTTGGTAATAGAAAAAAACATGTCTTTCATACACATAGTAACAAACAAAACAAATATATCATACACAAAGGGTCATACATTGTTTAAACATTTATAAGTATACAATAGATGTATCACTTCATACAATTCATACAAACTTAACACATTCTTTCCATACACAATTTTATTCAACACTAAATATAACAAATCCAAACCATACAGTATGTAGTTGTTTAATGGATATTAATAATAAACGATATCATACAAACTTGATAAAACTATTTCATACACTTCTATAATAAAATATATATTAATATGTTTATCCCAAATAACAGACATAAAAACATGTTATATACTATTCACAATTAAACTTCGAAATTAGAACAAAATTAAAACATATAATTTTTTATTTTAATTTTATTAAATTTTTTTTACTAACTTTAAATTTTTTTTTGGATTTAACTGTATTCTTCTACTTTAATATCGATTTTCGAAGGCCTAGGTTTTTTTGATTTTGGATTTTTAATCAACCTCTTCTACAAAATCAGATTCAGAATCTGATGAATATTCACATTTGTTTCCTTTCATCTTCTTTTCCTCTTTCTTTCGCTCTTTCTTCAGACTCATCAACGGTTTGCTTTTTCTTTCCCTTTTCTCTTCTTTCCTCGATTTTCCTTTTGCTGGTTGTATTGTTTTTTTTTTTTCATTTTTTGATTTTTCCTATTCAGATTTTTTTGTCTTTTTGCAGATGAAGACTGAGTTTGTGTTTGTGACAAAATTTGGAAAGATGGAGCAGAAAAGTCGCGAGCGGGCGTTGCTCATTCAACCGTTCTGAATGTTTGGCGGTGGGGGTTGGTTGCGCGTGTCCGCTGGGGTTGTGTTGTTCTGGTGTAGGCAGAATTGCATGCAGGCAAGAGCGCTGTGTGGGTTGCTGGTGAAGGATATATCAGGGGGTTGCAAAAGACGAAGATTTGAGGTGCAAGAAAGGAAAGATTTGGAGGGCAAAAGGGGGGAATGGTGGAGAATATCCTGTTAAAATTAAATTTGGTGTAGTATAAATGTTAGGCATGCAAACGAGAAGATGGGGGTGGTGGAGGAGTTTGGGAGAGAACAATAGAGATTGGTGGGGAAAGTAGGTAAATTAAGTGGGTGGGTGGTGATGATAGTGCTCTTGGTGTGGAGTGGTAAAAAACACGGGAATTAGGTAGATAAGTGATGGGTAGTTATTAATGTAGTATGTTAATGAGAGAGAGGCTTCTGCTATGATAGCGGGGTGGAAATGTTGGGTTTGTAAAAGAAAGAGTAAGCGATATGAATGTTAATTTAATATACACTAGTTAACAAGAGGTTTTGTTTAATAAATGTAACTTAAAATAATTATTTAATTAAATACATTGGTTTAAAAAAGGTAACTGAATAATAATTAATTATTTTAAATAAATTAATTATTATTTTTAAAAAAATTACATGAGAATATATATCTTTTTTTCTTGTGTATATGCATAACTTATAATAGGATAATGCTATTCAATAAGTTTATTATTAGAAAGTAATGTTTTTTGATAACTTGGATATTTTAATTCGAAATCCTTAAATTGGGTGGTGGGTTTATTGGTATTTTTTATGTTTATTTATAATTAGCTCACCTCATGTTATAGCCATCAATTTTTGGAGCCAATATATAGTTGTAGAGTTTTAGGCTAATTCAGAAAAGATCAATTTTTATTTAACATGTAATATTTAATCATAATAACAAAAAAATATATTTTTATAAGCTAATCAAAATTAAATTACTAAAATATAGTGACAATTGGGTGACTTTAGTTAGGATCACTAGTTTATTTAAATCCAAATAAAATTTGGAAAAATTTGGCAAAATGTCATTTTGTCCAAATTTGTCCCTAAAATAACTCAATTATCACTAATTACATAAAATTATCATTTGTCCGAGTCATTAATAACTTCTCCCTTTCTTATTCTTCTCTTCCTCCTTATTCTCCCTTCCTTTCTTATTTATTTGTTGTTTGTCTTATTCCTTCCATTATCCTCCCTTTATTCTTCTTCATATTTTTCTCCTTCTTCCATATACAAATCTTGTCCAAATGCTCGATTTTAAAAATTAACCGTACAGTAAACATGTGTTAGAACTATTTACAGAATAATTGAGTATGTTGGAATAGAAAAAAAAATGAGAAGGAAAAACTACAAATTTGACTTATAAGCCAAAGAACTTATTCAAATTATACCTAACCCAATATATTTAGCATGAATGGACCCACAATAAAAAATTTTACCTTACTACCCCTTATTCTATTAACTGAACCATTGTCTCTTTATCCTTGATACTATCAGAGTATATATATGCATAGTAGTATAAAAGATTAAATGAGTAGTATTTTCACTATATCACTACGTCTTCCCCATTGATATATTTAATAATTAAAAAACATAAGTTAAACAAGTAAGGGGAGAAACTCTTGTAAATAGTTATGATCTTTTGCAAGAATAAAAAATAAGAAGAAGAATCCGCAATATATGATTTATGATTTCATAAAATTAGGTAAATTTTTCGCGCTTTGCGCATGGTTAACTACCCCAATTATAAGTTACATGTTATTAATTTTGTTCTGCAATTGTTCATGTTCTTGAAAATTGAAAATCAAGGTTTTTCTAACTTGTATGCACATTCTAAGTCAATTTGATTATAATTTTGAGGAGAGATATATTTGTAGCTTCAACTTTATTAAGATTAGCAACATAAGTCTGTTTAAGATTATGTCTATAGATTTATCGAACTATGAGTTTGTATAGGGAAGACATTAGATAATTGGTGTTCCATTTTTATCCCATGCCGTTAGCCATACATACATAATCTATTTCATTATCATTATATATGTTTGCTCATTAGGGTTCATATCCATAAAAATTACTTGCCCTTAATTTCAATTAGTCCCTTTAGTAAGCAAAAGACATACGATTATATTACATTTTTTTCTAACCTTACTGCATGAGCTCCCTCCTATTTTCTACCTTAGTGACTCGAAGTCACAACCTTATTAAAAGGGAGGTGTGAGGCTTGCACTTTCATAACTCCCATAGTTGAGGTTTTATCACGTTACACATTCGTTTGATGTTTCAAATAATAAGAATTTCAACGAGAAGGGAATTTTTTTCTAACATATTTATTCCGATAGTCAGTTTCACACAGTTATAGCGCCAATAGGGAGGTAGGAAACTAAATAAATATTTAAATATAAAATTTATTGTTTTCACAGTTACATCAACTTGTTAGCTAGCCCATTTGTTTTGAATGATGTGGAATTCATTTTACTACTATGTTTTCATAGTAATGACAATTGTGTTATTTAATGCATCCTTAAATTTTATTATACTAAATTTCTAGGTTTAGGGAAACCAAGATCCATTTTTGTTGCAAAAAAAAAAAACATTCATATCTGATTTAGTCATTGTAGCACCAAATTTAAGGTGGATAACAGGTCCCCGTGGCATGGTGTCTGCGAACCCTCCAATTTGAACGTCCCAACAGAGAAATTTCATAAATATGTCCATGTAAACATTCATACAAAGATTCTATATTACTAATTTCACAAAGACTATAAAAGTCTTGCAGTGATAAGTGATGAACTCTGTTTTCTTTTCATAAAAGAACATCTAATCAAGAAACTACTTGTACTATATGCATTTTTTTTATGTAACAACACAAGGAACTTCTGGTAGGAAATTCCACTCGAGAATCTATTTGATTACTCTAGACAATGAATTTCATTTGCTCTAGGTAAGCCCTGGAAAACATCATTTTTTTTAAAAAAAAATGACAAAGAGTCAATTGACAAAACGAAACACAGCAACAGTAAACTTGCAGCTCCACTTACGATTCATTAACAAAGTGTACAAAATTGTATGAGAATGGATAAGTTTTTTACCTGGCAGCATGATGCCAATTCAGCCCCAGTTTCTGTTATTTATTTAGTGTGTACTTGTCTTTTCAAGTCTTATTTCATTACTCATTTTCTATTATTTGGGGTATTTCCAAACGTGGCTATGCTTTTTAATTTTGAGGTTCCACAATTTTCAACACTTCTAGTTCTTCGTATTTCTCAGCTCAAATGGCAACTACTATTTTGTCGCCTTTTATTTTTTCATGTTATCTTCCTTTTCCTTATCCAATTAGTGTCAACCTCAATGTTTCCACATTTTATAAATAGCCCATGTATACAAAGTATATCAATCTTTAACAGAGTCACACGAAGAAATCAATCTAATCAAGAAATTTCATATATATTTCTCAATATAACCTACCACTAGGTAATAGCTGATAGCCACTTAACCGACAAAGGACAACTAACGTAGTTTGATGCACATCGTTTATGTTCCTTCTGATAAAATAAAAGAAAATTAGGAGTAGTCAAGAGAAAATTATAGCTAGCTACAACCTACAATATCTGTACATTGAAAGGCATATGGGTTGCATAAAAAACTATTCCAGTCCTCATTAACTTGTTATTTCCATATAATACCTCATTGGTGAATATTTAATTTTTCAACAACCTCATTATGATATCTACTCCTTTCACACCAACAAATGAGCTTATAGGTTCAATCGGGTGAACACCTAAACCTCGGAGCCGCTGGTATAATTCTTCTAAAAGCATTAATTTCACATTGTATTGAACTGTATCTCAGTTACCATGTTCCTTAAGATGGTTGTGCTACTAATGTGGGGCTTTATTTGTCTTTATGGTATGTCCTTTAAACATCACGTGCAGCAGTATATTGGAAGGAAATTAACAATTAAAACCAGAAGCCCTACGTCTCACTCATCAGCTAGCCAATTCTATTATATAAAACAATGGATTTAGTCTGTTGCCAATTGCATTCTTACCATCACCTATTGCAAGTGGCATAATTTCTTGTATCGTGTAACATGTTGTTTAGTACCTGAAATATTAAAATATATGAAAGTTTGTTTTTAGTTTTGGTAAAGCAAAATACATGGAGAGTATATAAGAATTTAACATTGTATTATTTTGTAGGAAGGCCATGAGAGTTGATGGAAGCAATAGATTAAATTGGTAAATCAAAATATGTGGAGAGTTTAGATTGGTAAATCAAGATACCTGAAGAGTTATAGAAGTATCAAGCGGGGACTTCCTTAAAATGGATGGAGAATTGCTAGAATCAGTAGATTAGACTACTGAATCAAAACACCTGGAGATATTATTAGGAATTTTAAATAGCATTATTCCTTAGATGGAGTGAAACGTTGATACTTAACATTGGTAAATAAAAATACCTGAAGAGTGCATAGAAGTTCCTTAGGACGGCGTGAAAATTTAGTTTCTTAAGCAGGCGTGAAAATTCAAGTGAAATCGTTTTATAGATTTGGCGTGAGAATTATTGGGAGCAATAGATCATATGGTAACTTTAAGAACTTGGAGAGTTCATACAAATTGCAATCAATCAATAGAAAGGCGAGAAAAATGTTATAAACAATAGATTAGATTGGTAAGTAAAAAGACATGGAGAGTTCATAGGAAATTCTGGCGGCGTGGTCTATGGCGGGGAAAGAGAAATCAGGAGGACTGTAGTTTCTATGTTTTATGATTTGTTGTTATACAGGTTTGAAGACATGGATTTAGAGCTTAATAGGGCGTAAGTATTTCTGGCGGAGTTAGGATCAACTGCAAAAGTGAGGGTTCAGAAGGGTTTGACAATGTGGATTATGATGAAGAATTTGTGAAGACATTTTTTTTAATATTGAGTTTAGCCGTTTCAGTGTTATTATGGAATTTTGTTCTGAGTGGACACCTTTCGGTGTTGAGTGCCAGGCAATGAGTTAAAGGAGAACTCTTGTTCATATCTAAAATAAACAAATATTATAATGGATAATCTATTAGTTTCTATGTACATACAAATTTCATCAGTGCAACTAGCCTAATTTTAATTAGAAACCATAAATAGTGAATACAAATGACAACTTAGACTTCAAAGACCAAATTCAATAAATTTTGAAGAACAATATATCTAAAAAGGTAAAGTTTTATGTAACATTGAATCATTTTTTAAACAACAATGAGGAATTGAATGTTATCTAAAGCGGAGAAAGTCAGTTTAAATGTAAACTAAAACACAAAGAGTTTAAGGAAAGGTAAATGGAAGAAAAATCATGCAGAAGAAGTATACAAAGGGTTTATGGAATTGAAACTGTAATACCTAGATGGGTTGCGGAGTTTTGTCTGTCCTTATTTACAAATTCAAAGTCTTTGAACACAATTTCGAAATTATGTTCCCTTTTCTAGGTACATTTTATTTTAGTTATATTTCACACAATCTGAGAACTAATGTTAAAGGTAAAAACCAAGTGTTGGTACACTTACCTATTTTTTGAACATTGATAAAAATGAATTGACCTAGTGAAGAATCATCAAAAATATTTGAAACATCTTTTGATTTCAGTGTAGTTGAAGTCTGTGGAGAAATTTCTTGGAATATTTGAACTCAAAAAAAATTTATACTCAACTGTAATTCATCAATTTGGTTGCCCATCTAATCATTGGAGTTGTTAGTTTGTACTTGTTGAAAAAAGATTCAGTCAAAGTTATTTATGTGTAATGGTTCTCTGTTTTGTATTGGTTGTAGTCTACCCATCAATCCATATGTTCTGCGAGAGAGAAGCGAAAAAAAGGAAAAATTGTGAGGACTGATAAAAAAGAAAGGGATATTAAGAGGGCTTCAAGGTAGATATCGTTGTGTTTTTAAGTAAAAGAGATGGTTGTAGTGACTTTTCTTAAGGGAAACAATTATTCTTAATCAGTGAAAACTGTGTTATGGCTCATACTAATAGTGTTGTATGTGTTCACATGAAGACAAAGTTGTTACAGAGTGTAGTGTGGAGACAAAGAATAGTTGCATCAGTTTTTAAAAAATAGTTTTGTGGGGGGAAACCTCATTTTTTTTTTAGGAAGGGGAGAAAAAGAAAAAGAGATAGGGGAAGGGAAAAAAAGATAAAAAATTGAAATGGAAGAAAAAAGAAAGAGAAAAAGGAAAAAAGAAAAGAAAAAAAAGTACGACCATCACGCGCTTTCTTCCTCGTGCCGCATATAATCGTTTTCGAGTGTATATTTTATCATTTGACACACCTTGAGCTCAAATACAAGGTGCTCAGTTGGCGCGAGATGTCGGTCTTGCTCTTATGACCTTTTTAGCGCTTTTGGTATTTACACTCCCCTTGGGGTAGGGTATGAGACTGTTGGGGATCGTTCTGCGGCTTCTAATAGAAAAAGATTGGGCAAAAAGAAATAAAGGTAAAAGGATACGCGGGGAGGTAAGAGCACTTAGGTCATTGCTATATCAGCAATTTCAATGAGAAGAGAAGAGAGAGTATTGATATGGATGTGAAAAAAGGGTGATCGGGTTGAATGGGGTAGGAGTAGTATAAATAGAAGTGGGTGAAAATGGGATGAGGGGCGGGAGTCGCCATAATAAAAAACGGTCACAGGTGCTTCCTGTCCCTCGACATCGTGGGCGCATTCCTGATTTCTTTCTCAAGAGTGTCCAGGTGAAACCATACAGATATACGGATACCGCCTTCTATGGGGCGTGTGAAGTTTTGTGGTCGGTGAGGTGTAAATGCTATTAGGACAAGTTACGTTTTTGACAGAGGTGAGAGAAGACAAGAACTAAATTAATAATGATTTTACATGATAAAGAATAAATGGGCAAGTTGTACAGGAAGGTTCATTATAGGGATGAAAGCGAATAAAAGAATGGGAGGTTTTGCATAGATGGTTATTAAGATGGGGTAATAGGGAGAAAATGTAGCGGGGGTAGGGGGAGTGAGATGTCAAGAAGTGGGAATTACGAGTATAGATCAGGGGGAGTGGGAATGTGTGATGGGGGGGAGGAGAGAGAAAATTGGTGAGGTGGTAGAGCACTTGGTTAGGTGGGGAGATGATAAAAGAGGATGTGAGAGGGGAGAGTGCTGTGATGGAGGGAAAGGGGGTATTGGAGAAATGGGATACAGGTGAGTTAGGAAAAGACGGCAAAAACATGGAAAGGATGGAAGGCGGGGGGGGGGTGAAGGCAAGCATAGAAGGGAGGAGAAAAAGAGGGAAGAAGGGGGATGGGTGTAGGGAGGAGGGGGAGAGGCGGGGTGTCAGGAGTTGGGGAGAGATTTAGGAACAGGGTGGCGGGTGGAGTAGGGGGGGCCGAGAAAGTAGTTGTCTTTGTCGATCTTGTTGTCGATGTGTTGCGTTGTCTTACTTTCTGTATATATGTTATACTTTATTCTAAGGCGGGCCCCAATCCATTTGTGGCTGAATCCGGCTGCTTTGCCAGACACGTGTTCTACCACAGAATATAGTAACGGGACAACTCACGGGTAGAGAACTTATAGACGCATCGTGAACGAACCTAGCACGGGGTCTGGGAACCAAGTATGTTGGCGACATTTAGATGGAATATTGCTTCTTGTGCGCGGAAAGGGGTGGATGGATGTACCTTGGTAGTCGTAGGGAAAATAAATCAACTGAGTCACAACTGATAGTTGGCTGGCGGAAGAATGCCAACATCGTTTGGAGGTTGAAGATGTGATGTTTATTTTTTGCTTTTTTCTTTGTATGGGAAAAGGTGGATATGCCACTAAAAATTTGTGAAATATATTAAAAGATAACAGGTAATTATCAGAGTGGTTGTGGCAGCCATAATAGGCTGCCAAATAGGAAAGGGGGGGGGGGGGGGAAAAGGAAAGGAAAAAGAGGGGAACGAAGAAAAAAGGGGAAAGAGAAAAGAGATAGAGGGGAAAAGAAAAGAGGAGGGAAGGAGATAGGGAGAAGGGGAGGGGGGGGTGAGGGGGGGGGGTGGGGGGAGGGGGGGAACGGGTGAGGTGTGGGATGCGGAAGGGGAAGTGGGGTAGGGTAGAAATGAGGGGGGGTTTCGAGATAAGGGGGAAGGGTTGGGGGTGGCGGTGCGTTAGTGTGGGTTTATGAATGTATGAATGGGAGAGGAGGAGGGAGTATTGAAGCGGAGCGAGGACCTGAGCGATGTGACCGATGGGTCGGTGTGGGGATAACTAAACAGGAGGCGAAAATGAGGATACGAGTCGCCATGGGAGAGAGGCGCGACCCTCGGGAATACGTGGGCTATTGTAACTTGAACACCTGATTATTGGGACGGGTGGGTGAGCTGTACAAATTTTTCTGGAGTGTGAAAATCCAGAAAAAACTCAAGTATTGCGTCCGTATTCTCACAGATCGAGGTGGTGTCCTGTCGTTCTAGGTTTGCTATATCTCTATAATATATATATAATATATCTATACACATTATTATACATAAATCGATATATTATATACACATATTAGTCTAGGATAGTCCGCAACTTTCCATGGTTATTTATTTTTGTTTGGTAGGGAGGGCTTTCCCCGGTAATGAAGCCAACGAAGATTAATTTCAGAATAGTTGGATAAAGTTTCAATGTGAATATTGAACATAAGATTGGATAAAACAGTACTTGTAGAATTTCACAGAATATATTATTATTGTATTGTGGCAACTTTTCGACACATTTTTTGCCATGCATTTGGTTTAGAGTTCTAATTATAAGGATATCCTACATGCTCCACCACAAAGTATTTATTAATTACAATTTTAGCGGATTATAAAGTCATAATATAAGTAACAATTAGTTAAGGAAAACAATATATGACAATTTAATCTATTATAGATGGCAATTTACTCAGATCCATCTCCATTTTCTCCCATCATTTCATAATCCAAGGAAACCACACCATCTTATATGTAGGAACTAGCCATGTAAATGTGTTCTCTAGACTTGAAACTTACCGAACACACAGTAAATGATGCAGGGAGAGTTTCTCCATTTGATAAAGTTATGCGTGAAAAAGCAAGTTCTCTTTGTGTTAGGACCGAAAATAAGCAGGAGTATATGCGGAAACTAGCAAAGGAAACCTCAAAAGACAACGAGTAAGAAGACAACGAGAAATATACCAAAAGACACAAAGATTTAACGTAGTTCGGTCAATTGACCTACGTCCACAAAGGAGATGAGAAATCCACTATAAATATGAGAGTACAAAATACAGAGGGAAACGACCTCAACCAAATTCACTCAGAATACTTGGGAGCTTCACACAAGTGATAACGTATCAAACTTGTGACCCACAAATTCTCCCTCTAACCAAAACTCTCAAAGCCCTTAAGAGTACATTGTGAATGCTTATTAAGTTAGAAGGAACATTCCTCTATTTATAGAGTCCTAAACCTTTTCCTACAAGAAAATGATTAGTCAATCCAAAACATTTTCCTAAAAGGAAAACCTATTTATGTTAATAAATCATGGCAAATAAAACCCTACAAATTTCTCCTTTGGCCTGAATTTCTTACAAAATAAATTTGTCCACCTTCTTCACTTAATCTTCAACGACTTGCTTCTCCTTTCCATAATCTCCTTTGCAAAATTTATGTCTCAACACAGAGAACCTCTTTGAAATAATTTCTCCAATAAAACTTTCATTACTGTTAAAAAAGGTTGCGGCTAGAACTACACCTGTCAAGATGATTACCTCCTGCTAACCTGGTTCAATCATTGTTTAGTGAACCACTAAACCTGACTCCATCATTGAATCTGGCTCTGATACCACTTGTTAGGACCGAAAATAAGAAGGTGTATATGCGGAAACTAGTAAAGCAAACCTCAAAAGACAACGAGTAAGAAGACAACGAGAAAAATACCAAAAGACACAAAGATTTAACGTGGTTCGGTCAATCGACCTACGTCCACAAAGGAGATGAGCAATCCACTACAAATATGAGAGTAGAAAATATAGAGGAAAACAACCTCAACCAAATTCACTCAGAATACAAGGGAGGTTCACACAAGTGATAACGTATCAAGCTTGTGACCCACAAATTCTCCGTCTAAACAAAACTCTCAAAGCCCTTAAGACTACATTGTGAATGCTGATTAAGTTAGAAGGAACATTCCTCTATTTATAGAGTCCTAAACCTTTTCCAACAAGAAAAACATTAGTCAATCCAAAACATTTTCCTAAAAGGAAAACCTATTTATGGTAAGAAATCAGGGCAAATAAAACCCAACACTTTGGACATTAAAGTTGACTCCTCGCGTTTGTGTCCTGAAAAAAAAGGCAATAACCTTAACACCTTTGTTTTCCAGAGATTATTGATCAGACATGGATGAAACATGATCTGTTAAATAGATCGAGAGACCTACAATCATAACGATTCGAAATAATAAATATAAACTAAACCAGAGAAAGAAATGTGTAAACCTTATATCCCCAAGGCAAATAACCTTATATGGATCATTGATGGAAATTACAAGCTTTGAAGCTAACATGTCAATAGAACTATCTCAATTCACGTTTCAATCGATCTGATAATTGTCAAGAGCTATGACGCTGAACGGGAGTCTCATACTACTGCAACCGACAGAGCTTCTACAAGATTTGTTGAAACATGCTAGGGGTAGGTTACACAAATTAATACATCCATACGGCCAAGGAATTTCTAATACTGAGTCGTTTTAAAGAAAAGGATACCAACATAAACCTACTAAGCTTATAGGTCCAAAACTCTCCCAGAAGTGCAACCACACCAAGCATGTCATGAACATATATGAGATACAGTTGTTCAGGTTTTGGGAATTTGAGCAACTTGTGGATAACAACAGTTGCACTGTCTGCCTTTCGTTTATTCTGCTCCATAACAATTTTTTTTATCATAGTCCAAGTCGTGAAAAGAATCAAGACCGGTATAAACTGTATGATCATGAGCATTTTATATAAAATTTTATAGATGCATTTAATATGTCTAGAAAGAAGTGAAAACGGTCCATTGTAAATAAGGTATCCCTCTGCTACAAGTTACTAGAGGATCTCAAATTTCCCATGCAAACATGTTATCAGGGCATACCGCTACCCTCCTTCTAGAAATTGTGGCTGCATACACGGTGACAATAGATCAAACAGTGAGAACAAAACTTCATAAGGTACTAAAAGTAGGTAATACGTCCACACATAAGGTAATAGTGCTAAGTAATACAAAAATTACATTATTTATAAATAGTGGAAGTAAGGAAGAAATATGTAGGTACAGTATTGACTGCCATTTTCTTAACTCTGTAATGAATTCTATATAGAATTAAAATCATCTTGCATTTTATGACAAAAAAGCTAAATACAATGCAATAGAATTTAAAAGGTCCTTCGGAGTTAAAATCATATGATACATCTGTTTGAACATGTACTAGGTGCCTTCCTTTGTTCAGACAACAATTGTCCTAACCACGCTGATGTGGCTATGTTTTTCCCTGAGCTAAAGCCAACCTATGAGTACTACTATCGGGACCCAAGATGGCCTTACCTTAGGCCTAGGGTTAAACGAGCGGTAAGCCCTTGATCAATCATTATTTACGGAAAAATCCATGATGAACATTACCCCTTTTTAATATGTCATGACTTCAAGTTGTTAAGCCTTTTTGAGCAGCCTAATTGATGTACGTCAAGACAATCAATGGGTTAGCTTTAGAGTTTTGCTGAATCGGTAACTCTGTACAAGAAGAAATCTCGAATCATTCTCCGTAAAACCTCGACCAAAATGCGGACAAACTCTTCATACAATAATTCAAGGTAGATTGAAAGATGACCTCATCGATCTACACTTGAATGATCAACATCATTGTTCTAGTGATTTCAAAAAGAGGGACGGTGACAAGTTTAATTCTTTTGAAGTCATTTGTTGAAGAGGAATTTGGACACCTATAAGCCTGTTGGGAATTCAGTTGTCATTTACATTGACTTCTTGCCGAAAGATATTGATAAGTTTCTTTCATTCTGACCTTCAACATTCACGTATTAGTTTGAAACTTAAATCATTTTTTACATCACGTCTAGAGGACCGGGGTTCCTCATTCAAAGTATCTCATCTGCATCAGCTTCCGTGAGATTGTTGGATCATGAAGAGAATTATTCTTTAGCAAGATCACTATTAAACAATCTCTTGTATTATGAAGCAGCCCTCCATTCAGAAAACTTCTTTCTTTGCAACTCTGAAACTTATTCCAAAATCATCAACAAAAACATGATCATTTTTAGATACCCCTGTAAGCATTACTGGAAGAAAGCGTTGTACCACACAAATATTTTTCATAATATTGAGATCAATCTTCTCAATATCATATTTAGTCATTAGAAGGTAGTATTTAACACTTCTGTCGAAACTTCTTTGAATAGAACTAAGAGCCTGCTTGTTTGATGTAAATGAGATATGGCTTTGGTTCTTCCGCTAACACATTGCAGTCACACACCTTAACTTACTGAATCATATTTGGCAAACCACGGACCAGGTTCCTAGAAACAATTTTTTTCAGTAGAGAAGATCTCACATTGTAGCTAGTAGCATGTGCCGGAAGTCGAGCACTTTCCCTTTGAGAACTAGGCCATGTCCGATCATCTCCATGGGTTATTTCTAGTTCTGCCGCTGCAGGTTTTTCTTGTCGTCAGTTAAAAATATCCCTCTTTTGCCCATTGCAAAAAATTGACACTCCCCTTCTGAAGTGCCTTGAGGAAAGGAAGTTTTTTGTATTTCTAGTCATGTGCATTGATCAACCACTATCCATGTACCAACACATGTTGCTACTTCTTTCACTCACCTGCAACAACATTAGTTGTTAGATTTGGGAACCCACTTCAATCTGAGTTCCCAATAAGCTGATAAAGGTGTAATGGGAGTGCTTTTTGTCAAGTGTGGCAACTCTGTCTTCTTCAAGATTGAGACCCTATGAACTTGAGCAGGTTCTCTATTTTTAGCAGTTTCTTGTCTAGGATTTTTGCCTGTAGGAACAGGTCCTTGCTAAGTCGTTTTATGCCTAGAATAGATAGAGAAATTTTCTTGTGAAGCTTTCCAGGCAGGACAATCTCTTTCAGATGGATGTTTCGACCACAGTGAAGGCACAGTAAAATGTCTGAGACAAACACATATTGGCTGTGGGGTTTGTAAGGAGGAGTAATGTTCAAACTTCCTAACCCCCTTTTATTATTGTTGCTTTGACTTGTAACATTAGATAGCAGTTTGGTGGAGCTTTTCCATTTTCAGGATACTTGAAGTTCCTCCTTAAGATGAACCAGGTCCATCTCTATCTGATCATTTATTTTAAGGGCTAAGGCAAGTCTGGTTTCATACGTTTTTAAATTTCTTTCTTACTCTGCCTGCATATTAGTAGTTTCCCCCTTTCCTTTTACCATATTTCTCAATCATCCAATCCAGCTGCTTCTTAAGTTTAAGTTTTTCAGATTCAAGAACCATTACTTGTTTCTCAAAAATAGACATTTGAACTACCATTACTTCCTTTTCTTCCATTCGACCATCATAACTACTGTTCATAAAGTCCCTCTCAGTAGTCAACTCTATAACAGAGTCAATCAAGACATTTGCTAACGTACTTAACCTTTTAATAGAGTAAGTATTCATGATTTTCTTAAAGTGAAGAAGAGTTACCTTATCTTAATCATCATCTTCATCTGACTTAGCCATGAGAGAAAATATCTTATTGAATATGTTAGCCTCGTATCGAATGACCAGCATGGATGCATCTTTCGAACAATCTTTCGAACAACTCACTTGAAGAGTCTCCCCATGAAGCAAGAGCTTTCTTCACTACGTAGTCAGCTACAACTTTTCGGGCTTTCCTCTTGGGTACCAGGTCCCTCTTTCTATCTTTTTCACCTCCAGGTCTTTGATACTTAGTGTTTTCAACCTTGTGCATGGGGAAATCTTTGATAAAATGTCTTGGCTTTTAAGATTTGTGGAACAGGTGGTCTGCATTTACAGCTCTGTTTGAGTTTTCTGCCTTTCGTAAGCCTCTATGTTTCCTTTCCCATTTTTGATACCTTCTCGTGCGCATGTCAGTGCAGTTCTTTCATCAAATGCTTGTCCAGATATAATTTGATAGCTAGGGACTTTTCTCTTCAATCCTTCTTTGATGCTTATGGATTTTATTAAGTAGAGCAACATCTTTCCACAGGGAACTCTCTGTCTGTTCCCAGCTGAAGAGAACCCGCTTTGATACCACTTGTTGGAATATGTGAGATCCACTACCAGTCAACGGAGCAGGTCCATTGACACCAGGCAGGAAACAGTGCAGAAGATTAAACCAATAAGAAGAACACAACAGGAACAGTTACGTGGGGAAACGCTTCCGTGGCCTGAAGGGAGTAAAACCACGACCGGTTCACAGTTTTTTAAAACAGTCTTCACTAATATCTAAGCAAAAGTTAAATTGGTTACACTCAATGTGGAAAAAGTTATTAAATATCACGATCAACAAATCTACTATTACTTCAAAGAGGCCTAAGCGGATACCAAACACGCCACACTAAGCTAACCCCTAGATAACATAGAATTTGCTAGCGATACCACACGCCCACTAACACCTAACCTAGATGATTCTAGAATTTGGACAAGCAACAAAACAAGTCGCCCATAAATCAGTTAACCTTAACTGATTAAACTTTACAAACCAAAAACAGATATACTTAATCCTTTGTAGATTAGAGAAGTGATTTACAATGTAAGTAATAGACAAAAAGCTATATTACTATACTATATCAGGTCCTTCTTGAGGTTGAGAATGTTCTTTATTGGAGAGTAGGGCCTTTTTGTTCAACTGTGATTTTCATAGACAATAGACAAGTTTAATTTTCAGTCTAAATTGTGTTTGTTTAAATGACTGATTTAGATATATTTCACCCACAAATTCGTTTTTGTGAAACCATCCCTATTGTATGAAGGCCTGGTGCTTGGAAGAAAATATGTGCACTACAGAGTCAGAGTGGCAGCTTTCTGGCAGCTGTTCCTTTTCACTTTTACGTCGCAGTCTTGCAGGCGATCCCTTGCAAGCCCTTTGTGAGTTCGTGAAAAGATCTTGCTGACTGACTCCTTCTTTGGATGAATGAATCCAAATGGTATTTGTATTCAAAAAATATCAAACATAAAGAGTTATATCCGTTGGACAAACACCTCCGGTATTCTGATTGGTTAATACACTGACGCTCTCAAACAACATTTGACGTGACAGCTTTACAGCTGTCTGTAAACAATTATGTATATGATGGAGGAAACTCTGTCTGGTACCAGGTCCCTGCATTTCTGAGATACTTAAACACACAATCTCGTCTGCTAATCTTATTGGTGTAGGACACTGCACTTTTCACCTACCACCTAACATGACACTTTTACGATTGTACCTCATTTGTATCAAGATGATATAACTATGTCAGGGACCAGGTCCATGCATTTGTTAGGATCATCAAAACACCTTGAATATAACAGTACATATAACCATTTGAATACATGTGTGAAAGAGACCACTTCTTTAGAAACATTCTAAGTCATGTTGAAAGTCTTTAAGCACATACAAGAGGGAATATACAAGAGAAGGATCACAACAACATAAGAAATGATCATAAACAAGGACAACATCATCATAAATTCATTTTAGCATTTCAAGTTCATTAGTTCATATCATCAATATTCAAGACCCTTACCAACAATCCATCCCAAGCCTAAAGGTTTCAACATAAATTCTTCAAGAAATATATCCAATTCAAACAATACATGACCCTACAAAATCTAGTGTATTATAATAGTTAAAACGAGTCTAACAATCAATACATTCATAAATTCCCATCAATTCATAAGAAAGATCCAACGTTTGGCATAATCTACACAAAATTTCCATTGATCATCGTCAATTACTCAATAATATACACTTAATTAGCCATAGGTAATCGCAATTAGTAAAAATCAATCATCAATTTGAAGTTTAGAAGAAAACCCTTGGAATTGGGTGATTTAGAAACAAACTTTGAAAGGATCTCTTGGGGAAAGGAAACTGAAAAGTGAAGAATCCACACCTTAATGAAAACTTAATCCATGAAATTTGAGAAGATAAGTTAAGAACTTGGCGTTCTTCTCCGAGATTCCAGTGCTCTTCAATGGTGGTTGAGTAGAGAGAGAATTTAGAGAGAAGTGAGATATGGAGAATTGATTTGGGTGGTTAATTTTTACTTAAAAGTTACACTAACTAAATACATAGTCACCCCATAAAATACCCAAAATAACCCTCACTTAATTGTGTCTTTTTGTGAAGTCAAATTGACTTAAAAACGACGAGAATGAATCTAGGAAGTAGTTGTGTGTCACGGGGGCAGTTTTACATCTTTTTTATGAACTACGGGTCCAGGCAGATATCCTCATAAAGGCACCGTTTCATGAGGAAAATTTTTTCCTATCAAGTGTACACTTCTTGACGCGTGACAACCTTCAAATCTTGGTTGTACGCAGTCTGTTTTTGCAGCCTGCTTACCAAAGTTTGGGTCCTCCTCAAGAACCCTTTGGGTTGTCCTTGGAGAGTCGTGAAAGGATGTTTGGACCCTATATACTATATTTTACCTATTTAAAGTCTTTTTTTTACAAGATTTAGACTTGATATGAAACTCCCAAACCTTCACCAAACACAAGAATGTGTACGAATTCAATTTCGCTACCTTCCAGACGACAATGTCTTTCTTTGACATTTAGGCTCTAATACATCTAAACCAACTTTATTATGTTATTGAGGGTTCGGAAACATCATTTTATTCATTGTTTGGTAGGTGAGGCTCTAGTCTACGTTCATAAGGCTTTTGAGGTGTTACATTATCCCCCCTTAGGAACATTCATCCCCGAATGACACCAAAACCTTTTAATAAGGAGAGACAAGACTCAATAGAAGCATCCCAAACAAAAAAAAAAAAGACCATAATCATTCTGAGTCACAGCTCATAAAAGTACTTCACAACTCCACTCAACACAGAAACATGAAATTACACATAGCAACTGAAATTACAAGTCATAACATATAAAAGCTCATTTTTTCATAAAATATAGTGAGGAACTACCTTCTCAACCTCAACATGAGCTTAAAATGACACCAAAGATTTACCATGCTATATTCCTATAGATGACATCAAAAAACATATAATCTCAAGAAGGCAAAACATATATTTCAGTGCAAGTTAACACACAAACATTTTTCATGAAAACTTATTTTTACACAAACGTTTACCAAAATATGCACATACTTAGTAAGTAACCCAAATTAAAATTTATACATTATTTTCATTAATAATAGGAAAAAACTAACCTTAATTACGAAAAATATGAGGATAGCGACCTTTATATCAACCTCGACCTCCAATGTTTCTCCCTCAACTTGGTGGTTTCACCATAAAACTTTTACGGAGGCCACCTCTTTCTACCTCAACTTCTAACTTTACTATCTAGATTCTAAACCGGGACCTCTTCATAGGAATAGTCTTCATCCATACCTAGCCCTTCAATATGAAGAATGACACACAATCGCTAATACATTTCTTAAGTATGGAGATATGAAATACAAGATGAACCAAAACTAGTTCACTAGGTAGTCTCAACTCGTATACAACCTTTTTGAACTTTTGCAAAACCTCATAGGGACCCACATACGGAGGACTTAACTTCACCTTTTTGACAAATCTCATCACCCTTTTCATGGTGTAAATCTTTAAATACACTTTATCAGACACTTTGAATTCAAAGTCTCTTCTTCTATTGTTGGCATAGGACTTTTGCCGACTATAGGATATTTTCAAGCTATCCTTTATAACCCGAACCTTCTACAAAACCTCATAGACTATTTTGGGACTAATGAGTCAGGACTCAAAAACCACAAACCACCCAACCGGAGACCTACATCTCCTACCATAGAGTGCTTCAAAATGAGACACGGTAATACTAGAATGGTAGCTATTGTTATAGGATAAGTCAATCAACGGCAAGTGATTGTCCCAATTCTCTTTGAGGTTTATCACACAAGATCTCAATATATCCTTCTGTGTTTGAATAGTATGCTCCGCTTGACCATCCATTTGGGGATGAAAAGTGGTGCTGAGCTTTACTTCTGTACCAAACCCTTTTTGAAAAGACCTCCAAAAATGAGAAGTTAATTGAGCACCTCTATCCGATATGATAGAGAAAGGGATACCACGTAATTTCATTCTCATCAATGTATATCCTTGCACAATCCTCCACCGAAAAAGTATACTTAACGGGGATAAACTGAGAGGATTTCATCAATCCATCAACAATAGCCCAAATTTTGTTAATATGGTCCTGTTTCGAGGCAACCCTACAATGAAGTCCATATTAATTTCCTCCCACATCCACAGAAAGTTCCATCATTTGGGTAAATCAATCGGCTTTAGATGCTCGAATTTTACTTGTTGGCAATTCGGACACCTAGCTAAAAACTCTTCTATGTTCCTTCTCAACCATCCCACTAATATACCTCCCTAAGATCACTATACATTTTGGAGTAACTTAGATGTATAGGATATCGGGAACCATGAGCTTTTCCTAACACCCTATCCCTAAAATCATCAACATCCGGTACACATAATCTACCTTTGTACCTTGGAACACCTTCCCCCCCATTGGTAGAATGACTCATTTAACTTTCTAAGAACCGATTTCTTCAACTCTATCAATAGAAGATCAAGATGTTGCTTAGAAATCACCTATACCACTAAATATGATTCGGAGTTATTATGAACCAAAAAAACCACCATTTGAAAAATCTTCAAACTGAACACCCAATCTAGCCAAGATATGAACATCTTTCACTAGGTCATTCTTACCCTCTTCCACATAAGACACATTACCCCTGTTCATACGACTTGTGGCATCCGCAACAACATTGGCCATGCCGCGATGGTAGAGAACACTCATGTCATAATATTTCAATAGTTCCACCAATCTTCTTTTTTGGAGATTCAACTCAGTTTGAGTAAACACATGTTGAAGACTTTTGTGGTCGGTATACACATCAACATGAAAACTATACAAGTAAAGCCTCCATATTTTTAGAGCAAACACCACAACCGCTAATTTAAGATAATGAGTTGGATAATTATTCTCATGCACCCAGACTTATATAGAGAATAGGCTACTACCTTCCCATTTTGCATAAGGACACACCGCAAACCCACTCAAGATGCATCACAATATACCACAAAACCCTTGGTACCATCTGTTAAAGTCAACACCAAAGCATAGGTAAGCCTATCTTTCAAAATTTTGAAGCTTCTTTCACATGCCTCCAACCACTCTAGTTTAACACTCTTTTGGGTCAAGGTAGTCAAATGTCACGACCCAGATTCTTGAATCCGGATCGCAACCGGCGTCGTTGACCTTCTCAGAGGTCGTAGACAAGCCTCATCTTGGATTCATCACATTCATCTAGTAAATTGCGGGAGGAAAATTTAAACTTTGTATATGTATGAATTTTAACATATACTTCATATAATTATTATCTCTCAAATCATACCACTAAGATCAACCCCAAAAGAGAAAAACCATCTAAATACGAATCAATTCAAAACAGAAGATGAATATACATAAATAGTTATCCAAAAAAGGGCCTTATTACAAACCGTCGAAAATGAAGGTGCAAAGAAACATAGGGACAACATCCCTAGAATGTCTAATATTAGGTAGACTACAATCTGGTGTAGCATCTCGCGGAAATATGAGGACCACCAAATGGTTTGGAGAAACGCTGAAGTCCAAACCGCATGGAAAGTGCGGTCACCTGTCATCTGAACTTGCAACGATAAAAAATTAGTAATAGAGAGGTTAGTACACCACTTGTACTAATTATGGGTGTATTCACACATACAAATAAATCTATGCATGATAAATGAAAGCTCTTACTGAGCAACATGCCATTTCTGGAAAGTCTAGTCGTTACACTTTTCTAATTCGTTAGTTGTGAATTGTGGTATTAATATGATGTATTCTAATGCATTCAAAGCACACAACTCATTTTCAATATTATTAAAAAACATTAGTATCATCAACATAATTTTAGAACAACTCGGGTGAAGATTTGAGATTTTTTATCCTCATAGGACGAGATCTACTCTTTGTACACTTAGTTATTTTTCAGTCTTTCTCTTGTTGTTGTTCTTTAGTTCAATAATTCTTTTGGTCATATGTTTTACTTAAAAGTGAAATGAATCATTGTAGTCCCATACCCACAATGAATCGATGTAAGTAATCCAAGGATTAAGAAATTGGTTTTGCTCCTAGGTTGTCGGGTGCACTAGTTGGTCCATTTTGGTTAGTCCTAGGTTAGTTACCTATTTGGGGCAGTAAGTTAGAGTCTAAATTTTTTTAGGAAGTTAGGCCCCAGATGAAGTGGTTCCTTATGCACGTTTTATCCCCTTAACTGCCCTAAACGAATTCGGTTAGGGTGGTACCTCCTTGGTGCTCTTACAAGTCTTGCACAGTGTGCCTGCAATGGGTGGTTGTTACTTCCTAACTAAATATTATTTATGGTTTCTTTTGCGGAATGTTAGTTATGTATCCCAAGATATACTCACTATGTCCTTTACCAATCTCTCTACATGATATTTTAATGATATGTGACATTGGGTATCTGGCTTGGGACACTTGGATGCCTTCATACCTTGTGAGTTAAGGTTCAAAGCAATTTATTAGGTCTTCTTTGCAGGTACATTCTAAGCAGGCTTGGACTATTTTAGCAGATTTGGGTAATATAGAAATTGCTAACACCCCTTAGCCATTTTTCTATTACTATGCCCAATATTTGTCTCAATATTGGCATTTAGGAATGCCTATGTATCCCAATAAGTATTTCTAACGACTTACTGGTCTTCACTAGACATAGATTCAGAAATGTAACATTATTCCCCCCTAGGAACATTCGTCCCCGAATGACACTTCCCCTCATTTAAAACAAATAGGGTGATTTTCGAAAGTTACTGTATCCGCTTGATATTTTCTCCTTTGCGAATATCTGATTCACACATATTTGGATGATGCAATCATTCAAGATTATTCTGAAACATTTTATTAAAAATCGAGGAAAACTTCCTTCTCAATCCACACTTAACTTAAGGAACATCACAAATCATGATTGTTAACAACAGAAAACATGCCTATGCTTAAAATAAAAATTAACATAAAGCAACATAATTCGTTTTAACTCCATATTCTATTATAAACATACAATAGGGAGCTTACCATAACAATCCACTAATAAAAGCACTTAAACGAGAGTTCTTACAGATAACCAAAATAGGAAGAGTAATTCGAACATCTGAATAACATATGGTTGGATTAGATGTGAAACTAATGATACCCAACTACTTAATTTCAAAGGGGACTTGCCACTATGCATCCAACTTCTAGACATAGCCCTCACCATACACTTTTCATATGGGGTACTAACTAGAAACAGTTCATTTAAGATCCATGAAGTAAGTCCAATTGATTAAGCAAAACAACAGAGGTAAACCATAGACAAGGTAGATCCGGGATAATAATGTAATAAAACGTGAAAGGATACGATAAGACAAGCAATTTACCATTTACCAATCTGCAGAATTCTCTTGTTCCCTCTCTTTACTTCAATGATAGTAGAACCGATTTCTTTATGGGGGGATTCAACTACATTCATTTGGCCGAGAACTGAGCATCTCCCTTGACCCTATTGGATTTGAACCACACCTTTCTCATTTTAACTAACTTATTTGGAAACGAAGTCTCTTAACTACCATGGTCTATAGTCTATTTATAGCATAACACTTAAAGAAGCAATCCATGTCTAGCCATTTATACTTGAGTTTGTATGTTGTAGCAAAAATATCCTATCCTCTCATCAATTACTCAGAAGGATTTTAGACATTACCATGCATTCACCTCCATGCAAACAACTACACTCACCACTCGTCTTTCTTCCACGTTGGGCATTTCCATTATGGCCCCTTCCTTAGAAGGCCAGATCTTGAGCCTGATGCCTTAAACAACTTGGTCATCCTAATTATTATGTGTATTACTCTATGCATTCAAACAATAAGGAAATTAAATACTTATATTGACACAAAGTGTCAAATTTGTAGATGCACAACAAAGAGTAGAAGAAGGGAGAATTTCCTATCATTGCATAGTCTCTAAGTCATGATTGTGGCATTCTTCACAACCATAAGCTAGAAACTGCGTAATATTGTTGTGTGGAGATTTAGTTCCTAGGTAATTTAACATCATGCTCAGATACCAAGTTTGTAAAGACCAGACAATTCTTGAATCTGGATCACAACAAGTGTCGTTGACCTCTCAGAGGTCATAGACAAGCCTCATCTTGCATTCATCACATTCATCTAGTTAAATTTGCGGAAAATTTAAAACTTTTTAAATGTATGAAGTATACATATAATTCATATAAATATTAACTTGATACATCATATACTAAGATCAATAAAAAGAAGAACAACCATTAATATTAAAGAACAATTCGAAACTGAAGATGAATTATCATAAATAGTTGCCAAACAGGGGCTTATTCAAAATCATGAAAGAAGTGTGCGAAAGAAACTGAGGGACAACATTCCCCTAAGGCAAAGAGCTACTCTTTGTACATTTGATATTTGAAGTCTTTCTCTTGTGTGTAGTTCAATAATTCTTTGGGTCTACGTATTGACTTAAAAGTTCAATGAATCATTGTAGTCCCAACCCACATGAATCCATGTAAGTAATCCAAGGACTACGAAATGATTTCCTACCTTATAGCTGAAGTCATTCTTACAATATATGATTAATTACCTTTCATAAGAACTTCGATATTGATCATGCCATGATTACACACTTCATATTTTATATATAATACATTCATATTAACGAGACTTTGGAATCGTTGATGTACCATAAGACCTCTCAAGTGAGGGCCCAACATATGGGACCTCAAACCGAGGGCATTCTTTACCAAATACAGAGTCTGCTTCGTTTGTTCATTCGTACATCATATTAGTCATTACATTCATTAGTAGGCTGATGTAAACACCAGCTATACCTAGGTTGAAGTTTAAGACTCTCATCGGGATAATGAAGTGCAATGACCAACAATGACCTAATGTCATTACTTGAATTTGATTTCACCTCCTTATTGTCTTGCACAAACACCTTTGATATCATTCATTTCATTATCTTTCATACCTTGAGGAACTCCAAACTTAAGCGACATAGATCATCTGAGCATCATGTAATCCAGTGTCTACCCCACACCAAAAAGAGGTGTAATCACCGGCTAAAGTGACCCAAAACATGATAGCGTACATGTAAATTTAACCCCGCTAGATCCCTATATTGGCAGTATATGTTTGAAGACTAAGAGATATAAGGAGACTCATACACAGCATGCTGAATAGTCTTATATCATGAGAGTTAAATGAACCTTCGCCCTTCTCAAAAGAAGGCATCACCGCTCATAGCTAGTTTATTGGTGCTCAATATAAAGTTCCATTTCATTCAACTCATACATCATTGAAGATAACTTCTAGTATGAGGACATCATAGCTCAATAGATGATTTCTCATATAATCATTAGTATTAAGTATACATCCGTCTCAAACTTTCTTAGAGGTACATAGAGACTGGACTATTCATTATCTTTACACTCTCATGGTGAGTAAGTACGTTTTGGTAACATTTACTTAGGACTCTTGAGACTGCTCTCATTCTTTCACATTTAGCCACTATCATGTTTGTCACCACATCATTAACATTAGCACATGTCACGACCCAAAACCGAAAGCCGCGGACGGACAAAACCCACATTTACCCCAGTATGGAGCAAACCAAACAATCTAAAACCTTATCATTCAATTTACTATTCAACATAAAGTTAATGCGGAAGACTTAAACTCATTAAATAAAAGGCATTCAATACTTCTAAAATTCAACTTCTATTAATTTCACAAAATCCGGAAGTTCATCACCACAAGAACACTAAGGATCAATTTACTAAACTAAGAGTATCTTAAGAAGCTTAAAACAAAATAAGCTAGTCTATGCCTGAACTTCCAAAGCATAAGGACAGACATGAGGAAGGAGATCCAGTCCAAGCTAGAACATTAGCTCACCCGAAGATCCGGTGTGACGAAGACTGGCTTGAAACTGTACGTGTTGAAGTCGAAAGATGACGGCAACGTTTGCTGCACCCCACAAAATAAACAAAAGGAAATTTTTTTTTATTTTATTTTAGAAAGTAGGGGGGTCAGTACAACCACAAGTACGAGTAGGTATCAGGCCAACTCAAAATAGAAAACAGGGATATCAAGTAACACATAAAATCAAACTAATTATCTTAGCATGCCGCATTTATAATTACCATAATCCTTGGTTACAAACACCAAGCACATCAAATGAGGATCACGCTTCCTCATCATACCTCGTTTGAGAAACATGTTCTTAGATTGAGTATATTAGTATCTTTCAAGTTCATTATGTTATTACTCTCGTGTCGGCTACGTGACACTCCGATCCTCATTCTATCCTGGTGTCGGAACCGTGACACTACGATTCTCTCATATTCTATCCTGGTGTTGAAACGTGACACACGATCCATATCTATCCTGGTATCGGAACGTTGGGCACCCGATCCATAACATATCCTGTTGTCGGAAGTGGACACTCCGACCTCATATCTATCATGGACAGGAACATGGACACCCGATCCATATATTCGGTGTGGAATCGTGACACTCGATCCTTAATATTCTATCCTGGTACCGGGAACGTGGCACCCGCCTCTATTTCTATCCTGGTACCGGAAGTGGCACCCCGATCCCCTAATTCATCAAGCCTTTCTTGTATACCAAGGCATCATCAATCTATTAATATAAGTGTCAAAGGCCTTCTTTTATACGAGGCATCATCATTCTCATTATATTTATCAAGCCTTCTTTTATACCAGCAGTCATCATAACAATGTGAATTAGGGTTTCTTCCAAGATTTAAGATTCAATAGCTTCATCATGCTTATTTATCAAAATCATGTATAGATATATAAGATCAATCATGCATACACGCAATTAAGCATATGAGAAGACTAATAATAGTAACTCAACCACATATCATTCGCTATTAAGAGTTTGTTTAATACGATTAGTGTAGAAGGAAAGCATAACCTAACTCCACCGAAGATTAGTGATCAAGCAAGACCATCCTCAATTTCGGTTGTCCTCTTCGTTTCTCTCTCTCTCTCTCTACTCGTTCTCCTCTCTTTTCTTTTGTCTTGTTCTTTCTATTTTTCTTATTCAAACCCTTTTCTTTTACCCTAATTAGTATATAATTAAGAATGAAAAGATGGCAATAAGAACCCACTAATTAATTAATGATACCTCTTTTAACCCCCAAGTAATTAGACTTATTAACATTAACACTCTAAACTTTATAATTAAAGCAGGAATAGTCAAAACGTCCCTTAAAAGTGTAAAGAAATCCGGACCGAATTTGGATTGCGTTCAAGCCCGTGACGGGCCTGCTCCTGCGACGGTCAGTCCTGCTGTCCGTCGTATACAACAGAGACTTGTTAAGTGGATGGCCTGTGACGGGCCGCGAGCATGCGACGGTCCGTCCGACACTCGTACACGACGTTCCGAGAGTGATTATTTCAGTACCCATTTCCGTTTTTCAAGTGTTTTGAAACGACCAACCCTCAACGACGGTCCGTCGTGCCTTGACGGTCCGTCGTCGGCCTCCCCCGTCTCATCTGCCGTTTTGCCAGAATAAAATCTGTGCTAAAAACGACTCTAAACAGTCGTACATAGATACCAAGTTACCCATCGTTCGTACCCGAACGATCACAAGAAGGAAAACAAGGGCGAAAAGGAATACCTGGATCTGTAAACAAGATGTGGGTATTTTCTCGCCATATCTGCATCCTTCTCCCAAGTGGCTTCTTCAACCGCGTAGATTCTTCCATTGCACCTTGATGGATCAATCTCTCTGACCTCCAATTGCGAAACTTCTCGTATCTAAAATAAGCAACAGGTCCTCCTCATAAGACAAGTTCTCATCAAGCCAAATAACTGAATACCAAAGGATAATGTAATTTCCATCCCCATGGTATCTTTTCACATCGACACATGAACACCGGATGTTACTCCGGACAACCCTGGAGGCAAGGCTAACCATAAGCCACTTCCCATACTAGTTTAAGTACTTCAAAGGGACCAATGTACCTTGGGTTAGCTGCCTCTTTTACCAAACCGCATCACCCCTTTCATTGGTTTCGTGTGAAACTTTTTAACAAGACTTGTTCACCGTCCATGAATCTAAGGCTCTAACCTTTCGATCTGCATATTCTTTTTGTCTACTTTGCGCCGCTAGGAGCTTTTCTGAATGGACTTCCTTTCTCCATCGAATCTCTCAAAAGACAGTCCCCAAGGTTTAACTTCGAAGGCATAACCAACCAATGGGAGACCTACATTCTCCTACCATACAATGCTTCAAATGAGCCATATCGATCGCTTGAGTGAAGCTATTATATATGAAAATTCCGCGTAAGGGTAAGAAGCTATCCCAATGGCCACCACATCTATCACACATGCACGAAGCATAGCGTCCAACACTTGAATGTTCGATCAGATGACAATCGGTTCTGGGGGATAGAAGCTACTCGTGGGGTACTAAGGGTCCAAACTAGTACCCACTTCTGCATGCAATGTTTTCCAAAACTTAGAAGTAAAACGCGTTACACCTCTATCTGGAGATGATGGATAGTGGAAACTCCAGCAATCGAAACACTTCTGAGATGTAAGTGGCTAACTTCTCTGCATTTTTGTAGTCATCCTTAACCGGAATGAAATGAGGAGACTTAGTTAACTATCAACAATCACCAAATAGAGTCATACTGCACAATGTCTTTTGGAAAGACCAACCACGAAGTGCCATGCGGATTCTCTCACATTTCCATTCCGGAATGAGGATCTCTGAAGTGTTACTCCGGCCTCTGGTTGTCATACATTTACTTGTGACAATTTGGGACATTTGGCAATAAAATCCAGAGTAACCGCGCTTATTCTCCACCAAAAGTGTTGCTTTTAGGCACGGACATCTGTTGCACCCGGACTGTACGAATACCTTGAATATAAGCCTACTGCAGAATAGGTGATCAAATCATCGACGCGAGGGTAACACATTACCCTTCCCTTAATCTCAAAACACCTTCTTCATCAATTTTCGCTTCTTAGCCTCTCCTTGCAACCCACTTATCTCGGATCCGGATCAATTTTCATCATTAAACTGCTTTCCCTTGATCTGATCAAGGAGGAAGATCTTGCCTCCACACAAGCTAAAAATCCTCCCTTCTCATTACTTCAATTCATAAGGCGTTAGCCAGAATCTGAATGATTAGCCATGGGCGCCTAGAAGCTGGCAAGTGAGCTAGACTCCCATGATTCCCGCCTTCTACTTAAGCATCCGCCTACAACATTTGCCTCCCGGATGGTACAAAATAGTGATGTCGTTCGTCCTTCAGTAGTTCCATCATTCTCCTCCGTCTCAAATTCAAATCTCTCTGAGGGAGAACTGTACTGTAGAATACGATTGCTCCGTGTAGGACCTACACAACCCCATATTAAATAAGGTCTCATTGCGTAGTGCAAAACAATACCGCGGCAATCCAAATCGTGAGTTGGATAGTTACGTTCATGCCACTTTATTGTTGAAGCATAAGAACTAACTCTCTCTTGCATCAGACCTTGCACCCAACCCGAATAAGTGGCATCACAATACACAATGAAATTCTTGCCTTCCACTGGCAATGTGTTGAGAATGTGTGCAGTAAGTCAACAGAGTTGATTTTGATCTTATGAAGCTTTCCTCACACTCATCCGACCATACAAAGGGACATTTTGCTTGTCAAGTTCGTCAGTGTGGGACGATAATAGAGAGAATCCCTTGACAAATCGGGCGATGGTACCGTAGTCGTGAGGTTTAGTTTAGCGGTAGGTATGTAGTAGATAGCTAACCCAACAAAAAGCTCCTTATTTCGGACACATTAGTAGTCTTACCAAATTTTCACGACTTCGATTTAGAAGGACAACCTTATCCATCCTTAGAAAACCACGTGCCCCAAGAAGGGACATGCATCTAGCCAAAACTCACACTAGAGAACTTGGCATAAAGCTTTTTCTCCCTAAACATTTCCAATACAATTCTCAATATGCTCGTCATGTTCCTTCTTACTCTTGGAGTTATATCATAATAAATACGATCACAAAGAGATTAATATGGCTTAAAAATCCATTCATCAATAAACCATGAACGCAGCAGGGCACAGCAGGGCATTCGTAAGACCAAAGACAGCACTACAAATTCGTAGGCCCATACCTGGTTCTAAAAAGCCAGTCTTTGCACATCCGTTGCTCGTATTTTCATGATGATCACCGGATTCAAGTCAATCTTAGAGAAGACACAAGCACATTGTCAGTGACAAACAAGTCATCATGCGAGGAAGAGGTACGTTCTTATAGTAACGTTCAATGCCGGTTAGTCTATCACATCCGAAAACCCCATCTTTCTTTACAATAACAAACCGGAGCACCCCAAGGAGATGCATTGGTCAACATTAAAACTATTGACTCAACAATTCTGAAGTTGGGCTTTTAAATTCTTTAACTCCGGGGGGCATTCTATAAGGGGTAAGAAATGGCGTTGTACCCGGTTTTCAAGATTCAATAAGAAGTCAATATCCCTATTCCTGGGGCATACCCGGAGATCTGCAGGGAATACTCAAGAAAACTCACGGACCACCGAAAAACACGACTATCAATCGAAGGTACTTGGGTTAGTGTATCTGAGAGTGCAAGAAAGCTAAACAGCCATTTACAAACCATTTTCTTAGCACGAAGAAAGGAGATGTACGCACCGGATTGGAAGTGTAATCACCCTCCACACTAACGGATCTGTCCCAGGCTTGGCTAAACGTCACCGTTTTGCATTACAATCCAAAAGATCGCAAATTGCCGGCAAAAGAGAACGAAGCCAAGTCATAACCAGGAATTACATCAAAATCAACCATCTCTAAGAGAACCAATCAACATAAGTGTCCACTCCCCATAAAGTTCACCAAACAAGACCTCTATACCTTTTCAAACTACCACAGACTCACCACCGAGTAGAAACAACGAATAGGCGTTATCAAGTAATTCCAATGTAAATTAGACCATAGCAATATGGGAAGATACATAAAAATTGTGGATCCAGGATACCCCAAAACAATTACAGAAAAGCCATGCAATCACCAAACCAGAAGATACCTGATGACAGGCATCAGATGTTTCCGACTCTGATCTCCCGGGAAAGCATAAAAAATGGGCCATGTCGTTTTTTGTCCGTTGCCACTACCATGTTGTGATGGTAGGGCTCCAGTTTGCCCATACCCCGGACCATTCTGTGTCCATCCATTACCCGACCAACTCGTCCTCGGAGATCAACGGACTTGCAATAAACCACCTTACCTCTAAATGTTGGGGGTCTATAGCTTTGTTTGGACATTACCTCTTGTAGCCCAGATACCCACAAAAATAACACACTCTAGATCAAGCATAGGTCTCTCAGCCCCTGAAAATGGACGGTTCTGAGGTGGACCCCCACTAACTCGATCAATTTAGTCGTAGGAAGAATGAATGGGTCGAACTGAAGTACCTCCGGAAACCCTTGTCCTCCTAGAGTAAGAACCAGTAAAACTCACCTCCCTTCAAAACCTCTTTGATGTCGACGCCTGTGGTGAATTCATCTGGCTCAATCTTCCACCTCTACTACGAAAGCTACCACTTTATTGGAAGGATTGTGCGTTAGCGCTACCTGTAAGGCTTGAATCGCACTATGTCTCAACACCTTCACAAAACGGCGAATCCGTCTTGTGGACTGAAACAAAGTTGGGTGTTGGCGGTGGATATCTTGATAGTGACACGAAACTTGCCCCATATTGCATTGATCGAATCTACCTTGCTCTAGGCTCAAGAACTCATCACTTTTCTTCCCTCAAAGTACGGGGGATTATACTTTCCATAAACAAAACTAGAGAATGAGGCCCAAGTCATAGGTGGTGCCTCTGTTGAGTTGCATTCAACATGTGACCCCACCAAAATTTTTGGCGTTCATTGAAATGATGAATCACGGAACTCAACACAAACGTGTCCTCCTATACCCATCTTGTGTAGTAGCTCATGACAGTCAACAAGAAACCCGTATAAGGCATCCTCTCGATTCTGCACCCGTGAGACTGGAGGTGTAATTTCAAGAACTTACAAAAAGGTCATGCCTGATAATTCGTCATATAGGCCCAGTAGTCAGGCTGTTAAAACGTGCATATGTCCAATGAGGCATCAATACGAGGGGGGCCATAGTGGTGCATGTCGTACCTCTGAACCCGGGTGGTGTTGTGCAGATAGAAAACGTTGGGGGTGCCTGACCCTGATCAGGACAACCATAAGATAAGCGAGCACCTGATGATCATCTCTGGGGTAAGGTTGGGGGGTGCATTTCCTCGTTCTTGTACTGTTCATTCTTCCCCCATCCTCCCCTTCTCTTACTACCTCCTAAGTCGTGGAGGAGTCACCGCCCAGCCACCAAGGGCTAGGTGCTCGTCCTCTCCCTCTAGAGGACCCGTCCTCCCACGACCTCTACGCGCCTCTTGCCACTGCCTGCATTTGAGCTACAGCCCCAGTGGCTGGTTCAGAAGATGCATCTTGTCTTGCTGATGTGACGGTTGGAATTAGTCGTTGATCTAGTTCTACCATCTGCGAAATAGAGTGAAAGATGGTCAGATACCAATTTTGGATCACCTAGATACCCAATGGATCCAAGTAATAGCCACGAAAGAAAGAAAGAAAGAATGATTTTCCTAAAGTCTATAGCCTCTCAAAGAAAAGTCAGGCCGTCCCCCTACCTTCTTTTTAAGACTTCTACTAGACCTGTTCCTGTGTGTGAGACAACGAACATAATGCTCTGATACCAAGTTTGTCACGACCCAAAACAGTCGCGAGCCGCCGCTGGCACCACATTTACCCCCTATGTGACGCGAACCAACCAATCTAAACCTTATCATTTCAATTTAATATCAACATAAAGTAATGCGGCAAGACTTCTTAAACCATAAATAAAAGGCAATTCAATAATTTCTAAAATTCAAACTTCTATTAATTTCCCCAAATTCTGGAAGCATCACCACAAGAACATCTATGATCAATTTACTAAACAAGAGTATTCTAAGAAGCAAAACAAATATCAAAGTAGTCTATGCCAGAAAACTTCAAGGCATCAAGACATGAGGCAGAGATTGTTTTTGTCCAGTCCAAGCTAGAAGCATTAGCTCACCCTGAAGAATCCGGTTGGACGAAGACTGGCTTGAACTACTGTTGAGTCGAAGATGACGGCACGTTGCTGCACTCCACAAATAACCAAGGAAAAAACATAAAGTAGGGGGGTCAGTACAACACAAGTACTGGTAGGTATCACGGCCAATCAAAATAGAAAACAGTATATATAAGGAACATCATAAAATCAAACTCACTATCTTAGCATGGCAGCATTTTATAATTACCATAATCCTTTTGGTACAAGCACCAAGCACATCAATGAGGGACTTCACGCTTCCTCATCACTCGTTTGGGAAAACATTTATTAGATTGGAGTTATTATTAGTATCTTTCAAGATTATTATGGTATTTACCTCTGTCGGTACGGGGACACTCCTCTCCTCATTCTAATCCTGGTGTCGGAACGGACACTCCGATCCTCATGGGTCATCTGGTGTCGGAACGTGACACTCCGATCCTCATATTCTAACTTGGGGACGGAACGTGGAACCCGAGCATTACTATCCTGGTGTCGGAACGTGACACTCCGGATCCTCATATTCATCCTGGTACCGGAACGTGGCACACGATTCCATTATGACTATCCTGTGTCGGAACGTTGACACTCAGATCCCATATGTGTTCTATCCTGGTACCGGAACGTTGGCACCCGATCATCTATTTTCAATCTAGGTACCAGGAACGTGCACCCGATCCCCTAATGGATCAAGACTTCTTTTATACCAAGATCATCCATCTCATTTTATAATTTATCAAGCCTTTTTTATACCCAAGCATCATCATTCCATTATTCAATTTATCAAGCTTCTTTTATACCAAGGCATCATCTATTAACAAGTGAAAAATCGGGTTTCTTCAAAGATTTAAAGATCAACAGCTCATCATCTATTTTATCACAAATCATGTATATATATATATTAAGATCACATATGCATCAACGCAATTATTAAGCATATAGAAGACTTAATAATATACTCAACACATATCATTCGAATATTTAAGAGTTTACTACGATTAGTGTAGAAGAAAACCACACCTACCTCCACCGGAAGGATTAGTGATAATAGCAAGCAATTCCTCAATTTCTTGTTGTCCTCTTCGGTTCTCTCTCTCTCTCTACTCGTTCTCCTCTCTTTTATATCTGGCGTTTGTTCTTTCTATTTTTTTATTCAACCCCTCTTTCTTTTACCCTAATTAGTAATAATTAAGTGGTGAAAGATGCATAATAACCCACTAATTAACTTAAGGTGACATATTTTAAACCCCCAAGTAATTAGACTTATAACATTGAACCCTCTAACTTATAATTAAAGCAGGTAATAGTCAAAAAAACGTCCCTTAAAAGTGTAAAAGAAATCCGACCCGGAACTGGGATTTGCGTTACGCCCGTGGGACGGGCCGTCGCGCCTGCGATGGGCGTCCTGCTGTCCGTCGTAGGCAACAGAGGATCTTGTTAAGTGGATGGCCTGTGACGGGCCGTCGAGCATGCGCGGTCCGTCCTGCCACCCGTCACGACGTTCAGGAGTCGATTTTCAGTACTCCAATTTCATTTTCAACAGTGTTTTGGAAACGACACCCGTCCAACGACGGTCGTCTGCCCTTGACGGTACGTCGTGGCCTGCCGTCTCATCTGCCAGTTGTTCAGAATAAAATCTGTTGGCTCTCAAAAACGACTCTCTAATTAAAACAGGTCGTTACAGCACAATAAATTTCATAACTACTCACCCCTTTTCGTGACTGTTCATCTCATCTTTATCTTCTAGTAGACTCAAGCAATAAGGGAGGCTGATTCTTGGTTGAGTTTAGTTTACTCTATTGATGACTGGTAAGCCTTAATTACATTGATGAAATCTGAATTGAATTTCTTACATATCATCCTTTATTGTGTAATAGACTGTACAACTCCTTTAACACCCGATTTTGTTTTACTTACTAACCTTTATTACACCTTAATATTCTATACACTCACGTAACTTATTACTTTAGTGTAGAAGATTCAGATCATCGTGTATGTACGATGAAACACTCATTCAAAGTTTCATGAGTTCATATGTCATCATTAAGAGGCATTTGGGAGTATGTCCCAATGAGTGCACATGCCCTTGAGTATTGGTTCATTTAATGTTAATAAGGGTTTATATTACCATTGATACTTAACTACCAAAGATTGAAATATTGATTAGAATTGTCCTCAACTTTGAATATTAAACTACATAACCCTTTTGGTTGGCATGTCCAATTTTACGTTACATTCATATGTAATTAATATATATGAACCCGATTCAATCTTTAATTATTTAAAATAAATATTTATAGCTATTGAATACATCACTTTTAGACAAGTATTATTAGCCATTTTTTGGCATACGGATAGTTATTGGCATTAACAATGGCATAGATTTCATAAACCATATTTGTTGGCATAAGGCCATTTTAATATGCACATGCGTAAGTTTATTCATTAGTACATTTATCCAATCTTTTACTCATTAGAGAGTAAATTATGGCCAAGTTTCAATTAAATTTGAACATTGTTTGTAGCCATTTTATTGACATAAGATAAAATTTTCAATTATGATTTCACGGAGATCCCTTTTAGCTAACCTTAGAACATAACTTTAGGCATAACGTTTTTTTAAACATTTTGGACAGAATCATATTAGCATTTGATGAATATATCATCTTTATAACATTATATTAAAAGAAAGTGTGCACAAAAGACCGTAACATCTTCATACATAACATTTTTGGACATATCTTTAACATAGTATCATTCTTTTAATTAACATAATAACACTTAGCATCAAATGTGTCCAATTTATAGATTCATTAAATCAATATTTAATCAAATACACGTTAACATCATCCAGAACCACATACATCCAACATGATTTCTAACCTATTCATTATTGAAATCGTAACAAGGATACTAGGGAAATGAGTTCGACAAGAATGACGGGAAACAACCCTAGTTTTCAAGATCTTTGAATCATTCAAAAGAAAGTTCTTTTGGTTAAAAAATACCAAGAGATAAACCCATACCTTAAGTAGAACTTAATATACGAATACCACCTTGAACGTATCTAGAAGAAACTTTGAAAATCGTCTATGAAATTTTCTGTTTTTTTTTCTTATGTTTTGTTCATTGTCTTTCTCACGCTTGTTTTCTTGTTATCGTCGTGTATTTGTTTGAGTTTTAAAAAGTTTTTTAGTTTTAGGAAATTAGACTGACTTATTCAAACTAGGTTAATAATATTAATTAATAAATTTAATTAAGTAATTACTAAAAATAAACCTCCTAAGGGACTCAAACAAGGAGAAATTTTGACTTGACCTAAAAATCTGAAATTATGGTGTTGACATGGTTTAGGGAAACATTAGTGACGTTTATATTAAATTATTTAAATACTTAATTTAATTAATTTAGTGATCTAGGGTTTTTTTTTTTTGCTATATTTTTTTTTTGTGTTTTTTGTTTTTTTTTTTTTTTTGTAAGTAATAAGAACCCCTAATGTCAGTGGAACCTAATTAACCAACTAGGACATCTAGGTTAAGGTTAGGATGTGCGTGCCATGATACTAGGGTAGCAAAAAAAATTTCGGTTGTACCCATGTAATTTAAGTATGTAAAGGAGTATTTCAATGAGGGAACGAACCGAGAAGGAGGACGAAGGACCCGGAAGGCGGGGAATCTCGTCACCACCGACCTCCCCCACCACCCCACCTAGAAACCAAATAACCCACGACCTCACAGTCTCTTGCCACCGTCAACTAGAAATCCCGCCACGCACACCCATCCCGTAACAATCTCATACAGTTCCCGCCGATACTCCCTCTCCACCCGAACCAACGCCCACACATACACGACCCAAATCGGTCATCCACTCTAACCACCCCCATCATCTCCCTCATCGATACTCCTCCCCTGTTTCTCACCTATAAGCACAGCATACCAATCCCCATCCCCCCATACGTCTAGTTTATTAGGCTCCCGGTCCTCTATAACCATAACTAACTCCTTTTGACCATCATAGGTTAAAAACAGGTTGTCTTTTTCTTGTCTCAACTGTAAATCTTGAAACTTCTTTGTGATTTCTGTTTTGACCCTTTCAATTTTTTAATTAAGCTTTTAAATTAATTAAATAAGAAGTATAGGCTACTTACTAATGTATCCCTAAGTTTTTAGGACCTTACTAACTCTTTGGACCATCCTAGGTTAGGTCCTAGGTTGTCCCTTTCTTGTCTTAACAAAAATCTGAAAATTTCCTTTGTCCGCGCTTCCATTCGCGACCTGAAGCCAAGACATTGACGAGCCTTGAAGGACCTTTCAAGCCTCCCCGCTTCGATTCGTTTTCTTTCCCTTTCTCACTCTGAAAGAAAGAAGAAAGCCTAGGAGCTGAGACTAGAAGGAAGGTTGGAAGATTCCACTTAGTTGAGCCTTGCTCTGGTTGAGGTTATTAAGCAATTGTGGCGGTTAATACTTTTGGTTTATACTTTTACAATTAATTAATTAATCTGCTAATTAAAAATATTAAGGTAACTAGGAAATTAATAAATGGACCCCTTAATCTGCAATTAAATAATTAGGTAACTAGGAAATTAATAAAGTTACCCAAAAGTTTTTAGGACCATAAAAAACCTTTTGGACAATCTAGGTTAGGGACTAGGTTGTCTTTTTAATAGTACTAGGGTAGTGTCAAACCGGGTTTTGGATCCTGGTTGTCGGGGTGCACTGTGGGTCCATTTCGGTTAGTCCTAGGTTAGTTAGCTATTGGGTAAGTAGGTTAGAGTCTAAAATTTGTTAGGCAAGTCTAAGCACCCAAGGAACTTGGGGCAGTATGTGTCCACGCTATATGCGCCCGGGTTCTGGGTCCACCTGACTTGTAACATAACGTAGAGAATTCGGTTAGGGTCGAGTCGCCAACCTCGTCTTTATTGCCTTTGGTCACATTCTTGCACATCAATGATTGAACATAGGTGTTAGTTTGTACCTGGCCTCAAACCTATAATATCTATTTATGGTTCCTCTTGAGGAATGTTATTAAGTTAATTGTCAAGGATCCCACTATGTCCTTGTCAATCGCTTTCCTCTACCTGATCATTTAATCGATCAGTTTGTGACATGGTACTAGGCTTGACACCGATTGGCCCATACCTTTTGTGAGTTAACGGGAAAGATATTTTAGTTTAGGTATTCTTTGCAAGGTACATTTATAACAAGCTGACATATTTGGCCTTAGTTGGGTAGGTATAGACAATTGGCTAACACCCCTTATCCTTTTTCATACTATGCCACATATTTCTCAATATTGGACATTGGAATGCCTATGTATCCCCAATACGTATTCTAACGGACTTACAGGCTCTTCACTAAACATATGATTTTCCAGAATGTTACATCAAAGTAGAAGAAATGGAAGCAAACCCATCCACAAACCTCTTATAGTGCCTGGCTTAACCTAAGAAACCTTCTAATGTTGGTTTTAATGGATGGTCTAGGCCAATTCTTAACCACCTCACTTTTCTTTGGATAAACCTCTACACCATCACATTAGATAATATGATCAAGGAAAGCACAGATCTCAACCAAAATGCGCACTTGCTATACATTGCAAATAGTTGGTGCTTCTTACGAACTTGTAATACCACTATAAATTTGTCCATATGTTCACCCTCATTTTTTGAATATACAAAGATATAATCCATAAACACAATCTCAAATGAATATAGGTAATTTTTTTAAACAGCCTATTCAAAAAGTCCATCAAAGTCGTCGGGGAATTCATGAGTCCAAATGACATTACTAAGGACTTGTAGTGCCCATATCATGTTTGAAATATTGTTTTAGGTACATCCTCACCTCAAATCCTAAGTTGGTGACACCCCAACCACAAGTCAATTTTAGAAAAGTAGCTAGCCTCTTTGAGTTAATAAAACAAGTCATCAATCCGAGGAGAGAATACTTAGTCTTAATGGTGAACTTATTGAGCTGAGATAAACAATGCACATCCAAAGGGACCCATCCTTCTTTACAAACAATATTGGATCACCTCATGGAGAAATAATAGGTTGAATGAAACCTTTATCTAGTAAATCTTTGAGTTGAGCCTTCAACTCTTTCAATTGGGCCAGATCCATCCGATAAGGAGGAATTGAAATGGGATTCATATACAGTAATAAGTCAATAACAAAATCAATTTCCCATTCGGGAGTAATTCCAAGCAATTCATCTGAAAGGGCTTTTGAAAATTCCCTCACATTGAGGACCAACTCAATAGGAGGAGTTTCATAGTCTAGATATTATATTCTTACTATATGGTATAAACACCCTTTAAAGATCATCTTACAAGCCTTTAAACAAGAAATTATACAATCTATAGGAATTAAGTTACCCCCCTTCCACTCTAAGACGGGTTCATTAGGAAAAATGAACTTGACTTCTCCTGTTCGACAATCAATGGAAGCAAAACAAAAATGCAACCAATCCATTCCAAAAATGACATCAAAATCAACCATATCAACTTTTATCGAATCCACCCATTTAAATCGATTGGGAAAATGTATAGGACAACTCATAAAGACTCTTCTAGCCACCACGGAGTAACCCACTGGCATAGTAACTGCAAAAGATTCAATCAACACATCGGGTAGAACATCAAACTTCCTAGCTACTAAAGGAGTTCCAAATGACAAAGTAGCACCGGGATCTAGTAAAGCATAAACATCAATAGAGAACACTTGTAACATACTGGTGGCCACATTAGGAGACTCCTCTTGATCACCTCTACAACGGAGAATATAGAAGTGGTTCCTCTTTGGAGACTCAGAATAAGTACCGCGAGCTTGAGCTTGACCATTCCCCTTCTTTTAACCTCTCACATTAGGGAAATACCAAACCTTATGGCCACTCTCTCCACAACATAAGAAATTCTCCGTACAAACTAAAAACTCACCCCAATATTTCTTACCACTCTTGGAACAAGTCGGTTTCTTGCTAGGTGAATTCCTACTTCTTCCCTTTTGGGACTTAGGGTTAGACACCTTATCCTTGTTAGCCTTGGGAAAATTGGAAGGAACTTTGTTGGAAACCCTCTTATTAAACCTAGGCTTGTCTTGAATGTCAAGCCTATGCTTGGAAGCACCTCCCTGATAATACTTGGCCCTCTTAAACTCTCTATTCTTCCACTTGAGTAGAATTTCCTTACCTTGTTGAGCATTCACCATCAAACTAAAAATATCAATGTTGTAATGGAGAATCACCAAATGACACCCTCCAACCAAATCATCGGACACTCCCGTAATAAAGTGACCAATCATCCCTTGGGTTAGATACTAAAGAACGAGCATGCTTGGACAATTTGGTGAACTTCAAGTATTACTCTTGCTAACTCATATATCCCTTACGATGGTTGATGAATTCCTCCACTTTGGCCTCCCTATTCTCTATAGGGAAGAACTGATCAAGGAAAGCTCTTCTAAACAACTCTCAAGTTATATGACCTGCTCTCAAGGCCCTATTGCCTCTTGTATTGGGTGTATTATGTTTGAGATACATCCTTGTGTTGATAGGAAGCTAGCTCAGCCTTTTCATTCGAAGTTAACCCCATAGCATAAAGAATCTTGTAGACCTCATTAATGAAGTCTTGGGGTTCTTTACTCATTTTCGACCTAAAGAACATAGGAAGGTTTATCCTCGTGAAGTCTCTCAAGCGAGAAGCCGTGGTACTAGCATTTTATGGAACATGGGGTCTAGCCTCTATATTTGCTTGAGCTTGAGTAGCCACGACTTATGCTTGGTAGCCATGGCTTGAGCCAAAGTCACAAAATTCGACCTTATCTCTCCATCCGACATAGGTTGAGGAATGACCAGATCTTAGTCACCTTGATGAGGCTTGTGGAAGGACTTGGTTGCCTTGGGGAGGAACTACCACATTATCCTAATCTTCCTCCACTCTCCTTATGGCTGCACGTCTTGTAGTCATATCCTATATCCACAAGAAAAGTATTAGAAGAAAGAGGAAATGAAACGATTTTTAAGATTATATGTAAGTGAGAATTCTTAGCCATCACACAACCTCTCATTCATAAGTGTGGACGGCTTCACATCCATGAATAAGAATCTACATTAACATGGTTAAACGAGACATCAATCGTAACATTTCTTTAACCTCATGGTCTGATACAAATTTTGTCATGACTAGGGAGCACCCCTTGACGTACTGGCGTCGTCATCCTCGAACAGTACTAAGACTAGACTCTTAGGATTAGTCATTACATTTCATAGGTTAAAATGCAGAAAAAATAAATGTTTTAATACATACGTAGTGAGGTTTACATAGAGGGCTTGCATATTAAGCATACTTAGGCATCTCGTTTAGACAACATAATCCATACGTAGGAATTAGTCTAATGCTTTGTTTCATATTGAAAAATCTAAATGAGTACAAGTGTTGGACATAGACAATACAAAATAAATATGCCATTAAAGGCTTACATGAATGTTCCAAATGATAAAGGAATGAGCACTGTCTTAATGACAAAACAACTTCAAAGATAGAACGTAGAAAAAGTACCATCCCTGAACATGAGGACCTACCAACATTTGGAGGGAAGAGTCCAAGTCTTCTTCAATCGGTAACCTAGGAACTCAATGGCCGGAACATACATATTTGTAGAAAATGTAGAAATATAGTTTAGTACACCACCTGTACTTAGTATGTATATCTGCACATACAATCATTTGAAGACATGCATGAAAAGGACCATTTCTTTAGAAACATTCTAAGTCTTGTTGAAAGTCATTATACAAATAAAAGAGGGAATATACAAGACAAGGATAACAACAAAATAAGACATATTAGAATTTCATGTTCATTTATTCATATGATCAAAATTAAAGACCCTTACTAACAATCCCATCGCAAGCCTACAAGTGCAATGCTCATGTGGAGCACCATAGCCCTTCACAATCAAATAAACAAGATAGGAGATCTTAAGTAATGTCTTGCTTCAAAACACATATAATTATTTGTAGTCATTACCACATATAACAATTTGAATAATACCATGTTCATCAATGTAGCAAACATCATATAAGAATAATATGATATAAAGTCGACATTATACATCTCATGATATAATAATACATAATAACATAAGAACAACCTCTTAGGACTTCCCTCAAGTCCAACATGTACAATGTATAGATTTAGTCCCATACCCCTACCTACACTAAGTCAAACCCCTTAATTCACCCTAGTTAGTCCTCATATTCATTACTTCATTTTAGTTTGGGAAAAAATTGCTTTAACCGATACGCTAAATGTGGAATCTGTTGTCATGAAACCCTACACCAAACGGAAGCGGTCTACTTTCCAAGGTAGAACCAAAACATGAACATAAAATTATAAGTTGATCCACTAGCTATTATTCCTATGGGGGAAACGTAGTTCAAGAACTACGTGACATGTTTGAGGCCCTCTTTATGCACCATTGCATTGTAATATCTATCTCATGAGAACCATTGTGAACCTACCTTCCCACATTAGAAAGGGACACCTCTCTTATCTATTTCACTCACTGATAGGTAAAGTCCATTTATTAAATGTCTTTATGCCATTTTTAATCATCATAACTTATTATAGGCCATAGAAGACTTACCCTCATATATCATATCATTATCTCATTAGGTATTGCATGAGAATATCCTTTCCAGTCAACCCTTCATTTGTTAATTAACACCATCATCAATCATATAAAGGTACTCCACTAAATGATTCACATCAACCTTAGAGTCATCATACCGTAATCATAATATCTCAACTAATTTCATAAGCCAGACATTTCAATACTTCATCATACCATCTACTAATCAATCACATGTAATTACTTCATTCACTTGAACATGATCAAGTATAAACCATCATAATTGAAGTAAAAGATCTAAGATAATAAGGTCTTACCAATTCACCTTCTTAAGCCTTCTTAAATGGTCTTACAATCAAACCTACCATATTTATCCATCAATAGTCTTAATAACGTCATACAATATTAATCTATACAATAACTAAATCAATTTTATTATCACTAAACAAATTAATCTCAATTCATGACCTAGATTTAGGGGAAAAGTGTTCATCATGAGTTCTTCAAGAAATAGATCCAATCCAAACAATACATGACCCTACACAGTCAATGAACGAATTACAATAGTTAAAACGAGCCTAATAATCAATATATACATAAATTCTTGTTAATTCATAAGAAAGATCCAAGGTTTGAGGAAATTGGGGACAAGACATGATCTACATAAAATTATGATTTGCATAAATTATTTAATAGTATACAGTTCATTAGCTATGGTTAATCACTATTAGTCATAATTGTTCATCAATTTTCATGGTTTTTGGGGGGGAGAACAACCCCATTTTTAAAAACACCTTGGAAAGGTGATTTATAACTACTTTGAAAGGAATTCTTGGGGAAAGGAAACTCAAGATGAAGAATCCATATCTCAATGAAGGCTTAATGCACGAAATTTTAGAAGAAAAGTCGACAACTTTGCCTTCTTCTCCAAGCTTCCAATACTCTTCAATGGTAGATTAGTATAGAGAGAATTTAGAGAGAACTGAAAGAGATTTGGGGAATTTATTAAGGTAGTTAATTTTGACTTAAAAATGACCCTAAATCCATATGTAGTGACCACCTAAAATACCCAAAACACCCTCACTTAATGGGGTAATTTTTTTAAAGTCAAATTGACTTACAAACGATGCAAACGAATAAGAGAAATTGATGTGCATTGAGGGGGCAGTTCCACATCTTTTTTATGAAATCTGCGTCGAGGCCGAGAGACTCGTGAAGGATCCGTGTTGCAAGGAAATTGTTGCCTATCCAGTTTAGGTTGATCGACGTGTGGTAGCCTTCAAATCTTGGCTGCACGTGTGCTGCTTTGGAAGCCTGCTCGCCAAAGTTTGGTTCCTCCTCAAGGTCCCTTCTGGTGGTCTTTGGGGAGTCGTGACTGCGCGTTTGAACCCTATATACTATTTTTTACCTATTAAATGTCTTTTTCAACGACTTTTAGACTTCCTATGAAACTCTCAAACATTCATCAAACACAAGGACGTCTACTAGTTCAATTTCTTTATTATCCGGACGTCAAGGTCTTTCTTTGACATTAAAGCTCTAATAATTCTAACTACACTTTATCATGCTAGTGTAGGTCTTGAAACATCATTTTAATCATTGTATTGTAGGTGAGTCTCTAGTCTAAGTTCATAAGACTTTCTATGTTTTTGACTAGCCCAGTCAGAATTTGCAAAACACTCGATACAAATATGGACTTGTTTGCTATACAATACACCAAATCCTTTCAGGTAACAAAAAATATGTTCCAAATCATCCCAATGTTTAATCGTAGGTTAATACATAAATTGGCTAATAAAATTTACTGCAAAAACAATATATGGACGAGTTACTGTAACCTAGTTCAGCTCCCCAACTAACATTCTATACTTATCTTGATCGTTAAGATAATTTCCATCATCTTTCATGAGATGCACATTGGCACCATGGGAGTACTGTAAGGTTTGAATGCCAACTTTCCAAATGACTGCAACCAAATTAAGAATATACTTTCTCTTAAGTAGAAAAATTTCCCTTCTTGCTTCTAGTTACTTCTATTCCCAAAAAGAATTTCAACTATCCTTAAGCCCTTCGTATGAAACCTAGCATGTAGAAAATATTGGAGGGAAGAGATCCCCACATAATTACTTGTTGTGATGATAATGTCATAAACACATACAATAAGGAGGATAGTTCTAGCTTACGATTGCAGGTAGAAGACCGAGTAATCACATCTGCTCATTTTCAACAAAAAATATTGAACTACCTCACTGAATTTTCCAAACAAATCCCTTGGACCTTGATTCAAGACATACAAAGACTTCTTCAAATGATAAACTTTCTCATACTCCCCCTTAAGCAACAAAACCAGGTGCTCCATATTCGCTTCTTATCGAAGATCACCATGAAGGAATGCATTCTTGATATCCAACTTATACAGATATTAATTAAAATAAACAGCTACAAAAATGAATAAACGCACAAAAGTTAGTTTTGCAAGTACAGAAAAGGTGTCTAAATAATCCACTCCATATGTTTCAGCATAGTCTTTAGCCACAAACATGGCCTTAAGCATTGCTACAGAAACATCTGGACTCACTTTAACTTTAAAGACCTGCTTACATTCCATTGATTTCTTTTCTTTGGGTAAGTCCACCAAATCCCATGTGTGATTTTCATCTAAGGCGTGTATTTCATAAAGCATAGTGTCAGAACATCCAGGATTATTTAAACCCTCCTTCACTCATTTGGGTACACATATAGAGTCTATAGAGGCAATAAAAGATATAGATGTGGAGGATAATTCACCATATGAAATAAAAGTTAGCAATGGAATATGTGGATTCGCAAGTACATGTACCTTTTCGAGTATCAATAGGAAGGTCAAGATTTTCTGGTGGATCAGACGACAAAACTTGGGCATGACACGTATCATAAATCTCTCTCGTCTACTTGACTAGATTTGAACAACTAGTAGTCTTGTTACCGTAGATGGAGTAGGTACTAAAGGTAATCGAGTCATGATCAACAAACGAACTAGGAGATGAAGGGACAATCACCTTATTGTTCTGTCACAATGCGAGTTACTTGATATACTAATCACTCATCTTCCTTCTCCTAGATTCTAGATATGGAGGTGCATAATAGAACGGCGTAGTATTTGAAAATGCCACATCATTTGACGTAAGATAATTGCAAGTTTCAGTATAATAACAGTAATACCCTTTCTGAAGGGGAGAATGTCCTAAAAAAACACAATTCAAACACTCGGGATCTAATTTAGTAACAGATGAAAAAATATCTCAAATATAACATGTGGTTCCAAATACCTTAGGTTCCACCTAAAATAGTGTCTTATTTGGAAAAAGAATATTGTAGGGTCTATTACCAACAAGCACAGTAGATGGTATTCGATCAATAAGAAAACATGCAATAGAGATGCATTTGCCCAAAACTGTTTACGCACTTTTATTTTAAACAATAGTGCCCGAGCTATCTTAAACAGATGCCTATTATTGCTCTCAGCAACTTCATTTTTAGATGGTGTATCAACACATGAAGACTGGTGGAAAATACCATGTTTCTTTATATATGACCGAAACAATCATGACATATATTCTTTGGCATTATCACTCTTTAGAATATGTACTGAACCATTGAATTAAGTTTTCAATTAAGCATAGAATACACAAAAGTGAGTAAACAATTTAGTGCGGCTCTTTAAAATATAAATCCAAGTCATTCGCGAGTAACCATTCACAAAAGTAACAAAATACTTCTACCTTGTATAAGAAACCACATGACATGGTCCCCACATTTCCTAATGAACTAACTCAAATTCCAACTCAAATTGCTTATTAACCCTTGGAGGTAACAAGATGCGATGATGCTTTCCAAATCGTCACGACTTACTCTCCAATGAAGAAATATTTTGAATTGAGGACATAGCTTCTTCAATAGAGGCTGAGAAGTATGACCTAATCGACTGTAACATCTCACAATTTAAAATAGCTAGGAATAAACTAAGAAACTAAAATATTCTTTTTGAAAAGAAAAGGAAGAATCTGGAAATTTCCTACGTTAAGAAAGTGAGTTTTGGTCATTTTCAACAGACCATACTTCTAGCTCAGGATGAGTTAGCGGTAGATCCTGATACGATTATAATGAACTTAGATAGATCTTTCCAATGCTGCCAAGTTAGCACATTTTCGATATCGTATGAGGGAGATAAGACTAATGAAGTTGGGTTGTTGAAGTAAGAAAAGTCCGAATCGAGATTTAAGGAAGGGCAAAAAATTTTCTTCACCAATTAATTTCCTATTTCTTTTTAGGGGTTATTTTTGGTCAAAATTGAGTCTTAACTCAGTTTTTGAAAATCAAAAATACGCTAAGGGCTTGGAGAAGATAGAAAATAAGAAAGTAAGGAAGAGAAGTCAAGAATCCCCATGAACATCAAGATTTGCGAGTAATTTCATTAGGGTAGTCCCTATCAAGGTGTGTGAGATATTTTTTGTTGGGTTAGTTCACTCACACACAAAATTTATTTAAATTCAGTGGTTTAGAAATTTTTACATGATAAAGAAGTGAGTTCTTGAAGAATCTTGTCGAATTCGTGTTGGTTGAGTTTATTTGAATGCTTATTGTTGTTTGATTTGTAATTCTGTTTTTTTTTGAGTTAGCTGTATTGGGTATTGGGGGTAATAATGATTGTAAGGGTTTTGGAAAAGAACTATGGAGGTTTAGAGGCTTTAGGGTTGAAGATAGAGTGGAGAAAGCTCTCAGCCACACCTGGGCAGCACCAAGCATGGTGTAACCCATCTTTGCCAGAGGTCCTGGGGCGGCACGCCTACAGCGTGCCAGGTTATGGCCTAGGGGGGTGCACCCCGAATCCGCCCGAATAGGTGTTTCTCACCCAGTTTTGTAGTTTAGCCTATTGAAGTCCTTTTAAGATGTATTAACACTCTCCAGTGATTTTAATTACTCCAAATGATTTCTAAACATCTAGGAATAACCAAAAAACACGAATCATAACCTTAAATTCATAATTTCATTCAAGGAAATCTAATATCAAAGTCAAAGAATTCAAGAGTCAAGTCTAAAATTAATAAGGAAGTCCAAAGAAAAGTTCTTAAAGGTTTTCATTAGTCTTTAGCAATGTTTAATTTTGTTGATAGGACTCAAGTTTCAAGATAAGTAACTAGTAAAGTGTCACGACCAAATCGGATCGCGACTGGCACCCACAATTTACCGTCCGAGTGAGCAAACCAACCCTCCTAATAAACACTTTATCATTTCAATTTAATTCCACATAAAGCAATGCGGAAGACTTCAACTGAGTAGGTATCATCGCCACTCAAAATAGAAAACAAGTATATATCAAGTAACATCATCAATCAACTAATATCCTTAGCATGCAGCATTTACAATTACCCAATAATCCTTGGTTACAACAACACAAGCCTCATGATGGACTCACTCCTGCCTCATCATACTCGCTTTGGGGAAACCATGTTCTTTAGATTGGAGTATATTAGTATCGTTCAAGATCATTATATTATTTACTCTCGTGTCGGTTACGTGACACCCTCTCCTCATGCTATCCGGGTACCGAGGAGAGGAACGTGGCACCCATCCCTAATACTATCCTGAGGGTCGGAGACTGACACTCGGATCCTCATATTCTATCCTGGTTACCAAGTAACTGGAACCCGATCCATATCTATCCTGGTGTCGGAACGTGGACACCTCCATCCTCTATTCTATCCTGGTACCGGAACGTGGCAAAAAAAAAAAAAAACCACCTGGATCCTATCACTATCCTGGTGTCGGAACGTTTGACACTCCGCCTCATATTCTATCCTGGTGTCGGACACGTGACACTCCGATCCTCATATTCTATCCTGGTACCGGACACTTGGCACCCGATCCCCTAATCGCACTACTTTCGTTCATTAAAAAGTCCTTCTTTTATACCAAGGCATGCATCATTAACACAGTAGATTTGGGTTTCTTCAAATTAAGATTCAATGCTTCATCATGACATATGTTATCACAATCATGTATATATAGTATAGACACATCATGCATACACGCAATTAAGCGATAGAAGACTTAATCTACTACTCACACATATCATTCCGCTATTAAGAGTTTACTCGAAAGTGTAAAAACCATACCTACCTCCAACCGAGATTCGTGATTAAGCAACAAAATTCCCTCACAACTCCTTGCTATCCCTCTCTTCGTCTCTCTCTCTCTCTACTGTTCTCTTCTTCTTTTTCTGTCTCTCTTTGTTCTTTTCCTATTTTCTTATTCAACCCTCTTTCTCTTTAACCCTCATTATCATACATTAGTTTTTCAAAGATGGCACTAAATAATTCACTAAATCTTAAGGTTACCACCATACCTCTCTTTTACCCCTCAAGTAATTAGACTTATTAACATTAACCCATTAACTTTATAATTAAAGCAGGAAATAGTCCAAACGGCCCCTTAAAACATTCATTAATCAGAAACCCGCCGAAGCCCCCGCCTTGGACTATTACGCAGCCGTTTCGGCCGTGTCCTGCTACGGTCCGTCCTCTGTCCCGTCGCAAGGGTCAGAGAGTGGATTTCCCTGAAGACTCTGTGACGGGTCCTCCTGCATTTCGTTACGAGGTTCAGAGAGTCGTTTCCAGTACCCAAGTTCAGATTTTTCCAAGTGTATTTGAAACGACCCCTCCTTACTGTCCGTCGTGCCCGTGACGGTCCGTGCTGCCCGGAGGTCCGTCGTGGCCTCCTCACCGTTTGCCATTTTTTTTCTAGAAAATAAAATGTTTGCTCAAACGACTAAACAGGTCTGTTTACAATAGATACCATTACCAATCGTTCGTCCCCGAACGATCACAAGAAGGAAAACAAGGCGAAAGGAATACCTGAATCTGTAAACAGAATGTGGGTATCTTTTCCTCGCATATCTGCCTATCTGCCCTCCTTTCTCCCAAGTATCTTCTTTAACGGTCGAATTCTTCCATTGAACTTTGATAGATGCAATCTCCCTTGACCTCACTTGCAATTTTCTCTAATCTCTAAAATGGCGCACGAGAAAAGGCTCCATAACCATAACATAAGACAAATGCTCATCAAGCAAAACTGAATCCCAACGATAATGTAGTTTCCATCCCCATGGTATCTTTTCAAACATCGACACACAACATGGACTACACCGGATGTACTCCGGACGGAGCCTAGATTGCAAGGCTACTCATAAGCTTACCTCCCCTACTCCGCTAAGTACCTTCAAAGGGACCAATGTATCTGGGCCCTAGCTTGCCTCTTTTTACCACAACCGCATCACCCCTTTCATTGGTGAAACTTTCAATTGCAACAAGACTTGTTCACCCTCCATGAACTCTAAGTCTCCTCTAAACCTTTCGATCTGCAGATTCTTTGTTGTTCTACTTTGGCCTCTAGAAGCTTCCTCTTGACTAGATTCACTTTTCTCTAATCGAATTCCCTAAAAAGATCATTACGCCCAAGGTCTCCTCGAATGCATCAAACCAACCAATGGGAGACCTACATCGTTCCTCCCATATAGTGCTAAAGGGAGCCATATTCAATGCTTGAGTGATAGCTATTATTGGATTAAAACTCCTCCGCTAACGGGAAAAAAAAAAAAAAACCAAAAAAAAAAGAAGCTATCCCAGACTGCCACCAGCCTTCTATCCACCTGCCGCGAAGCAATTCCTCCAACACTTGAATCGTTCGCATCAGAACTGACCGTCGTTCTGAGGATGAACGCATTACTAAAGATCCCACCTCGTACCCCACACCGCAATTCCCGCTGCAATTGTTTTCCAAATGTTCGAAGTAAACCTTCGTACCTCTATCGATATGAATGGATAGTGGACCTCCGTGCATCGAACAACTTTCTGAGATGTAATGTTTTGGCTAACTTCCTTTCATTGTAAGTCACCTTAGCCCGGGAATGAAATGAAGCAGACTTCGTTAATCGTCCACAATCCCCCAATAGAGTCGAACTTGCCCAATGTCCTTGGAAAAGACAACCACGAAGTCCATTGCATTCTCTCATTTTCCATTCCGTAATGCGGCATTCTTCTGAGTGTTTTTCCTCCGGGACTTTGGTGTTCATACTTTACTTTTTTGACAAGTTTGGACATTTGCAATAAAATCCCAATATCAGCTTCAGTCTTCTCCACCCCCAAAGTGTTGCTTAGGTCATGTCGGTAACATCTTGGTTTGCACCCGGATGTATCGAATACTTGAACTTATGAGCCTCTGTTCATAATAGTGTTGATCAAAATCACGACGCGGGGTACCATACCCTTCCCTTAATCCTCAAAACCCCTTCCTCATAGCGATTGTCGCTGCTTCTTTAGCCTCTCCTTGCAACATTTATCTCGGATCCGGTGGGGGGGGGGGCAAAATTTTTTCATCATTAAACTTCTTTCCTCAATCTTGTCAAGGAAGAAGATCTTGCCTCCACATAACTAAAAATCCTCCCTTCTCTTTATTACTTCTAATCTCAAAATGTCGTTAGCCCAGACTCCCGAACCTCCCTAGCTACTGGGCGTCTAGAAGCTTGTAAGTTAGCTAGACTTGCCATGCTTCCCCGCCTTTCTACTTTTTTAAAAAGCATATCCCTACAACATTTGGCTTCCCGGATGATAACACAAAAGTGATGTCTTAGTCCTTCAGTAGTTCCATCCAATCCTCTTCTCAAATTCAAATTCTCTCTGAGTGAAGACATACTTTACCCTACGATGAAATCCGTCATATTACCCTCACACTAACCCCATATAAAGGTAGTGTCTCCATTGCTTAGGGTGCAAACACTACCTCGGCCAATTCCACATCATGAGTTTGGATATTTACGTTCATGCATTTTAATTGTCGTTGAGCATAAGCAATCACATTCTTCTCGTTGCTTAGCAACTGCAATAACTGCAACAAAACCCGAATAAGATGCAACACAAACAACCATGCAAATTCTTGCCTTCCACTGGGAGTGTGAGAATTGGGGTGCAGTGTCAACAGAATCTTGAGCTTCTGAAGCTTTTCCTCACACTCTCCGACCATACCAATGGACATTTGTTTGGCTAGTCAAGTTTTGTTAGTTGGGAAGCAATAGAAGAGAATGCCCTTGACAAATCGCGTAGTATCTAGCTAACCCACAAGCTCCTTATTTCTTTTCTGACACATTAGTAGGTAGGTCTTACCCAATTTCTCACTACTTCGATCTTAAAGGATCCACCATCACTCCATCCTTAGAAACCACGTGCCCAGCCAGGACAAATGCATCTAGCCAAAACTCACACTAGAGCACTTGGCTAAACGCTTTTTTCTTTTTATTCTCTCCCTCAAACATTTCCATACCATTCTCAAATGCTCCTTATGTTTCCTTCTTAGCTCTTGGAGTATATCAGTATATTATCAATAAGATAGATCACAAGAGATCTAAATATGGTTAAAGAAATAAAATCCCGTTCATCAAACTCAGAACGCATTAGGGGGCATTCCGTAAAGACCACAATACATCACATAGTCACTACAAATATCCTATGGCCCATACCTGTTCTAAAAAAAGCAGTCTTTGGCACATCCGTTTGCCGTATTTTCACTTGATGATAACCGTATCTCAATCAATCTTAGAGAAACACAGCCCCTTGGTTAACTGATCGAACAAGTCATCATGCGAGGAAGAGGATACTTGTTCTTTTATAGTCACCTTGTTCAACTGCCGGTAGTCCTAGGCACATCCGAAAAACTCCCATCCTTCTTCGTTCACAACAAAACCGGAGCAACCCCAAGGAGATCACTTGGGTCTAAGAAGCCATTGCTCAACAACTCTTGAAGTTTGGGGTTTTAAGTCTAGCTTACCTCCGCGGTGGCCATTTCTATAAGGGGGTATAAGAAATGGGTCTAGTACCCGGTTCAAGACTCAATACCGAAGTCCAATATCCTATCTTGGTGTGCCATACCCTGGATATCTTGCAGGGAACACATCCGAACTCACGGACCACCGAAACAGACTACAATCGAAGGTACTTGGGTAGTGTCCATCCTTGAGATGTGAAAAAGCAGTAAAACACCCTTTACTAACCATTTTCCTAGCACTAGAAAGGAGATTATTCGCACCGGATTGGAAGTGTAGTCCCCGGACCCTCCCACACTACGCCATCTGTCCCAGGCTTTGGCTAACGTCACCGTTTTAAGCTTACAATCCAGATCCAAATTGCGTGGAGAAAGCAAGTCATACCCGAATTACATCAAAATCACCTTTTCCAAAGATAACCAGTCTACTAGTGTTGCTCCCCACAAAGTTCACCAACCAAACCTATATACCAATTTTCAACTACCACATGCTTCACCCACCGGAGTATGAAACCCCTAATAGGCTATCAAGTAATTCACATGTAAATTTAACCATTAGCAAATGCGGAAGATACATAAAAAATGTGGATCAGGTCAAAGAAAACACTACGGAAAGCCATGAATGCACAAACCGAAATTGACCTGTGATGACAGCATCTATGTCCTCCGCCTATGATCCCCAGGGAAGCATAACAGTGGGCCCTGTCGTTTGTTTTGTCTGTTTGCCCCCTATCATGTTGTGATGTAGTGGCTCCATTTTGCCCATCATACCCGGCCGTTTTGGAGGGGGTGACCAACATTAACCGTCGGCCACCCACGCCCTTCATAATAACGGCCCTCTGCCATGACCCGGACCTCTACCGTCTAGTTGGGGGTCTATAACTTCTGTTTTGGGGACAATACTCTTGAATATGCCCCAGTCTCTCCACACCCATAAACTCTCTAGAAATTCAACTCATTAGGTCCTCTCAGGGAAGTGTTTTGACTCGTCTGAGGTGGGAACCCCAACTACAATACAGTGTAGTGAAGAACTGAATGGTCGAACTGAGTAACCTCCGGAACCCGTCCTCTAGAGTAAGAACCATTCAAACTCCACCTCCTTCAAACCTCTTTGATGTCGACTCCGTGGTGAATCGATCTGGCTTCACTCCTTCACCTCTATAACAAATCTAACCCTTCTTGGCAGGATTTCTGCCGTAGCCGCACCCTGTAAGGCTGAAATTCGCAACTCTGATCTCAACCCCTTCACAAACGGCGAATCCGCCCTGTGGACCTCGAAACATAGTTGGGTGGACAATAGTTTGGATAGTGCAACGAACTGACGACTCATATGCATTGACCGAATCCTAACCTTGCTCTAGGCTCAAAACTCATTCCCTTTTCCTATCCCTCAAAGTACGGGTGATTCTACTTTCTCATAACATAAACTAGAAGTGAGGCCCAAGTCATAGGTGTGCCTTGTTGGTTTGACATTCAACATGTGACCAGCCAGCCACCCCACACACATTTTTGGCGTTCCCTTGAAACTGATAACTCACGAACTCAACACCAAACCGTTCGACTATAATCCACCATCTTGTGATTAGCTTCATGACAGTCACCCAGAAATCGTAAGCATCCTCAGATCCTGTCCCCCTTGAAGAACTGGAGGTTTCACTTTCCACGAACTTTACTAAAAAGTTCATGCTGATCATTTTCATTATAGCCAGTAGTCAGGTGGTTGGAAACGTGCCTATGTCCAATGAGGCATCCATACGAGGGGGCCCATATGGCTGCATGTTGTACCTTTGAAACCCGAGGATGTTGGTGCAGAAAACCACTGGATGGTGCCTGACCCTGATCCAGACACCCACTTAGATAAGCGAAACTGATTGATCATCTCTGGGGTTAGGTTGGGGTGGCATTATTACCTCATTCCTGTACTTATTCATTCCTCCCCATCCTCCCCTTACCTCTTCACTACTCGCTTACTACTTCCTCCTTCTACTACTTCCTCAGTCGGTGGAGGGTCACCGCCCTACACCCCAGATGGGCCTACGGTGGCTCGTCCTCGTCCTCTAGGAGGCCGTCCCTCCCAACGACTCTACCGCGGCCTCTTGCCATGTTCCCCCTTCGAGCTACAACAAAGCGCCGCCCCAGTGGATGGCCATATGCATCTTGTCCTTGCTGATGTTTGAGTGTTGGCGTAGTCGTTGCTCTAGTTCTAACCATCTGCGAAAAGAGTGAAGATGGTCAATACCAATTTGTATCACTAGATACCATTGGATCCAAGTAAGCACAAGGAAGAAAGAAAGAATGGAAATTTCCCTCAAAGTCCTTTAGCCTCTCCAAGAAAAAGTTAAAGGTGCCCCCTCGCCGTTCTTTAAGACTCTACTAGACCTGTTCCTTGTGTATGAGAACCAACGAACCTAATGCTCTTTACCCAATTTGTCACGACCCAAAACGAGCCGCGCGACTGGCACCACAATACCCTCCCCCCTTTATGTGAAGCGAACCAACCATCTAAACCGTTAATCATATTCAATTTACTATCAACATAAAGCCATGCGGAAGAACTTTAACTCATAATAAAAGACAATTCAATAACTTCTAAAATTCACGAACTTCTATTAATTCCCCAAATCTGGAAGTCCTCACCACAAGAACATCTTTATCAGTTTACTAACTAAGAGTATTCTAAGAAGCTAACCAAATAAAGCTAGTCTAAATGCCGAACCTTTCACGGCATCAAGACATGAGGAAGGAGATCAGTCCAATCTTAGAAGCATTAGCTTTCCCCCTGAAGATTCGGTGTTACGAATACATGGCTTGAAATAGTGTCCCATTCGAAGATGACGACAGTTTGCTGCATACCACGATATACAAAAAGAAAAGCATAAAAGTAGGGGGTTCATACAAACCACAATGTACTGAGTAGGTTCTCGGCCAATTCAAAATAGAAAACGTATATATCAAGTACATCAATAAAATGCACTAATACCTTAGCATGCAGCATTTACATTACCATAATCCCTTGGTTACAACCCAACACATCAATGAGGAACTCAACTCCCTCCTCATCATACTCCGTTGGGAAACATGTTCTTTTAGATTGAGTATCTAGTATCTTCAGTTCATTATATTATTTACTCCGTCGTCGGTTACGTGACACCTCCGCTCCTCATTCTATCCTGGTACCGTAACGTGCACCCAATCCATATACATCCTGGTGTCGACGTGAGCACTCCGATCCTATATTCTATCCTGGTGTTGGAACGTGACACTCGAATCCTCCATATTCTAGTCCGGTAACCGGAACATGACACCCGATCCCCTAATCTCACTACTTTGTTTCATTAAGCTTCTTTTATACCAAGGCTCATCTTACCAAAGTAGATTAGGGTTTCTTCTTCAAGATTTAAGATTCAATAGCTTTCACATGCTTATTTTATCACAATCATTATATATATATAAGATCACATCCTTCATCCACGCAATTCAGCATATAGAAGACTTAATAATACTACTCAACACATATCATTCGCATTAAGAGTTTAACTACGAATGTGTAAACCATAACCTACCTCCACCGAAGATTCGTGATTAAGCGCCAATTTCCCTTTCCTCAATCCTTGCTAATCCCTCTTCGCCTCTCTCTCTCTACTCGTTCTCTTCTTCTTTTTCTGTCTCTCTGTTGTTCTATTCTATGTTTCTTATTCAAACCCTCTTTCTTTTAACCCTAATTATCATACAATTCAGTTTTAAAAAATGCACTAACTACTTCACTAATAACTTTAAGGTTACCATCTTTTAACCCGCAAGTAATTAGACTTATAACATTAACCCATTAGCTTTATCATTAAAGCAGGAAATAGGTCCAAAACGCCCCTAAATCATTAATCAGAAATCCCCGACCCCGCCCTGGGAACTACGCAACGCCCGTTGATGGGCCGTCGTGCCTGCGACGTCCCGCCTGCTGTCCGTCGCAAGGTTCAGAGAGATGGATTTCCACTGAAGAACTCTGTGAGGGTCCGTCACCCTGTGTACGGTCCGTCACACCTGTGACGGTCTCCGTCACACCACCTGTGACGGTCCGGCACACCTGTGACGGTCCGTCCTGCCATTTCGTTACGAGGTTCAGAGAGTCGATTTCATTACCCCAATTTCAGATTTTTCCAATTGGTTTGAACTACAAAGCCCACGAGGTCCCGTCGTGGCCGGGAACGGTCCGTCGTGGCAATCCGTCACCTCTGCCAATATTTTTCCAGAATAAAATCTGTTGCTCAAAACGAATAAACAGGTCGTTTACATAAGAGTTTGAGTTTTTAAACCTTTTTAAAAAGCTATAGTAGGGAACTAAGTATTCTCTAAGAGTTTTAAATAAAATATTGTTCACATTTAAGATAAGAGGAAACAAAGATTACCAAAAGAGTTTTGAGCAAACAAAAGGGAACATTTATTTCAAGAGAGCTTCTTAAAGCTATATGTTGATTAATTATCTCAACTCAAAAAAGGAAGTTTTTTTAAAAACACATGAGCTAAAGTATATTTTTTGAGTAGTTTTTAGCACCGATGTAGGGATGAGAGTTCATATTAACTCAAGTCTACATGAAAACCATGTCGCCATCATGGTTATTAACGGGTTATACTTTTTAGATGATCACGTAAGTTAAGCTAGTGGATCAACTAAGTTAAGTAGTTCTATGTGACGGAAAAGTATAAGACAGATCTGGAAGTGTGGGAAAGACGTCATATCACCACTTAGGCTCAGAGTGGTGGTTGTCGGTTAGAGAATATCCTAAAAAAAACTATATTACTTCATATCTATATATAAAGCAAGTTTTGTATTACATTTCTTTAACAAAGTAAGTTTTTTTCATTGTCTTTACAAGATTTTATAAATTTCATGTATTTTATTTTTTTGTAGTAAGTCAAGTTACTCATGAGTTGAACATAGCCAAGCTAATTGTTCCTTCTTACTCTTTTTCAAGATAAATTTTGTTTTACCAATTCGACTCGCATCACTTTGTCATTCAATGTACCCCCATCCTAGTTGACTTCATTCCATCGTATTATGATTTAGACGCAGGTATCTAGGATCAGCATCATCCAGCGCCTCGGAGTTAGTTGGGACACATTTATTTACTTTTCAGTCCTTATTTTCAAGGATATTGTGGGGTTTGTCCCAACATCCGTCATTATTAAAGAGGCATCATAGATAGTCAGACATTTATTATTGAGTCTGTTATCTTGTTTTTGCATATACTCTTTCTGTCAGAATTAAGTGCCATTTTTGCTAAGTTACTTACATTAAGTTATATTATGAGATTTTTTTCTTTTATTTCGTTATGTTTTCCGATGATTTAACTATGTTAAGTCAAAGGTCTTCTCAAGGACAACAATGATCAATGAGTGCCGGCCACGTCAAGGGTGTAGGCTCGTGGCAATGACATAGACAATATGCTTCAAATGGAGACATGATAGTGGAGCCGGGAAGTGATCAAGGCTCCCATTAATCAATAATGTAAAGATCATTACAAATATGTCATTTACCAATAACCTGATTCATCGTAAGATCTCAAATAAAACAATGATCGGGAAAAAATAAGATAAAATTATTAACGTCCCTTGTTAGTTTACGAACAAAAAATAAATTAAAGGCCAATTTTGGAAAACTTAATAAACATAAGTATAATGGAGGAGGTTAGTTTAACAATCTCAAATCCAATACTGTCACAAATTGATCCATCAGCTATAGTAACCAGAGAGGGTGCTTTATGCGATTCAAAGATAGAAAAAATATTAGGATTACCTATCTTATTACTTGTCGCACAAAAATCAATAATCAATTTATTTAGAGAGGTGAAAATACATATGTTATCTACCTCAACAAAGGTATTAACTGAAGTGCATTCATTTTTGAGAACAGAACCAACAACTTGAAATCTTTGACTTTTGTAATCAACAATTATTCTCCAAATAATAGGTCGGAAAACACAACTTGAGCAAAATTCACCCCAACTGGAGAAATTCAACAAAACTTTAAAAAAAATTGAAGGATAAATGGGAGAAGGGATCAAATATGCAACAACCTAAACCAATAAAGTTTCATAACATTCTGTTGTCCCACCGTGGCTTCAATATATTACAGATCTTCCAAACAAGTATTTATTTTACGATCAACAAGATTTGAACAAAACTAAATGTGTCATAATATTATACTCCCACAACCAAATTATTATAAATTCTCAAATAAAATAAACTAGATCACCAGCAACAAAGAACACATATAAATAGGGAATAACACATCGAGAATATTAAACTTAATGATGTCAAATATATCTAAAAATATGAACAAAGTGCACCAATTTCTAACTTAAAATATTTAGGTGACTAGCAGGTTGTGATCAGTCCTACGGTGAAGATGGAGCGTGAAAGATAGTGGAGCGGTGGAGGTAGCAGTGTGTGACTCACTCGATGCCACACTAATATTTGATGACCCAAATTGTTGAGTCTTTTACTTCAATAACAAGAAAAGCTGCGTAATTTCGGAGCATAAAAAACTGAGTGCTAGTGGCTCAGATACCATGTTACTAAGATAAGATAAGAAGAAGAATATATATATTTCTCATTAAGTACAATGATATGAATACATGTACAGAGCAGTGTAACTATGGAAACAAGACATTCAGAGCAAACTAGTTATGATAACTGCATATACAGATCGTACAAAATCATCTATATTATCTATATTTATTGTATACCTATGATTCTGTAAGATTACTCAAAATTTTCAAGTAGGATTTTTTAGATAGACAAACACAATAAATGAAACCAAACAATCATAGTTAGTGGTACACCCTCTTGAGCCTAAGTTTGTATCGAAATGTGTGAACACTTTTTAAGATGTTCATGTGCAGTTCCATTGTGGGCATCTCGGTGTAAAGGCATACTTCTCGTTATCAATGAACATCCAATAAAGATGTACACTAAATGATTGATAATTCGCTCTATCATACAAAAAATTTTCAATTTATTTGTTCTTATATTTATCGTTCATGCTAATAATTAAGGGTTAGTTAAAAATATATACAATAAAATCATTTGTTTACAATAAGAGCTTTTGGAATATTTTTGTCATTTGAGCTTAAAACTATGTTCTAATATGTACTTTCTTAACTTACCCAAACACTACCAAACAGCTTAAACGTTATTTTAGCATAAAAGTTGTTAAAATAAGGCAAGCCAAACAGGCTCTAGAAATAGCAATCTTTTGTTTATATAATAAGCACCCAAAATTCATAGAAAGTAATACACTAAGGGGTTGTTTGGTGTGAGGGTAAAAAATAAATAGTGATATGATAATGTTTTTGTATGTTTTTTGGTTTTCATGTTTGAGATTACATATCCCCCCATTTATATCATAGTGATGGGATAAGTTATTCCCATGGTAAGATAACTTATCCTAGGGTACCAAACCGCAAGAAAATGGGATAACTTTTTCCCAACCAAATGATCCCCAACCAAATGATCCCCAACTATACAATATAGCTTACCATTACATGAGTTATAAACTGACTTTACATTATGATACACTGAAAAAGCTGAAAAATATCTCCACTAACCATGAAGTATACATTGAGCATTCAATTTCAATCAACTCAAAATAACCACCAAACACTTCAAAATATAAGATACGAAATTAGCTTGATGATTCTAATTTTTTTATATATAATTTGATTGAAATGATTTACATATTTCATACGTCATTTTTTTAATAAAAAGAAGAAGACGAAGAAGAAGAATGATAATTATGAAGAAAAAAGAGAAGGAGGAAAGAAGCCATTAAGACCAAAATTTTAATGAGGAAGAAGGGTATGTAAATGTCCAATATCTAATTTGGCCATTTTTTTTTTAAAAAAATGACAAATCGGCCCTTTAGTATGATTTTCCCAATAGTTATTAGACATGGACTAAGCATATCTATAATTGTATTTTTCACCCCTTGAATTATTTTTCGTTAAAGCCCACATGTTATATGTACTTTTCAAAGCTCCAACGAACCTTATATGTTTGTTGCGCTTTTAGCACTTGATAATAATGACCATAGATGGAGGTCTATCTCCTGTAGGGATCATAGTAGATCACCACAAAAAAAAGACAAAGAACACCCTACATTAATTGTGTCTACGCTTATTTGAACCTTCTAAACAAAAAAAAAGAGTTAATTAAATCTTCTATTCTACTCACTATGGGAATTTGAAGCTATGAGGGCGATACATAAAAGATCACAAGTTAACGATGAGTCTACTGCAATATCATGACCTTAGGCAAAATCAATTTCCATGTTCGAACTAGAACAAAAGGAATCAACTACTTCTCGTGGACAAACTTTAAAAGGATTCACTACTTATTCAATCGTGTTTTCTCGATTTATCTAGGTTTGTCTTTGAAGGAAAATGTATTATGTTCTACAAAAAAAGGAAGTACATCTTGGGTCTTTGGGAAGATATTTCTGAAAAACATTCCAGAAGATATTTAGATGATATTTCATCTTATTAAAAATATATTTTCAAGGAGATGACTGAGATGAATTTATAAGATCTTTCTCCATTGATGATCTTGGTAGATTCTCTTTTTGATCATGCTTCTTTTTATGATGAAGAACACTCTTATTTTAATGAAAAGGTGCATGAAGATAATAAAATAGAGTTGCTTTCTAATGCAAAAGAGTGTCTTGAATGGTACAAAGTAGAGGAGGGAGAGAAGGCAAAACATGTTCTTCAAACTAGAAATCGCTAAAGAAGGTTAAGCGGAAGCTGGAAACTTTACAAGGAGAGTGAGATAGACTTGAAACAATTTTAGAAACTGATAAGAAGAATGTTGAAGAGATTCAAGCAATGATTTTATCTACAAAATATGAAATTTCTTCGTTTTAAAATATGAGTTTATTAGTGCCTGAAAATTCCATCGGTTTGGAACAGAAAAGAGAGTGATTGGAGGTTACTTATCATGATTTCACCAACTACAAGTTACCCTTGGATTAGGCTTTCTATTTTCTCTATTCCCTTTTTATTTTATTTTTTCCTTTGATTGACGTTTTAGAAAATTTTATAGTAATGAAGTTCTTTCCTTTTTTTCCCTCATATCATGCTTTTTTATTGCATTCTCTATTTTAATTCACTCTTTAATTCTTCATTTTAAGCTTTCAGTAATTCAAAGTGATTCCATACTTTGCATGCCAATAAAAATTTATATAATGCAAGTTTTACATTTTTATGTTTTCACATTCAAACTTTACTTATTAATTTTGTTGAATTTGATTCTTCAACTCGTAAAAAGTTTGTAAAATTAGAGAATTCGAAGACATTGACCTGCAACTTTTTTAATTTAATCACCTCCACATGCAAACTTGTACGACTTATCATATTATTTTATAGAATTTGAAGACTTCAACTTTTATACTTTATGGATTTGAAGAATTCAACTTGCATACTTGTCTGAATTTATAGACTTCAAGTGTACTGTCAAAAAAGGTCATACTTCATAAGGATTTGCCCTTTCCATTGACCCATTAATACTTCCTACAAGTCAAACGTTTGATGAGACAAAAGATAAAGGAAATACTTATTGCTTTAACTTTCATTTCACACAACAAGTGGGAGAATTTTCTTTTTTCACACTTATAAACTTAAATTAGAATATGGTTTTATGCACCTACATACGTTAAGGAAGTGGATCAATTAGAACGTAGTTCTGGGGGAGTGAGTGACTTTCTTTTTTATTTTTTTAGTTGTGTCCTACAGAGTTCATACTCTTGTTGGACATGAGTGACATGCAATTTGGGATCGTACATTACGGACTATCATCTTACATTAGGTAATACCTCTTCAGGAATTTAGCATTAGTAGGACTGATCCTAACTCCATCAATATCAACAATCTTGTAAGAAACATTTAAAAATATATTCATCTACAACATATGGTTCATCCCACTTTGAGGTTGTATTCCTCCCAGACTTGTCCAAAGTGTTGATTGTTCTTATTACCGCGAGAACTTTGTATCCAACTTAGAAGCACCTCAAGTGAACCTTATTATTGAAAGGGCAAGATAGAAGATCTTGATTAGATTCAAGGTTTTATTGGGAGTCTAAACTCTTTTCATCCATTTCTTTTAACTCACCATGACGCTGTCTAGCTTTTTCTTTTTCAGTGAGCCCTTCTTGAATAACAATTCTCAAGAAAGGTATTTGACGGTTATGTGGTAAGACTTGTTTAACTCCAAAGCAAGTGAATATGGTGTTGCTTAAATTGGAGTGTGGTACTCCATTGTATGTGCCCCAGAATGCTTCTTTCATTCTTTCATGCCAATTCTGTTTGACTTGGAGACAACTTTCGTGAGAAGGTTGCGTAGAGTCTTATTGAATGCTTAAGCAAGACCATTGGCGCCAGCATTATACATAGATGGTTTATGTTTCATAAAACATAAAAGATCACCGATATTTTTTCTTAACTTGTTATCAAATGGCTTGCCAGTTTCCGTTATTATGTAGTAAGGGATGCCAAAGAGATAAATTTTATTCACTCGGATAAAATTTGCAAAATTATATTTCTTTATCTCTTTAAGAGTGACAACGTCACCCCATTTTGAGAAGTAATTTCTTGCAGCCAAGATGTACAAATGTCCGCCTGAAGATTTTTCTATGGTCCCACAACATCCAATCCCAAGCATCAAATGGCCAAGATGCGATACATGGGTGCAATACTTTGGACAACTGATGTATGAAATTTGCATGAAATTGACAATTATCACACCTCCTAGCGTAGTCTAAGCAATCATTCATCATGGTTGGCCAATAATATCCCATCATCTTTATGTGAAAGTGTAATTTTCGTTTGGTTTGATGTAAACCACACACTTTTGAGTGTTTTAATTGCAGAGTTTGAATTGTTTTTTCCTCTCCCAAACAACGCAATAGTACACCCTCAAATGATCTTCTATATAATGTATACTTGTAGTAAGAGAAACGATGTGTACGATGACGAATGCACGTCGTTCTCCTTAGATTTTCGGGGAGTATCCCATAACAAATGTAGTCATAATGGGTTGCCTCAAATCTTCCTATGCAACTTTAGAAATGAAAACGAGATACTCAAGCTCATTTTCTATATATATTTCCTCATTTGGCGGTGGTACTGTCACTCATTGACAAATACTATCTTCTGCTTGATCCAGAAAGGTTAGAATTAAAGCATGGGTAGCCTATGCATCATCATTCTTAATTTCAATTCTACGCACATGTTGAAGGGTCACATATCCAAGACATCCAATTAACTTTTGATCAAAATCATGATAAGAACGCAATTGGGGTTTCTTCACCTCATAACTTCCCAAAATTTGGTTTATCACAAATTGAGAGTTTCCAAATACTTGTACGTATAATTATTTCATGTCAACAACCATCTCAAGTGAAAGTATAAATTATTGGTATTCAATAACACAATTAGATAAATATTGCTATAGTAAAGGACAATGGTAGAACCTCCTCTTGTGAAGTGATGAACACTATGCTAGTGGATGCTCCACCACAATGTTCATCCTTATAAACGTACATTTTCCAAAAAGGTTAGATTTCATTAAAAATTGCATCTTCATCAGGAAACTCATCTATTAACACCCAATCGTTAGGTATCGGATGGTCTGCAAAGAAATCCATATATTTTTGTCCCTTCACAGCTTTTTGAGGGATGTAAACAATCTCAAACTGTTGGAATTGAAGGTACAATATTGCTAGTCGGTCACTAAGGAAAAGATTTGACATAACTAATTTAATGGGATTTTCTGGTCAACAACAACTTTTGAATTGGTGAATAGTTTAGCTTATTCGGCATCATCATTTTACTTAAGTAATAAAGAGAGTTTTCTTTTCCTTAACTATTCTCTAGAACAAATAGGGCTCCTACGAACCTTTTTTATTGCCGCAATGTAACGTATCAATGGATTTACAGGTATAGGATTGCTAAAACGAGAGGTTTTGCTAGATATAATTTCATACTTTAAAAGGAATCGGTAAATGATTGTTCCTAATTAAAAGGAGTTACCTTTCTTCAAGAGATGACCGAATGGTTGGAATTTTCCCACTAGATTTGATATGAACCTCTTCAAGTAGACTAGCTTTCCTTGGAGGATTTTTAACTCATGAATATTTTGAGTCTCAAGGATATTCGATATTACATCAACTTTGGCTTGGTAAGTTTCAATTCCATGATATATCACAATAAAGACAAGGAACTTTCTAGAAGTAAGTCCAAAGGAATATTTCAATGAATTCATCATTAAATTATAAATTTAAAGTAACTCAAAAACCATTCTTAAGTCTTAAAAATTATTACCCCTCGTTCTTGACTTTACCACCAAGTAATCAATATAACGTTCAATATTTATATAGAGCAACTCAGCATATATATTTTGCAAATCCCTTTGATATGTAGCACAAGCATTCTCTAAGCAAAATGACATTACTCTGTAACATTAAATACCCTTAGGTGTACGAAATGTGGTGAGTTCTTCATCCTTTGGTCCCATGCTGATTTGATTATAGCCACAAGAACCGTCCATGAATGGCATCGCTTCATAAAAATAGTGTCATCAATCATGAACACTGGAATAAGAAGAGGAGAATCATGTTATATCATGTATTATTAATATCTCTAAAGTCAACACAAACTTGAATTTCACCACTCTACTTCCTCATAGAAACAATACTTGAAATTCATGTAGCATATTTGACATAAATTATAATGCCTCCCTCAATGAGTTTGTTAGCTTCATTTTCTACCAATGAACCAAGTCTGTCCTAAAACGTCTGTGAGATTGCTTAATAGGACGAGAACCATTTTTACTGCCAACTGAAGGCCCTCTACATCAAGATTCAATCCATGAATTTCTTTATAACTCCAATAGAAGACATCTCTTTATTCATTAAGGATATTCATAAAAGAAATTTCTTCATTAACATTTAGGAAGGCACTCAACTAAGTAAGCCTTGAATCATTATTAGTGCTAGTGTTTTAACTTAACTTCCTTCAAATGATGTGTTGGGTGGTCCTTTACCCGTCTTCAAGTTCGATGGGAAGCATCTCCTGTATAGGTAACCAAAAAATACGAAAGGGTCTTCCTAAAAGATCATTGTCATTTACATATATATGACAACACCAGAAAATATCTTCTAACTCATCATCAAATTTTGTTAGAGTCAAAGAATCATACTTATTTTGGATCATAACATGATTCGAGAATCACACACTTTATTTATTGTCCTCGCACTGTTTGGCGTAAACCATAGTGTGAGCCTTCTCCTTGAGTTCAACTTTACATGAATCCACAAGTTCCACTCGCCGCCTCATTCTAGAAGGAATCAAACTTTTTATACCATTTCGCGTCAAATGTTATTTAGGGGTTGTAACTTTTAAATGACTTCTCATATTCTTGTTTTTTCTTTAATGGACCTAACTTCTCAAACACCGAAGTTCTTACAGTCGATTCTCCATGTCAATCAAATAAGGAAGGCTTTGTATTGGAAGTAGGACACCACCTTAAAAAATAATATCGTTACTGCTCGCCCTTTTTATAAAAAAAGAATCGGTGGCGGTCTTCACTCAATTTGATTTGAGTTCGTAAGTTAAGGGTAAAAGGAATTCACGAATGAAAAGCATGCAATGTCCGTGCTAGGAATTCAGGATAATTTTCAATATTCCTTAAGGTTAGGGGTGAAGTTTACTTAAATTTATAGAACTTTGGATCTTTTCCTCTCAAGGGTTTGGTTCTGTGGCAGACTCTTGGGTTCCAAACTCATCTGTAAAAAGTGGAGGTTTAGTTATCACCCCCTCTCCCCTTCATGTGTGTATGTGGTAGAAGTTTGTATTAGCATTTAGGTATTTCCTTATGGTTCACTATCCTCTTTCGCTGAGATGTGTTTCAATAATATTTTTCCCTTGTAAAAAGAAAACCAACTATAATAGATTTAGTGAATTCGGGCGTTGAAGATAATTCACCAATAAATTCTACAAATTTAGTGTTTGCTTAAAAAGGTTAGATTTCACAAACATGTGTATTTTAAATTTATTTTACCATTATGCTCTACGTGCAACAACAACTCTAATTTCTTCGCGACTAAATGACTATTTAATACATGGACTACTAAATTTCAAATTTATCCCCTTTGAAAACATAATTTTTCAAATAGAATTTCACATTGGCATATTGTACCTCGAGTTCCGTGAAAGGATTATCATCATCAACTATCCTCTTTTCAATCTCGTCATCAAGATACTTCAAACATTAATTGTATGAAGATGAGAAAATTATATTTTTATGTACCCAAGGCCTTCCATGTAATATATTGTATGGCGTCTTTGCGTCATACATCCATATACTTGATCGCAAATCTTTAATGTGGATATATAATTTAATAGAGCCTATGGACCTCTTTCCCCTTAATTAGTCCTTGTATCAACAGACTACTTTAACTAAGTTCTCTAGTCATTGATGAGTTATTTCAATGTGTGGATATCAAGAATGTTGACTCCAAATCCTTCATCTATTATTATTTTATTTACCTTATTCTCTAGATTGTGTTCCTCCATATACAAAGGATGATTGTATTCTGTTTCATCAAATAGAAGAGCATTATCTATAAATGTGATTTTGGTGTCACATGCATGCACTTCTTAGAAATAAGATTCAATAGGTCTTTCAGCAAAGCGAGAGAGACATCATTGACGAGATTTCCCTTGTTGTTTTTCCATCAATACTAGGAGACACTTCTGTTGAAAATTCACTCGTGTTCCTTCTTTGTCAGTAGGAGGCACCTTCATTGTTTCTACTTTATTAACATTGAGATATAATTTCTCGACAATGTCTTAAGAAGACTTTATGTCGAACATATTTGGTAAAAGTTCCTCTAGAGTTATAGGACGTCTGTGTTTTCGTAGTGATGCACTTCTACGTTTTCCCTCTTGGGGTGTTGGATCGATTTTTGCTTCTCCAATTTATTTACAATTTCTCCTCTTATCGGTTGATTGTATTATTTTTTTTCGTAAGCTTGACTTTTTGTGTGTTTGAATAGTTTTAAGAATCCAACCTTTATCATAATATGTACCATCTTGAGATTTATTTTTCCTACAATAACACTTCTTCATGTTTTTAAAATATATATATTTGGATCAGATTGAGCAAACTAAATGTGATAGAAATTTTGTTAGAACTATACTACTCATCACGAAAGTCAATTTTCTTTTTGTTGTCCAATCACATCGCTCTATCCTTGAAAAAAACATTTTTCAAGAAGAAAACTCACAAGTTTATGATACTTGTAATAGTTTGGGTCATAAGATTTTCCCTCTTTATAATTTTTACTTCATCTCTTGCAAGTCAATGAGCTTTAACTAAAGAATGAAACTTATCAAACATCACAGAAATATCAAAATCCAAGAAGGCATATTTTTTCCCTTGCATCTTCATTAGTATTGAGTTTTGATTTGAACGTGCTTCGAAAGTTGTTCACACATTTTTCTTCATGCCCTCATTCATGGTAAACTTCGTAGGCAACACATTAACATTCATGGATTCTTTGTTAACACATCTAGGAAAAAATTTGGTCCATCATTCAGGTTCATGCTTGTCCCTTCCTTTGCAAGGATTATGGATGAAAGGCATATCTTTTCTAGCAGAGATATGCTGAACTACATATCATGAACACGAGTAGCTAGATATTTGAAGGATCTTGGTTTTATTCCTTGAAAGAAGTAAAGAGTGTCACAATGCATTCCTTGGATATGCATTTCGATGTCAAAAGCTTCTCTTAGCCTATCTTTGCAATTTAGGCTCACGTTCCTCCATCAATTTAAGAAATCCATAATCGGTTCATCGTTTCTTTGGAGATTATTCATGAATTTTACAATTCTCACTATACACCTTGCGCAATAAAAGCTAGTGAGAAACTCGTGCTATAGTTTCTCCTAACTATCAATAGAATTAGACTCGAGATTTGTGGACCAATCAAAGACATTTCCTTTTAGAGAGGGGACAAATTGTTCGACAATATTGTCTCCATCAGGTTCAAGAATTATTACATGTCTACACAAAGTGTGCAAGATGTTGTTTTCGATTTCCTTTACCTTTAAATTGTTGAAATTGGGAGGTTGATAAATAGTAGGCATTTGGAAGTTATCAATTCTAGAGGTGTCTGGTTTATCATACATATGAGAAGTCTTGGAGGAGATTTTATACTTTAATATTGATAGATCCTTCAATAAAATCCTTCTAGAGATCGAGTGCCCTCATTTCCATCAAAAGAAACTGGCATCTATTTAGGTGGTGCTTTCTTCGCATGGTCTTCGATCTCTCCAACTCCAACATACTTTCTAGGTTCATGGCTCACATATCCATCTAAATATCCTTCCATCTTATCCATCAAGTTATCAATTTTACACTATTTGTGTTGTATATGCTATCACGCCCCAAGACTACCCCCGAGACGCGGACATGGGCCCTAGGACCACACTGATCCCAAGATAACCTTGCTAGCATGATCATGAGTATACTAAAGAATATAAAATCTTGCAGAAGCTAAATCACATTTAAAATGAAAAGATGGGGAATACCCATATACTAATACTATGATATATGAAAATACTGATGAGTTTTATACAAAGAAAATATTAACTCAATGCTAAGATGAAACAAACTATGTCTGAACATAGCATTTAAACTGCACTAGAAATATTGGGACAAGCCCCAGCTAAATCTAGCAAAAGCTGAAAGTAAATGACTAAAAGACTGAAATGAAACTCATGACTGTTGTCCTCGAAGAATGAGGACTTGCCACTGAATCTGCTGAATTGGAGATCACAAATCGATCTATGCATGATATGGATGTTGATAATCTGAACCTACATCACGAGAAGATGTAGCCAACCCGTATGCTCCGTACTATGAAGGTAACTAGCATGTAGGAAGTAAAGCCGAAATAAATCTAACTGAACAAGCACAAAGCAAGACTATAATCTGAACGTGATAATTTGAATTCTAAAGTTACTGTGCAATGACAAACTAATAAAATGTTGAAACTGATATTGAATATACTGATAAAAGGACAATTCAGAGAGTTTGAGTGAACTATGCGATCTAGAAATAACCGATAATAAAACCACATGAGCTAAATGTGGAGTCCTATGTATACTCCCTGTCAAGAGGACCTAAAGTACCGTTTCAAAGGTATAAAGACATGCTGGCATGATCACAAAATTGATTGCCTACATAGGGACTTACAACATACTTGGCTAGTATTATGCTACTCCCATTAATTTATGTAGTTAACTGATTATGTCTAAATATTCTTTAAATACTGGATAGCTCAAAAATAAACATGCAAATTGAGAAATCAATATTTAATCTGATAATGATGCATCAATAATTGAGGCATGCATAACTGAATAACTTAAATTCTGACCTAACATGCGTAATTCAAGAACTAAAGAAATACATATCTAGGGTTCTGAAATTCGTGTGATAATATGAGTAATAACATGATAATCTGATTTGGAACATATCTTTTAACAAATTCATGAACATCTGTTGTAATTATAGAAACATTGGGTTTAATCATGATAAGCGAATCAAAAACTGACTGAAAACTAGGGACCCAAGAGGCGAAAGGAACCCACTAGTAAAATCCCACATACTTGGTGATCAAATTCACAGAGAAACTTAGATTTCAGAGCTGGAACTGGTGGAACCTTGTTGCGTTTTTTAACGAGGGTTCTTGACCTTTTTCTCCTTTCTTCTTTCTAATTTTCTATGTTTTGATTAATTTTTTGACTTAGGTAAGTTTTGTTATGTTTCTCATTTTAAAATCTGATGATTTTGGGTCAAAACGATGTATCTTTATGTTTAAACGGAGTGGGAAAGACCAAAAGACTCCTGAGTTAATAGTTGTCGGACCAAACAATGACCTGGACTAATGGTCTGAGTTAATGTTAATAAATTTTTACTCGAAGGTCTACTTTTAGCATGTTCGGTGGCTATGGAAAGATAATTAAAATATCTATCTGTGGGTATTTCATCAGACACCTATTTTCATTTTATGATATGATTTTTGACCATCTGATGTTTCCCCCTAACTGTGTGGTATTTCTCACCAATGGCTAGACCTATCGACCGTAGATCAAACGAAGGTCCATACTAGTCAATTGTGGTTCATATCAGAGAATGGGTGAATGGGGTGTCGATCAACGTATACAGACTATAGACCGTAGGTCCTTCAATCGATTAGGACTTAGCCAAACTTTCCTGGGCTGAGATTTTGTGGGGCTTCTAACTCCATCGATGGGTGTGCAGGACGGACCGTGGGTCTGGCTACGGTCCTTCAATGGACACCGTCGATTGTACCAGCATATTTTTTGAAAAGCTGATTTTTGTTCTGTTTTTTATACGGGGTGTTACATTATCTACCCCTTGGGAACATTCGACCTTGAACGAAGACTAATTTAGCTGAAATAGAGGGAGAGAGTCACAACCTCTACTACTAAACACTGAGATTTAAGTTTCTAAATGAATTGAGTTTTGAGAAAATGATAATATGCTAAAAGTTCAAGTACAAACTGAGGGAACCTGATTGTAAGAGTAAATTTACCCATGAATGACTAGAAAACTGAGGAGGAACAAGTACCTCAAGCTGGAGAGGAATCGAAAGGAAGAAAGTGAGGATACTTGGCTTTCATGTTTGCTTCTACTTCCCAAGTAGCTTCCTCTACGGACTGACTCTTCCAAAAAAACATTACTGAAGTGACTTATTTATTTCTCAACTTTCTAACCTGACGGTCAAGAATCTCAACTGGTACATCCTCATAAGAAATACTATCCTTTACCGCCACACTCTCTAATGGCACGACAGAGGCTGGATCATTCATACAGTTCTTCAAGAGTGAGATGTGGTAGACTGGATGAACTGCTGCTAATTCTGCTAGCAACTCTAACTGATATGCCACCTTTCCAACCCTTTTCAAGATATTGTAAGGGCCTACATATCAAGGACTGAGCTTCCCTTTCTTTCCAAATCTCATCACCACCTCACCACCCCTTTCATAGACGACTTTCAGAAAAAAACAATCATCAACTTGGTACTCTAGTTCTCTTCTCCTTACATCTGCATAAGATTTCTGACGACTCTGAGTTATTTTAAGTCTTTCTCTAATTAGTTGAACTTTTTCCATAGCATAAAGGACTGAATCTAGATACTTGAAGTGCCCTCTATCCTAGAGTATCAGTCTTGCTTCTCGTAACAACTCTAAAATTTCCAAAGGTAACACCAAGAATTCCTTCAACTTCAGTAGAAAACTTGGAGCTAGTAGCCTTAGAGGCAATTGATTGAGAGTTTTTAATATTCGATGCTTGAGAAGTTGAGGAGAGAGGTAGAGATTGTCCCACTGGACGTGTAATAATTTTTAGACGATAAAATTCGCACCAAGAAAAGAATAATTAATAATGGAAAATTATGCAACAATCGTATTTTTCATTTAAAAGTGTGAGCGTTACAATCTCAATGATTCCTTTGAACGTCCTTCTAAAATATAAATTCAACGGATTTCAGCTTGTTCTTGAATCTACGATAAACTTTAACTTTGAATTTTATCTTGATCTTACCATTAACTTGAATTCAAGGACTTTGAACTTGTTCTTGAATCCAATCATCTTGATATTGGTTGGTCTTAAACTTTAGTGCTTGAATTAATAAACTTATAGCTTTATGGAGAGTTTTATTGCGTTTGTACCACGGATTTTTTCTATCTTCTCATTTAGAATTTTATGTTTTTTTTCTAAATTATAAGGACCCCTATTCACAGTTTTAGAATAGGGAAATTGCGAAAGGAACAGGATTCCCTTTGGCCAATTATATTTAAGTGACATGGTATATGGGTTTTATGGAGAGATCTTTCATCATTTGACACATGTAATGATCCTATTGAATTCATGTTTGACTTGGCATGCGAACGTCATTTTCCACGTGGCACCCAAAAATTAGCTTTTAGGATAAGGTGAAATTGAGCTCATCCATTATAGGACAAACCAATTAAATTGATATCGTATTTATTTATATAAATTATTACCCTAATTATATTAAAACAAAATATTTATTTGAACTATATATTAAAGTATTTAGTATAATTATAATCAGTTTATAAATTTATAATTAATAAATTTTAAATGATTATAGTAACATTTGTGCTTTTTTTTTTAAAAAAAAATACATGAATAATAGACCCTTTTGTATAATTTTTCCAGTAATTATTAGTCCTGGAGTAAAGATCTACATTCACCCTCTTTGCATCAATTTCTATTAAAGCCCATTTTTTATTTAAATTTTGCAAAGCTCCAACGAACCTTAATTGTTTGTTTTGGTTTTTTCTTTTCATAATAATGAGATTAGATGAAAGTCTATCTCTTGTAGACATCATAATAGATCTCTTCTAAAAAATACAAAGAACGCCCTAAATTAATTGTGTCGACACTTATTCAAACCATTTAAAACAAAAAGAGATTAAACACTCTTCTGTTCTACTATCTTTAGGAATTTAAACAATGAGGGTGATCCATGCAGTTATTCCCCTGTTTTTGTGGAGTAGCGACTCGTTCATCTCTTCCGAACAACAAATATGGTGCAAGATATGTTTTATCAAATTTAGAATAGCCTCAAGTTCAAATGAGGAAAATACAACCGAAACAAACCCAACCTTCGCTCTTATTAGAGTTTCTCCTCTACAACTCTTGAGAAATATAGCTTCAATTCTTCAAAATGAATCTCAGGCTTCACTCAATATAATTCGACTTTGCAAGTTAAGGGTAAAAAGGAATTCAAAATTGAAGAGCATCCACAATTCTTGCTAGAAATATCGAATAAATATCACCACTCTCCTTCTCATCCGGTTTATCCACCCTAGAACAGAGTGCATAGAAATGCCTCTTTCTTGAAACATCATCCTTTGGAACACTAGGAGCAACTTTCTTACCCTCTCTACATCTAGAAGCAATCATAGGACAATCTCTCACATTTTGTCCATCTTTACCACAACTGAAGAAACTCCATGTACTCAATAGACACTCACCATAATGTTTCTTGCCACAATTTGCACAAGTAGGCTTGCCCGCCTTGGAACCACCTCCTTTCTCAACCTTGAACTTAGCACTCCTAGATTCTCATTGAGATTGAACCTTCTTCTTAAACCTAATTTTGTGTTGATCACTAGCACCACTCCTTTTAACTTCTAGCCATCCTCCTAAGTTTAGACTCTTCAATTGATATTGCATATACCCTGGTCTAGCGAGGGCCTATATCATCAACATAGTTGTACGACATTTTTTTTCCACCACTAAGTTGGCTACCCCATCACAAACAAACTCATTTGATCTCTTGGATTTGACCAAAATAAGGGCATCACCTAAACAAAGTTAAATTTTCAAAGGTACTCTTCTCAACACTCATATTCCCTTGCTTGAGATTAAATAAACTCCTCCACCTTAATTTCTCTCCTCTCATGGGGAACAGACATACCAAGAAAGTTTCCTTAAATTATTCCCACTCAATAGGACTCGATCCGTCCAGCCTATTATCCTTCCATTGATTGTACCAAATTTGAGAAACATCCCTCAATTGGTATGAAGCCAACTCCGCCTTCTCCCTATATGTAACCCCTACAGCACTAAAAACATTGTAGAGTCCATTAAGAAACTCTTGGGGATACTCATTTACCTTAGAGTCAATAAAAATAGGAGGATTCATCCTCAAAATCTCTCACCTTAGAGTCCTCATGCCCTCGCAACAAAACCCTACCCAAATCATTTCCTATTAGCTTTTAATAGTCAATGCTCGGGCGATGGAACAAAGCCTCCCTAATCTCCCTATAAGAACATCTAAATAGAACCTCAATAACACACTCCTGCCACATTTGAAATGGATAAACTTGGAGGCATCTTGGCATTTGAGCAACCTTAGACCCTTTCCCCCTTGAGGAACTTTCTCACCTTGCTCACTGGATGGGGAACCTCCTCATGTCATCTCGTCTTCTTACAACCTTCTAGAGGCCATCCTTCTATTATTCATCTCCTAGAATACACAAGGAAACTCATAATAAAGATAATCATAATATTTAATCTACCGCACGACATAGGAGTATAAAATAAGGAAAACTCTATCGTCCCATAGCCTGTCATTCATAGAAGTGTCGATACTCACACCGATGGTCAAGACTCTACTAGATGTGACTTGATGAGACTTTTCGATTCCAAAGACCACTTTCACCAACCAATGATCTGATACTAAGATTTTCACTTCCCAAGACTACACAATAGAAGTAAGGGTAAAATCTCGGATTGTAACCGACGTACTCAACCTCTCAGAGGTATCATACAAGCCCTTTCCTATCATTCATCGCATAAACATAGTCAAAAGTAGTGCGGAATTATATCTTTAAAAAACATTGTACAGTCTTAAAAATCTCTTTCATATAAAAAGTATAGGAATGACTAAGTCTCAATTTTATCATCTTACGACATAAGAGTACTTGGGATACGACCCATACTTCAAATACGAATATAGAATTACTTAGTCCATTAGAATTTTGATGAATCATAAAACATGTTTTCCCCTCGGTTAAGTGAGGAAACCTTCATCTTCGCCTTTGACGATCTTCTATCCAAGTTCTTACTCGCAAAGATCCTTACCTACAAAAAACTATATAAATAGATAAAAGCATGGAGTTAGTACAACATGTGCTAAGTATGACTTTATGCATTAAAATCATCAAAACGTACATTCATTGGAAATATGCATATTTTCATTTAAAAATCATATCATAATCATAAGAACAACATTTAGAAACATGGAAACACATAAGATAACATTCAAACCGAAAATCATATTTTAGAGATCAATTTACAATGAAGTCATTCACTTGTACAGTAAATTAATTCACTAAACAGTGAAGATGCTTATTCTCAATAAGAACAACCTTTAGAATGTACTCTGCTCACTAAAGCTAAGCTAATCGAACATTCCTTAAGTCGACCAAACAGAGATCGCCCATACACCCTCTCTAGATGTGCCTAAACGACCGTTAGGATTACGTATAATGAGTCACATACACACATAAAAAGTATCATGAACATCAAGGTAAGATTCTTATACCAAAGGTGAACTCTAAGTCTCACTTGAGTGAATTGTGAAGTGACCACCCATACAATTTCTTATGCACACACTTAAGAGATACTATAGACTCCCGAAGATAGAATCATGCTCACATGATACATCAACACATATGTTATATGAAAGTCTCGTTCCAAAGGCTATCAAAAGACTTACTTAAGTAAATCAAGAAGATAACGTCCATAGTGACCTATTCAAGATTACCTAAATAGTCCTTAAGACTACCTAAGGCTTAGATCATATCCAAAAATCAACCAAATTCCCCTAACTAGTGTCATCCTCAAGACATCCAAAGATAAGTCATGAAGAGATCATCCCTTATGCCCTCTTAACAGTTTAGCTAAGAAATCCATAAGTCACTTTAGATTAGGCACTCATTTAGTTTCATACTCCTTAAAATAAGTCATTAGATCATAAAGAAACATACATCACATAAATGACATTAAAAAAATGATCTTAGAAGAGACATAGGAACTCCACAAAACACCTTCAAACTGTATCGTGCAATATCTAGATAGCTTCCCATACCACCACCTAAAATACTCTAATGCTAATAGGTATTCCATATGATGAGAATAGGCATAATCAACAAAAACCATTATACCAAGGCATGGAATCTGGAGTTCTATCCTACTCCGATGAGGTTGTTCTACTTGTAGAACTTGGAAACATCCCATGTAGGCACATGGTTATGGAATATGAAGGATATACTTTTTAATATAATCTCATACTTAATTAGAACTATTTTTCCTTACTTTACTCACTCGGTGCTTTCCTTAGTTCTCATATATCAATTCTCATTAAGGTTCATATAAATGGGTCCCATATCTAGTTCATGAACCCAATTACATTGAACCAACCAAAGCAAGGTCCATTGGGGCATATCTCACTATGTACACAAGAATCTCATCGAGCCATTCCTAAGGTATGATATGATGTAATTCCAGCCAATTAACCTTCTGTCCATCACTCATTACATCAAGAATACCATTACGACTAACTAGATCACGATTAATAACCTTACAATTTAGTTGAAGGTTCGATATAAATTACCTTCTTATCATAATTCAAGGTCTCACCTATATTAATTTATTCAAGACTAAAAACCATTAGGTTCCTATGTAAAGACATCACATATTCACATAAGCATCAAGTAAGGGACCCATACCTAAACAAATACACAACATACATTCATTTAATATAAATTGCCTATCTTCCTTTAGACTCTTAAAACTAACCCTTAACCTTATTTTGTAATCATATTCATTACCTTAACATTATCAACAATCACCATTTTTTTAGATTCATCTAGGCCCAATTTAGGCTCACCATGTATCACTCTGAGACTACACCATTTAACAATATAGCCATAACAATACATTATTAACTAAATATTGAATAAGGCCAACACATACTTTCCATATAGGTACATATGATCATATTCATCAAATTAACTACACAAATATCCATATAATTTCAAGTAGTGCCGACAAAGGCGTGGATTATATCATATTCTAGAAAGTCAAACGCCGACAAGGCCACATCAATTCACATATAACACGCGCCACCAAGGTGAACAAATCAATCATAACTATTTGAAGTATCAAATAACATCAAATAAAATTGGGCAGAAAACTTCTCCCTAATCCAAACTTCAATCAAGCCAAATAAAACAAATTCAATCACACAAGGCCCTTAACCCTGGCCATGAACATAATTCAAAGCACTAGCCATAAATTCCAAATATCTACTACATCATTTCAATCGAGTTTTAACGTAAAATATCAATTAATATCACAATTTAATACCATTCTTTATATCATTAGAAAATCCATAAGAAACTACATACAATTCAACAATCTGAGCTTAATATCAAAGTAATACCCAATCAGTATTCAACACAGGGTTTCATCAATTTAAAAGTTTCATAGGTAATTTATGTTAAAATCATAATAATAATTTCAATTAGATAATAATTCAATGTTTAAAAATCGTTTATGCAACAACCCATGATAGAATCGCGAAATTGGACAATACATTTTAGAAAACTTTGAAAAACATCTTGAGAGTTCTTATCCTTGATGCAACAAGTTTCAAGGATCAAAAGCCAAATCTCAAGGATGATAATTATTCACTTTGATGTAGAATTTCCAATCAAACCCCCCACACCCAGTTTCTTCATAATTTTTGACTTCAATGGATTCTTTGGGTTTTTTTAAAAAGTTTTGGGTTTTCAATTTTGAAGAATGAAGTCTTTAAGGTGGTTACCCTTTCTATACTTAATTTAAATGCCCAAAATACCCTTATATAAACCTCCATTGACTTAATTTTAAAGTGGGGTAAATTTACGTTTTCACCCCTAATTTAGCAGCATCATCTGCGCAGAAAAACAGCATAACTGATGACTTGCCCTCGATCAAGCGTCGTCCTTACGACTGGCCGTCACTGGCCACCGTCAGTTGTTACAGAAGCTGACCAAGGCTTATTTGTATCCATTGGTTAAGTATTCATTGAATAAACCCTTTCAAGGGGCGTCAACAGGACTACGAGTCGTCGACTGCTCCATTCTTCGGGGTCTGCCTGGGACTGCCTTGCCTACAGTTCTGGGCGCTTCCTCAAGAACCCTTAGATAACCCTTGGGAATAATTTTCCTAGTCGTTTCAAACGAAATATAATCGTATATAATCCTAATACTTATAAACTGAATTTCATCCAAAATTAACACGTAAAACTTGACAAAACAAGCCTAGACGGGCAAGGTCACTTCAAGCATATCTTTCGAATGTCATGGATATTCATGGTCGTTTGACCTCCAAACTTCTCGAAACTCAACACACTGCTTATACAGGCTATAATAACTCATATCAGGACCTTATAACCTCATGAACCACATATATACTCATAAAATCACATATGATGCATTTAGGTGACTTAGTCGTCGAATGTTTTGGTCGTCCATTGACGTTTGACTTCAAACGGACCTAATACTTTTGATACTTATTCTATACATATTCAGGATCTTATACCATCATTTTTGAAAAACTTTATGGAAGGAGATGTAGGTCCCCAATTGGGTAGTTTGAGGTAGGATATTCTTACATCCTTGGCCCTGAGACTATGCATGAGGATATGGAAAAGATGAGAATGATCTATGATAGATTTGCTACTACTTTCAATCTTCACAAATCTTATGATAACAGGAAGAGGGCTCTTGAATTCGAGGTAGGTGATCAAGTGTACATGAAGATATTACCCATAAAAGGGGTGATGAGGTTTTGTAAGAAAGGTATGTTGATTCCGAGGTATATAGGTCTTTATGAGGTCATACTGCGAGTAGGGAATGTTGCCTATGATCTGAAGTTACCAAATGACTTGGCTTCAGTTCATCCAGTGTTTCATGTTTTGATTCTTAAAAAGTTTCTAGTAATCCAGCATCCATCCTACCTTTTGAAAGGTTAGGAGTCGATGAGAACCTTTTTTATGATGAGGTTCCAGTTGAAATTTTATATCGCTAAATGAAGTAGCTGAGGAATGAGGAGGTTGCCACAGAAAGGCGTTATTGAGGAACCACATTGTTGAGGGAGCAACATGGGAGACCGAGGCCGACATGATATCCCATAACCCTCACGTGTTCAGTTTTTGAGGTTAGATATACTCTTCCTAAGTCTAATATTTTTGCGAATCTCTAAATTTTAGTGCATTAGTAAGTTTTGTTATTTTAAGTCAATAATTGTGTGTTTTATACTTCCACTATATGAGTTAATATGATTTCATTCTTACAATCATGTTACTGTTTTTGTATAGCATTGACATGATTTTTGTGTAATATAAGTTGTGATGTGCATTACGTTAAAGTGAGATCGAGAAGGAAATTCATCAATCTCAGATATGAAACTTTAGATAAGCTTTGATTGAGGTTCATCATCAAGAGTAAATTTTTATTAAGATATTAACAAAGATTAAAGTTTCAAATATGTTGATGTTTTTTTCGAAAATACCCTCTTTGTGTAAAAATGACCTGTAGTGTCATTCAGGGACGAATGTTCCGCTTCATTTTGGCTGGTGAAACACCTCTTTTCGTAGTGGGGAAGTCACTGGATTTATTGTTAGCTCACATGATCTATGTAGGTTAAATGATACAGATTTCTTTAATAAAGTAAGAAAGAAAGAAAGAAAAAACTAGGAAGATGAGAGGTGTTACAAGAATATCCTAATTCAACCTAGCATGTTCAAAGTGAACATGAGATCAAAGAATAAGAAATGTAAGTATAAAGTGAACTAAGTATGCCAATGATCAAATAATGGGCATATCCAACAACCTTTAGATTATGATATGAGCAAATAATGGGCATAGCCAATAATCTTTAAGTTATGCAAATGATCAAATAATGAGCATAGCAAAAAAATATATGCCCCAACATCTTTATATTATGCAAACAACCAAATAGTGCGCATATCTAACAAAGATTGGCTTATAAAGACACATGCCAATTAAACAGAATGGAAAGAATAACTTGTAACTAGGGTAGTCAAATCATTTCCTTAGTCTTTTTTATTAGGTATAAGATTCATTGTAGGAATGAGACTACAATGAATTATTGCACTCGTAAGTAAAACAGAGGATCAAAGGATATCGTTGAACTACAAAACAAAGAAGAAAAAATAGAAAAATAAACCGAGTATGGAAAGGGGAGCTGTCGACTTAAGGGGGAGTAAAAATATTAACTTTTGCTCGAGTTGTCTTGAAATTATGTTCATGATTCCAATGTCTTATGTTCAGATATAAAATGTGTTGTGTGCTTTAAATGCATGAGGCTATGTCATATTCATAGCCTGATTTATATATAACGAAGTAGGTGTAAAACCTTGAAAATCCAAGACACCTTGTAAATCCTATCATATGTGTCACGAGGTCTAAGTACTGTTTCTACGTCCATTCTTAATGAATATAAAACATTTAGGAGGTTTAAGTACCAAAAAGTTCCAGGAACGTCCATGACATTGGGGAAGTTGGTTTAAAGGGATGTTAGTGTACCTTAGCCTTTTTGACTAACTTTAACAAGTCAAAAATTTACAAAAATTGGTTAAAAGGTAGATAATAGGTGTTTTAATTGTTTCGTGGTTGAAATGTCCGGGTACGACTCCTAAAGATCAACAAAGGGCCCTTAAGGAGGACCCTTGTAGTTTAATGAAAAAATGTTTGGGAGTGTGCATAGATGCGACAGAACACAGCCCGTGTGTGGATCGACGGGGTTTCTATGCCACCGTCGTCCCACACTTAGGCTTCGTGAGAAGGCCCCTTCACCTGCACAACCTCTCAACCCATTGACGGAGTGTAAAGGTTCATGCTATGGTACACATGTGGATCGACATGGTGTCAATGCCACCGTCATCCCACACTTAGGCAATTTGAGGAAGCCCCTCGCCTGTACAGAGTCTGACCAAGATGGCCCGTCGATTAGGGTTTCATTTGTGATGGTCGAGTTTCCTACCTAATTTAAGTCGGTGACATTTAATTAGTAAGGGGGTTAGGTTTCTTAGTTAGGGGTTAATGTATTCTAATTAAGTTGATTTAAATCCCAATATAAATATTCCCAACCCTCATTAATCTAAAAAAAATCTCAAGTAAACACTCTTCTTTCTGTCTTATTTCTCTCTACATGAAGTCATCATTGAAGACTAGTAAGAATTAGAGTTTGGGCGATGGAAAGAGACGAATTCACCATTAAATTGTTTACAAATGTCAACATATGGGTTATATTCACCTTTGAGACTCTTTCGTTAAAGGGTTCCTTCAAAAATAAATTTCAAAAATTGAGTTTTCTTATAGGTTTCATTTAATTAAAAAATTGAAGCTCTGGATTGAGTTTTTAATGATATCTTAGGGTTTTATTGAGTATATTTACGTGTAAATCAACTTGTTAATGGTAATTGTTGATAATTAGTGTATTGAAGGACTAGGATCCTAATCCCTCACCCTAGTAGTGATCTTGACCTTATTTTATGTGATCATCCATGAGTTGGTAATTGATTAAATTATTATCCTAGGTGTATTATGATAAATTAAGATGAATTATGTCCCTACCATGCCCTCTTGAGATGTGATTTAGATTATGAATGATAAGTGAAAATGGGCCTATGTATCTTTTCTCAAGTTGTGATCTAGAGTTTAATTTGGTTTTATAGAGATTGCAATTGGATTGTTATCTTATTGGTATCATTGTGTGATGTGTTTTTTCAAATTTTTTGGTTGAGTATGGTTTGATGGTTACGGACCTTGATGATAGAATATGAGAAGAGTTGGTAAGTATTAGAATCTCTATCTTTACTTCCAATTTTTGATTAATTGTTGTTACTCATGATATTAAATGGAGTATGCCCTATACTAGGATATAGGGTTGTATGATGTTGGAATTGAAATGTATTGGACTATGTGGGAGGTTATAAGGGGTATGTGATATAACGGGATTGTTACAAACCAACCAATTTGCCTAAATATTCAATAAAATGCTAATGTTTTTAACAGAACTTATACATTGCAATTGTGATTGAAATTGATTATACTCATACAATTCTTATTGATCTAACGATGATAATGATTATGCAGGGGTAGACCCTATGGCCTAAATTAAGATATGATTGATAATTAAAGGCTTAAAGATATTTCGAAATTGGACTCTAGCTTAGATTTGAGTGAACTAGATAGAGGAGTGTCCCTTCCCACATAGGAAAGGTAGGAAAACTACACTACTCTTGATATTGGAGACTATAACACATGCTACATAAAGAGGGTCCAAACTAAATCTCCTAGTTCTTCTGCTATGTAGTTCCCATAGGAATACTAGTTAGTGTATCCACGTAGTTGCTATGTTTCATGTTTTGGTACTACCTTAAAAAGTAGTTCACCTTATTTCGGTGTAGGGTTTTCAGACACATGATTTCACACTAGCTCATGTGGTCTATGTTGGTTACGGCAAGATGTTTCCAAAAGCTAAAACAAATTAAAGGACTAGAACTCTAATTTGGATAACCTAAGAGGTATAGCTTAATCTTGGTAAGGGTATGGGACTCTACCTAAACATTGCACTGCATAGACTTGAGAGGAGTCTTAGGAGGAGGTTCTTATATATGTTGATGTTATGAAAATATATGATGTATATATGATGACCATGGATCACTGTTGATACTATATTTTGTTTAGTTCATTTATGACTATGCCTTGGGTTATAATGTTAATATATGGTGCAATGTAAACCTAAATGCCATGAAATGTAAAGTTGGACAGTGGTGATGTTTTATGTTGAGGGATATTGATTGTAGAACGGTATGAAGGCTTTGTTGTAGTCATTGCACTTGTTGACTTGATACAGGATGGTGAGTAGATGTTTGTTTTATTAGAATCTGTTTGGAATATTCTTCATCTTGTGGTATCATTCCTTGATGTTAAGGTTGTAGTAAAATCAAGGTTTTCAGGTATGTTGGAATAAGTATTACATGTAAGTAGTAAGCATGTTTAGTTCGTTGATATGACTTACTTGACTTTGAATTAAGTCTCTAAAGGTGTAAAATTGCATGTTTTGGGTAAAAAGTCCCTTTTAGGATGTTTTACTTGTGTATGTGCATAACATCCCTTAGTTAGTACATCTAGCATGTTTTGCTTGTGTATGTGCATAACATCCCATACTTAGTACATGTGGAGTAGTTACCCCTTTTTCTTCCCATTTTCCAAATAGTTTAGGATCCAGTCGTTGAATAATTTTGAAGGCGGCATTGTTGAAGGCTTGGATTATTCCTTTCACCCAAGTTGGGGTAGGTCCTCCACTTTCGAGGGCAATGCCATCCTCTAACTTACGGATTTTGTTATGATCTTATTCACTCTTTCATTCCGTTCCTTTTAATTGAATATTGTACTTTCATATGACCTATAAATGTCTTGTTGGATGGATGAAGGGCTATGCCCATATTGTGATATTTCTTTAGATGGTATGAGATGAGACAATTGATGAGACTATTTCTATATTTTACGTATATGTATGTGCAATAAAAGTAGAAGGCTATGTAACTTTCCTACACGATGGGTCTATGTATACTTAATATGAATATATATTATGTGTATGTATAGGTCTATGTAAACCTCTAAGTAGTGATAATGAACGTTTTAAATTTTTCAGCATTTTCAACCTATGAATGTAATGACACGAGACTAAGAGGCTAGTCTTAGTCCTTGTAAAGGACTACGACGCGATAACATCTAGGGGTAAACCCAGAAGTGACAAACATGGATCGTAAGCATGAGGTTGAATATCATTAATTTATCTCTCTCTCTACCACATCTATGTAGGTTTGTATTCATAATTGTTAGGCGCGCCATACTTATGAGTATGAACCTATATGATGCTTAGGAAAAAGTTGTTTTCTCATAAATCTTATATCATGCCGATTGTGTATACTTATGGTGTGATCTTGCATCTATTCCTAGTGTTGTGCTTATAGGAAGCATGACTTCTCGAAGGAATGCGGACTCGAAGACTTGAAGAGGAAATTTCCAATGCGGGAGCTCCACTCCATGGTGATCAAGTTCCTCCACTTTAAAAATATGATAATTTTGACCAAACACCGGTCAATCCTTCACCCTTGACAATTGGAGATATAAGGGCTGCCCTCATTCAATTGGCTCAAGACCCTATAGTCCAATCACAAGCCATGACGGCCTAAGCAAACCGGGAGATTCCTCCACGTCCTCATTAACAAGTCACTAATATGGCTTCCCATCCAAGGGACTTTACTCGAATGAACACTCATACTTGCTATTGGTCTAAGGTTGATGAAGACCTCCAAGAATTCATAGACGAGTTCTACAAGATACTATAAGCTATGGGGGTGTGTTCAAGTGAGAAGTCCGAGTAGGCCACATATAAATTCAAGGATGTGACTTAAACTTGGTATGTGCAATGGAGGGATAATAGGCAATTGAGGGAAGGTTCGCTGACTTGGTAGATCTTTAAGGCAACTTTTGTTGATCGGTTTTTCCCAAGAGAGATGATGGATGAAAAAGTGATGGAGTTCATCAATCTTCTCCAAGGAGGAAAGAGTGTCCATAAGTACTCTTTGGAATTCATTAATTTTTCCAAATATGCTCCTTCTTTGTTCTCCGATCCTAGAGACCAAATGAGTCGTTTTATAATGGGTGTGGCAGGGGACATACAAGAGTAGTGACAATCGGCCATGCTACATGACAACATGAGGATTTCCCATCTCATGGTTTATGCATGAAGGGGTGAGGAGGCACAGACTAAGACAAAAAGTAGAGATTCTAAGAGAGAAAGGTCATTTGATTCAGGTTCTTCAACCAATATGCTTGAGATACAAGACACGCGTAGATTTAAGAAACGGGTTTCTAATCAAGACCCTTCTAAATTCCCAAGAGCTAGTGGTGATAGGGTGTTTAACCCTAAATTAAAGAAAAGAAAAGGTACTATTTCTCCAATTGAGAAGCCAACTTGTGGAAACTATGGTAAAAAGCACTATGGTTATTACCTTAAATGGACAGATAATTGCTTTAGTTGTGGCAAGAGTGGTCACAAGATGAGAGAATCTCAAACATGAAGAGTCAAGACAAGGGTAGTGGTCAAGCTAAAAAAACTAGTTCTAGTGATGCTCCAAAGAAGAACAGCTTCTACGCTCTCCGCTGTAGGGGTGAGCAAGAGACTTCTCACGATGTGGTGACCGATATGTCGATAGTTTTCTCTCTTGATGTTTATGGCTTACTTGATCCCAGTGCTACTTTATCATTTCTTACACCTCTAGTAGCTAAAAAGTTTTATATTTTACCAAATATTTTGCATGAACCTTTTATAGTGTCTGCTTCGGTGGGTAAGTCAGTTATTTCGAAAAAAGATGTATAAAAATTGTTCAATAATGTTGTCGAATAAAGTTTCTTATGTTAGTCTGGTAGAACTCGATATGCTTGATTTAAATATTATATTTCTTATGGATTGGTTGCATGTATGTTTTGCATCCATAGATTGTAGGACAAGACTAATTAGGTTTAACTTCCGAAATGAACCCGTTGTTGAGTGGAAGTTGGGAAATTCTATTCCTAGGGGTTGTATTATTTCTTGTCTAAAAGTATAAAAATGATCTCAAAAGGTTGTCTATATCATATAGTACGAGTCTAAGATCTAGAATATAAAGTTCCTCCCATCGAGTCGATACCCGTAGAGAGAGAATTTTCGGAGATCTTCCATAATGACCTTCCCAATATTCCTCCCTTATGAGAAATCAACTTTTGTATTGATTTTCTACAGAATAAAAATCCCATATCAATTCCTCCTTATCGGATTTCTCCAGCAGAGTTGAAGTCTCAACTCAAGGATTTACAAGATTAGGGTTTTATAAGTCCTAGTATTTCTCCGTGTGGTGCTCCGGTTTATTTCATGAAGAAGAAAGATGGGTCCTTTGGAATGCCTATTGATTACCGCCAATTAAACAAGGTCACCATTAAGAATAAGTACCCTCTCCCTCAGATTGGTGACTTATTTGACCAACTCTAAGGGGTGAGTTACTTTTCAAACATAGACCTGATGTCGGGGTATCATCAACTTAGGGTGAGAGGGGAGGAATGTAGGAAATACAACCTTTTGGACTAGGTATGGGCATTATGAGTTCTTCTTCATGTCTTTCGGTCTCACTAACGCTCTGGCGGCGTTTATGGACCTAATGAATAAATTATTTCAAAATTACCTACATTAATTTGTCATTGTATATATTGACGATATCTTGGTATATAAAAGAATGAGGATGATCACATGGGTCATTTGAGGGTAGTATTTAAACCCTTAAAGAACACCAATAGTATACCAAATATAGAAAGTGTTAATTTTTGTTGAGGTCGGTGTAAAATTATCCTAGACCATTGAGTCCAACTGAGATTAGTAGTTTCTTGGGTTTAGCGGGTAACTATCGGAGGTTTGTGGATGGTTTTGCGTCCATTGCGTCTCCTTTAATGACTTTGATCAAAAAGAGTAAGAAGTTTGACTGATCGGAGGCATGTGAGAAAATTGCCAATATTGACATATGTTGTCCATCCACTCCGTGTTGTACCCTTATAGCGAGCACAAAATTGATGTTTAGTGTATGTAACGCCCCATCCTGAGTGGATTGGTATGTGGACTTCACACGCCAACACGGGAGGTGATCAGTTTTATGCATCTAGGTTAATTAAGGATAATGAGAGAAGAGAAATTACGCCATTCATGACCTTAAATTAGTTGTTGTGGTGTTTGCATTGAATATTTGGAGGCATTACTTGTATGGGGTTCATGTTGATGTTTTTACCGATCATAAGAGTCTCCAATATGTGTTTACCCAAAAGGAGTTAAATCTCCGAAAAAAGGTGTCTAGAGTTGTTGAAAGATTATGATATAAATGTCCTTTATCACCCCATCAAGGCTAATATAGTTGCAGATGCCGTAAGTCGTATGACTATGGGTAGTGTATCCCATCTTGACGACGCAAAGAAGGACCTAGTAAAGGAAGTACATATGTTTGATAGGTTGGGTATGAAGTTGGAGAGTTCTCTGGATGGAGGGGCTATAGTTCATCATAACTCCGAGTCATATTTACTGGTTGAGGTGAAGTTCAAACAACACTTTGATCTAGCCTTCGTGGAGTTGAAAGAATTGGTTACCAGCAAGTTGAATGAATCATTCTCCTTAGGGGTGGATGGTGTGTTAATGTACCAAGGAAGATTATGAGTTCCCTATGTAGATGTGTTGAGGGATTTGATCCTAGAAGAAGCACATGGGTCCAACTACTCAATTCATTCGGGCTCGACAAAAATGTACCATGACCAAAGGGAGATATATTTGTGGGAAGGTCTAAAAAGGGACATAGCGGAGTTTGTCATTACTGTCCGAATTGCCAACAAGTAAGAATGAACACCTAAAGTCGGGTGGCTTACAACAAGAATCCAAGTTCCTACTTGTGGAAGGAAGAATTATAGACGTTTGGGTCGGTTTACTCAAAACTCCCCAAAAAAGTCATATGATTTCATATTACGTGTGGTGGATAGATGACTAATCCACTCTCATTGTATTCCGATCAAGTTTAAATATTGGGGAGGATTATGCAAGCATCTTCCTAGATGTGGAGCGTGCCGCACATAGCATTCCGTATCCATATATCAGGATCGGGGCGCATAATCTCCACATCTAGATTTTTGGAGGTCATACCAAAAGGTTAGAAACTTGATTGTGAATTGAGCACCGCTTTTATCCCCAAACTGATGGTCAAGTAAGTAGAACATACGATAGACAAAACATTGAAGATTGTCTAGGGATTGCACTATGCTTTTTCAAAGGGAATTTGGATAAACAATTACCTTTGTGGAGTTTGAATATAATAATAGTTTTCATTCATCCATTTCCCCGATGTTCCCGATAAAGCCTGTATGGTAGTGGTGTAGGTCACATAATTGGATGGTTGAAGTGGGTCAGCCATCGCCTTATTGGTCCCGAGTTTCCAGTTGATTTATAAGGACTTTTGGAAACGATTCATCTCCATCAGAAGACCGGTTGTTGTAAACGACCTATAGTCGGCAAAAGTCTCATGTTGATAATAGGAGAAAGGATTAGAGTTTCAAGAAGGCGATAAGGTGTATTTGAAAATTTGACCAATAAAAGGGGTGGTTAGATTTTGCAAGAAAGGGAAATTGACTCCTCTTATTTGGGTCCCTATGAAATCTTGCAAAGGGTTAGTAAGGTTACCTATGAATTGAAACTTTCTAGTGAATTGGCTTCGTTTCATCAAGTTTTCCATGTTTCTATGTTGAAAAAGTTTATCGGTGATCCCGTGTCCATTCTTCCTATTGAGGGTCTTGGTCAAAGATAACCTCTCTTATGAGAAAGTTCAGGTTAAAACTGTTGATAGGCAAGTCAAGAAGTTGAGTGATAAAAAGGTGGTTTCCATAAAGGTTATGGAAAAATCATCTAGTATAGTGTGCAATATGGGAGGCCAAGGCCGACCTGAAGTCTCGTTACCCTTATCTAGTTGTTAATTAAGGTATGTTTTGCTCATTATGCATTTTTTTAAAAAAGATACAGTAACTAAACTTGAAATTTTTCTTTTTATTGTTTTTAGTTATATTGTGCAATTATATATGGTGAGTCTTTAAGAATAATAGGTATCATGTTGTTTGGTTAACTGTGATTATATTGAAATCAGGTCATGATGGTGGGACACATACGTGTTGTGAGAGGAAAGGCCTCATGATAAAGTGTTTTTGGCCTTATGTGTTGTAATATGAATTTTGATATTTGCCTGTTGACCTGGAATGATTGATGTATATTTTGATATTGTGAGGTTGGGATGCTCGTCTTGAGGGGTCTATTCAGTCCTTCAAAAGAATGTTGGTTGGCAATTCGGGGTACGAATGTTCCTAACGGAGGAAAAATGTAAAAATTTTTAAAAAATCGGAAAGACACCCATTTAAAGGCCTAACATAGATGTCATGAGTCTAAGCACCTGGTTTCAATCGTCCATTTTTGAAGAAATAAGGTTATTTAGGAAAGGTTAAAGAACCAAAACATACAAGAATGTCCATGACGTCAAGGAAGTTGGTTTAAAGGGATGTTAGTGTGACTTAGCCTATTTGACTAACTTTTCAAAGTCGGAAATGTACGAAAATTAGTGGAAAGGTAGTTCATAGGTTTTTTAGTTGTTTCATGGTTGAAATGTTTGGGCACGACTCCCAAAGGACCAACCAAAGTCCCTTAAGGAGGACCATTGTAGTTTGATGTAACACTGCCTGACAGTGTGCATCGATGAGACAGAAGATGGACCGTGTGTAGATCTAATGGGGCATCGATTCCACCTTCGTCCCACACTTAGGCTGGTGGATAAGGCCCCTTCACCTACACAGCCTATGAACTCATCGACGGAGTGTAGAAGTGCAGGCTATGGTCCATGTGTGGATCAACAGGGCGTCGATGCCACTTTCTTCCCACACTTACACAATTGGATGAAGCCCCTCGTCCGCAAAGTCTCTGACCAAGACGACATAGTGCATGACAGAGGGGGGCTGTCCATCGACTCACAGACGGCCCGTCGATCGGGGTATCATCTGTAAGGGTTGAGTTTCCTACATAATTTTAGTCGGTGACATTTAATAAGTTAGGGGTTTAGGGGGTTTAATTTGGGGTTTAGGGAGTCTAATTAAGTGGATTTCAGAACCCATCTAAATACTCCTAACCGTCATTAATCTAATGACAACTCTCAAATAATCTTTCCCTCTTCTCTATTATTTCTCTCTATATAGGAACTCACCATTGAAGACTAGAAAGGATCAGGGTTTGGGGGTTAGAAAGGGATGAATTCACCATAAAATTGTTCACAAACGTTAAGGTATAGGTTATATTTACCTTTAAGACTCTTTCCTCAAAGGGTTCCTTCGAAAATACATTTCAAAAGTTGAGTTTTCATATGGATTTCATTCAATTATGATATTGAAGTTATGGATTGAGTTGTTAATGATTTCTTAGGGTTATATTGAGTATATTTACATGTAATTAAACTTGTTTATGGTAATTTTTGATGGTTTGGTCTAAATTTAAGAATATCATCCTCTTTCCCTAACCCTAGGTACTAAAGTTCACCTATATTATATTGTGATCATTCAATTGAGTTGGTTATTGATTATATTACTATCCTATGTTGTTATAATCATTAAATTAAGATTAATTATAGGAGTATCATGCCAGTTCTTGAGATGTGATTTAGATTATGAATTATAATGTGAAATTTGCCTGTGTAACTTGTCTCACGTTGTGATCTTGAGTTGAATTGTATTAAAGAGTTTGAATTGGCATTGTTATATTATTGGTTATTATTGTGTGATGAGGTTACTCCCCAAGTTGGGTTGAGTAATGGGTCGATTGTAAAACCTTGATGATATACTATGAGGAAGACTTGGTAAGTCTTAGATCTCTATCTTACTTTCTAAATTGTGATACTTGTTATTAAAAGTCATGCTATACATTAAAGATACTTATACTAGGATTATTAGGGTTAAATGATGTTGAATGAAAGTCTGACTATGTTTGGCTGTGATTAAGGTGTATGTGATAGAAGCGATGGTGAAAAACTATCAATCTGCCTTAATATGCTATGAAATGCTAATATGTTAAACTCACTTATATGAATTATGATGAAAGGAATTATACTCACACAATTCTTATTGAGATATTGATGATGATGATAATACAAGGGTTAGACCCTATGTCCTAATTAATTTGTGATTGATAATTAAAGGCTTAAAGACCTTTCGAAAAGGGACTCTAGCTTAGCACCAAGTTAACTAGATAGAGGAGTCTCTTCCCACAAAGGAAAGGTAGGAACACTTCATTACTCTTTAGATTGGAGACTATAATGCATGGAACATAAAGAGGCTCCAAACTAAAACTCCTAGTTCTTAAGTTATGTTCCTCCCATAGGAACAATAGCTACTGGATCCACGTAGTTGCTATGTTTCTTGTTTTGTACTACCTTTGCAAGTAGTTCGCCTTCTTTTGGTGTAGGGTTTTATGCAACTGATTCTAAACTATCTCATGTGGTTTATTTAGGTTAGGGCAAGATGTTCCTAAACGGTAAAACAAATTAAAGGACTTGAACTCTAACTTGTATAATCTAAGGGGTCTAGCTTAGTCTAGGTAGGGATATGGGACTCTACCTAAACATTGCAGTAATTAGCCTTGAAGGGAGTCTTAGGAAGAGGTTCTTAAAATCGTTTATGTTATGGCTAATATGTGATATATATGATGACGATGGAACATTGTTGATATTAATGTTGATTAGTTCTTTTTATAAATTTCCTTGGGTAAAATTGTTAATATATGATGAAATATATAAACCTAAATGCCATGTAAAGTTTGCCGTGGTCATGTTTTTTGTTGAGGATACTTGATGAAGTAAGGTTATGGTTCTTGCTTGGTCATTGCACTGTGAACTGTAAGAACTTTGTAGTATTTTGTCTTTTTACTATGATATGATTTGACTCTTATTCATTCTTGTGGCATTATTTCCTGATGTTACGGCGTTGTAGAAAAATCATGGTTCAAGAATGGTGGGATAAGTATTACTTGTTGAGATAGTAAGGCATGTTAGTTTGGTTAATATGACTTAATGATTCTGCATTAAGTCCCTAAGAGTGTAAATTGTTAAAATGGCATGTTTTGATTAAAAAGTCCCTTTAAGAATGTTTTGCTTATGTATGTGCATAAGATCCCATAATTAATACATGTGGAGTACTAACCCCTTTTTCTTCCTTTTTCCAAAAGATTGTAGGTTACGGTCATTGAAGAGTTTTGAAGGCGACATAGTTGAAGGCTTGGATTCTTCCTTTTATCAAAGTTGGGGTAGGTCCTCAACTTTTGAGTCCAATGCCATCATCTTGCTTACAAATTTTGTTATGATCTTATCGACTCTTTTATTCCTTTCCTTTTAATTGAATATTGTACTTTCATATGACCTATACATGGTCTTGTTAGATTGATGTAAGGGATATGCCCATATTGTTACATTCATTTAGATGGTATGAGATGAGACAATCGTTGAGACTGTTTCTATATTTTACCTATATGTATGTGTAATAAATAAATAAAACTATGTAACCTTCATACACGAAGGGTCTATGTATACTCGATATAAATATATATTATGTTTATGTAGAGTGATAATGAAAGTTTTATATTTTTCTGCATTTATCCACCTATGAATGTTATCACATGAGACTAAGACACTAGTCTTAGTCCTTAAAAAGGAAGACGACGCCGGTTACGTTTAGGGGGTAAACCAGGATGTGACATTAGGAAAGTAATGTTTCTTCACTTTCCAAAAATAACATGTCCTGCATAGGAGGAGCTTTTCTTGATCACGGATAGTCATTATGTGTTTATGTGCATACACCTATACTAAGTATAAGTGTGTATTAACCCATATACTATTACTATTTTTATAGGTAAATGTTGTTGGTTGGTCTTCTAGTCTTGAGGCTATCCCTTCCTTCTAAAAGATTTTTAGTGTCATTCGGGGACGAATGTTTTTAAGGGGGGGATACTGTAGAACTTCAAAAGTTCAAGACCCTATATAGAGCCTCACATGTTGATATAAGGTTTATAACACTTTCACAAGGTATAAAATAATGTTACAAATCCATTTAGGAAGTTTTGGAGTTGAAACATCAATAAACGTCCATGAAGTCTTGAAACTAGTAAAATTTATCTAGTGAAACAAACTTAGGTTTCGGGAAGGTTTGGAGGTGTTGTAAGGGGTATAAAACTTGTAAAATGACTTTGGTTAGGTAAAACCATCTATATATATATTAAAAACTTCCAGGTCCGAGCCCTCAAGAGTCGCCTTAGGCATCCACAAAAGGACCCCATACTTGGCTTGGCAAGCTGCCAAAGCAGCACGAAAAATACACTGAGCAGAAACAAGTCTGTGTCGCGGACTTGGGTGTCCTAGGGTAATAACATCATTCTGCGTTGTGTTCATATTGAGGAATCCATTGTCTCAAAATTAAATTAGAAAATCATGCGAGAGCAGCTCCGCGTCACAAACTTGTTCACCGACGAAAAGCTGAAATTTGGATTTCAAGTTTGACCTCATTAAAAGGTCAATTCAAGCGAGGGGTCTTTTGGGTATTTCATAAGGGTCTATATACTTATATTATATAAGTTTCCCTCACATTTAACCCACTCAAATAAAATCCCAATATCAAAACCCAAAATCTCTCACCTCTCTCTACTTTCTCTCTCTATTCAAACTCCATTGAAGGAAGAGAAAATCTTGAACAAGAAGACCTATTTCTCAAGGATTTCACTTGAATTTCATTGATTAATATTAATTAAAATATGGGTTCTTCACTCTTGGTTTTCATATCTCCAAGAGGTCCTTCTAGAGTTGATTTCTAAAACAACAAATTCCAAGGGTTTTTCTATTCTAATGGGTTTTCTTCTAAACATCAAATTGGTGAATGATTATGATTAATTGTGATTTCCTAAACTAATTAAGTGTATATTGTTGACTAATTGAAATTTATATATGGAATTTAATGTAGATCATGTCATTTTCCCAATTCCCCCAAATCTTGGATCTTGATTATGAATTGATGGGAATTGAAGAATGTATTGATTGTTAGACTTCTTTTATCTGTTCTAATTCATTAATGGACTTCCTAGGGTAATTTATTGTTGGGATTGGATCTATTTATTGAAGAATTCATAATGAACCCTATTCCTTGAACTCTCGGTTATGAATTGAAGTTAATTTGGATAGTGTTGATGAAATTGACTTCATTATTGTGTTATTACTATTGAATAATGATATTAGACCCATTGTTGGGTTTAATTGGATGGTTGATGGTAAAACCATGGATGATGGCTTTTGAAAGAGATTTGGTAAGTCTTATGATCTCAACCCTGTACTTCAACTATGATTACTTTTGTTTAATGATGAAGTGATATTGAAGTGTGCCTTATGATAAGATTGATTAGAGTTGGTATCATTTTGAATTTAAATGTCTTCAAATATGGTTTATGAGTTGTAATCTAATATGTAATGATATAATGTTGGTGATGAATTGCTTATATGTGTGAATTGTAATGAAAGGACAATACTCATACAATTCCTATTGAGCTATGATGATGACTATATAAGGGGTAGACCCTATGACCTATAACTAAGTTATAATTATTGATGAAAGACATTTTAAAAGGGACAATAGCCTAGCATCGAGTGAACATGAAGATGAGGGATGATGCCTTCCCAAGGAGGGAAGGTAGGGTTCACCGTAATCCCCAAAGGGTGGATAACCTCATAGACTAAAAGGGCTATAGAGTTGATATTCCATGAACATCTCCAAGATCCCAATACATATGTTGATCACAATAGGAATCTTGATAGTGGATCCCTAGATGTGAATGTTTCATTTTTGTTGGTTCTACTTTGGCTGGTAGACCACCATCCATCGGTGTAAGGTTTTTCAACATTGGGTTCCACATTTAGCTCTTTTGGTGTAAGTCGGCTAAGGAAAGTATTCCCAAAAGAAAAATGAAGTAATAAAGTAAACACAAACTAGGGTGACTTAAGAGATTTGACATAGCCTAGGTAGGGGTATGGGAGTCTACCTATGTTTTGCACTAGTTTTCCTTGATGAAAGACATAGCAAGTTGTTATTATGTTGTATAATATATGTTATGTATGTGCTTGCTCTTACATGTTAGGGAAACTATGTGATAGGGGTTTACACTTAGTAAAATGTGGTTTGTTACTATTGTTAAAGTATAATGATGTTATCTCTTAATGATATAGTATGTTAAGTTGGGCATTGCTTATAGTTCTTTTTGCGTTTATTTGGTTGGGTAAGGTTATGGGGCCTAACTTAGTCATTGGACTAGTGGACTGAACGGGGGTGTGAGAGTGATGGTCTTGCTTAGGTTATGATGTAATGAACTATATTATATGCTTGCTGATATGTAAAATGGATGATAGAGTTTTCCTTATTATGACTACAATTATGTTTATATGCATGTTAACTTGACTAGACTTGGTATGGTTGTTCTTCCAATTTACATGGTCTTGACTTTATGTAATATGTGCTTATTGACTTGTGTTAGTTCTTTAAATGTGTATAAGGTATTTCTAATGTGACTTTGCATGCTTTGAAGTAAATGTCCTTTTTAGAATGATTTCACTTGTTTTATATCCATATACTCTTACTTAATAGAAGTGTGTACTAACCCATCTTTTATGTTTTTCTATAAATGTAGGGTCTGGTATTTGATATTATAGAAGGCCTTTATAGACTATTTGGATATTCCCCAATATTTCTGTAGGTCCTCACATTCCTAGGACAATGCCACTATCAAGCTGTTGATGTTCTTCTAGTTATAAGACTTCTAGATCTTTACTTTTCATTTGAAGAAGATTTTTTTATCAGCCTATATGAGGCTATTTGTTGTATAAAAGTATTTGTTAAGCCCAATTGTTTATTCGTTTTAGATGGTTTAATATGAGACATTCTATAGAATTCTCCTGATATTATGTTTCTATGCTATGTATGAAATATAAAAATAGAAGACTACGTATCTTCATATAAGAAGGGTCTATGTATACTCGATACATATATATGAGTGTAAGTAAGAGGTTTTGGTAAACCTCATTGTAGAAGTGAACAAAATGTTTTGAATTTTTGCATTTTTAACATATGAATGTAATGATGAAAGCTAAGAGACTAGTCTTAGTCTTCTTCGAGGACGACAATGCCGGTTTCGTGTAGGGGGTGATCCCCTGATGTGACACAAGTGTATCCACTAAGCTAGGACCTACAGGGGCACGTACTTACACAAACAGGATATTGATACTATAAATCATGACTTACTAGATGTGGAGGTTTCCATCTCACAACGAGATAACATCTGTGTTGGGCACCCGTACTTTTTAAACGTAAATGTTCTCTAGTGGTAAGCTGTATTTACTAAAAGTGAAGCCCTCACTATAATTTTCATTTTCACTCGATGCTAAGCTCAAACTTCCTTATTAAACATATTTATGCCTTTAAGTAGCATTAGTTCATAAAGTAGGCTTTAGGGACTTAGATCCCTTATATATCATAAAGCTCAAAGGTTACTAGGATGTGAATTTCCTTTCATAATAAAACCTACATTTATATAAGAATGTCTTTTCACATAATCATATCATATACATAATATAGTCTAGTTTTGAGTAACAAATTTAATAACACCTTTCAAGAGACTCACATTCAATATATTATCATAAACCTTATTCATTCATACAATCATGTGTGTGTATACATATATGAGAAAGCCTTTCACATAAACACCTTCAGACAAGAAATGTTCATACTTCAGTTATCATATACTTTGCATGAATAATAATACATAGGGATGCTTATGCGAATCATCCTTTAAATTATCACAATAATCACCTCATACTCATTATTATGCATGTAGTGTGTGTACATATTGGTCATCATGATCACATAACAGGAACAACCTAGTTGTTGAGGAAATCATCTTTCAAGGATCACAACACATATAAAATATCCCATACGTCATGAACAACTTCCATAAAGATAATTTAGGGACTATAGCATATTCAACATTTGAATAGAAGACTCCTAACATGAAAGGATCACATATTCATATAGCGGTTACATAGGTAGGGGTTCGTTCTATAATGGAATTCATCACAATCAAACATGTAGACCATACCTTAACCTTACATCATCATTCACATTCTACTGGACATCATCAATACACCTAGATAATGATACTATAATTGAGGATTACACATGTAACTTTCATACTCATGATTCAAGGACATGATCACAACATGTAAATATTGACAAGACGTAAACACCGCAAAAATAAGTGGACCATAACACACAATATCAATTCGAAAACTAAAGAGTAGGAAATTTGGTCAACTTACAAACATTCCAAGACATGATCATCATAAATAAAACATTAACAATTCATAATCAGTTGATGTAGATAACAATAGTTCTCAACAATAAATCATAAACTAAGCATAATTAAATTAACATCTTATTAAGATCACAAGACCCACATTATAGGATAAATTAAGATATTAAGGAGATCATTGTTTCTTCAAGGAGTTACTTTTAAAATTATTTTAAAACCATTTATTAATCATAAATCCATCATCCGAATGACTTTGAAAACCATTTGACAATGAGCACGTGTTTAGATTGAAAGTTATGAATTTTTATCTTAGAGTAACATACAAAAGTCTTTGATACAACTCCTTAGATGAAAGGCTAACTAAGGATTAAGGATTACCCTAAGAACACACTTGAAATCAATCCCCTAGCTTTATCTAGAGCTTGGTCTCTAATGGAGGTTTTCAAAGAAACATATTTGGGAGTGAAGGGTTTGATTTGGAGAATGAATTCGAATTTTGGGTTTAATGATTTTAACTAACTTAAAGCCCTAAATAACCTAAAATATTTGTTCACCAACTTATTGGAATGTGGGGTGAATATTCACCCCTTGGCTTAGTCGTGTCTAGACAGTAAGTTGCATGTCCATTTGGCGGTTGCGAAGGAGGGGTCATCATTTTTTTGATACTCTATCCTATTGCCCCGTCATTATTGACTGAGAATCCATGATTCGGGGTCTAAGTTCCCACAACTAAATGTCTAGCAACACCCCCATTTGACGAGGCGTGGATTACTAAATAGGGCATCGTTCGTAGGCGTTGTTTGACACTTCCTTGGAAGTCTTCTGCAAACTTTTGGGTCCTATTCAAGGACCCTTAAGATGGTCCTCATGGATTCGTAGCCGGACCTATTGACCCTAAAAAGACACAACAGACGCATAAGAGGACTGGGACCCACGTACCCTCCCCCACGTTTCATCCCGTTCCGTACCTTCCTTCTCCTTCCTTCCCCCTCACCGTTCCCCCTCCCTTATCCCCCTCTCCTATTTTCTCCCCCCCACTACTCCCCCCCACCCTTCCCCCCTCTATCCGTCCCCCTTCGACTCGTTCCCCCCCTCCCTACCCCCCCCGCCCGTGACTACCCCCCACACATATTCCATCCCGCCCTGACCCCTGCTTACCTTCTCTTCCCCCTTCACCATCCCCCCCCCCCCCGCTTTACCCGTGCCTCTTCTTCTCCTTTTCACTTCTCTATCTTTCCTTCCCTTTTCTACCCCACCCTCCTCTGAATTCCCTGTCTCCCCCCCTACTCCTCACTATTACTAACCACTCTGCTTCTTCTGGCTACCGCTATCATTCATTCTTCCTTTATCCGACCGCCCATTCCAACACTCTTCCCACCATCCTTTCTCCCATCCCCCTTTACTTATCCCTCCTCTTGCCTTTCTGCTTCCTTTACCCCCCATCTCCTCCCCCCCACCCTCCCCCACCTCCTCCTCCAACCCCCTCCCACTCTACTCTTTTCTCCCCTTCGCCCGCCTTTCCACTTCCCCCTACTCCCATACTTCACCCCCTTTCTTCCTCCTCCCCCTGCTCGCCCTTCTCGGTTCTCCCCTTGCCAACATCCTATGTTTTTTTCTCCTCTCACCCCCTCTAACGATTCCTCTCTCGCCCCTTCTTTGCCCCTATTCAATCCTTGCCCACTCCTCGTCTATCTCTTCCCAAACATCATTCCTCTTTCCCCCCCCTTCCCCCGTTCTCCCCCCCCCTTGCTGCCTTCTTCTCTTCCTCACCCCATCTACCCCCCCCCCTTCTCTTGCTTGTAGTCTCTCTTTCCCCTATTCCCTACTCCTTTCCTTTCATATTAGACTCCAAACAACACTTCGAATCAAGTCAAACATACGAAGGCACCCTAGAACACAAACGACTAGTTTCCAAACGTCTTGGCCATTCAAATCTTTGATGTTTCACCTCAAACCTCTTAAAACCAACTATTACCATGTTTTAACCTTATTAATAAGGTAATAAATCATAAATCTCATGTGACGCTCTCGTATACCCTAGTTCATTTTTAGGGTCTTTAAAGAGTATACCAAAATATAACCAATAAAAAATGAGTCCACATGATTTCAGAACAACCTCTTCATAAGGTCGATAAAAGTCATTGGGGAATTAGTTAGATCAAAAGATATGGCTAGGAACTCATATTTACCATACCTTGTTAGGAAAGTCGTTTAGGGAATGACAACAGCTTTAACCCTATGTTGATGATAAATTGACCTCAAGTTACTTTTTGAAAAGCAACTCGCACCTTGGATATTATAAAAAAATCATCAATTATAGGGTGAGGATACTTATTCTTTATAGCGACCTTTTTCAATTGTCGGTAGTCAATAAATAGAGTGAACCATGGAGGTATGCATGGTTGTATAAAACCCTTCTCTAGCAGACCCTTAAGTTGAGACTTTAATTCATTCAAATCTATTCTAAAATCTATTTCCTGTTTGGAAGGAAATCCGGGTAAATCATCGGTGAAGACTTTAGGAAATTTCTTCAGTAAAAGGACCTACTCTAAATGATAATCCTCGGACCCAAGGTCCTTTACACTCACTATATTGTAACCAATCCATCCCCAAAATGAAATCAAAGTTCAACATATCAAGTTCTATAAAATTAATGAAAGTAAATCTATTAGACAATAATATGGGACAACTCCTGTAGACTCTTTTCGACACAACAGTGTCACCCACCCGGGTAGAATAAAAAAAGGTTCATCTAAGACATCAGGTAGCATATAAAACTTCTTAGCCACTAAAGATTTACGAAATATAAAGTGGCATCGGGATCTATCAATGAATATACATTAATTAAAAATGCTTGCAACATACCGGTAACAACACGGCACAATCCTCTCGATCATGCCTAGATTTGAGAGAATAGAAGCGATTCTTCTTAGGAGTATCAAAACTAAGACCACTTGCTTGAGCTTGGTTACTCTCCCTTCCTTGAATCTTTCCCATGGGACATCTTAAACCATATTACAGATTTTTCCACAACCAAAAAAGTTATCCGTTCCCATTAAAAACTTACCCTTATGCTTCTTGAAACGTTTTGTACACTATGGGATCTCACATGATCAACCACCAGCTTTTCCCCCTTGGGACCTAGGTGTAAGACCCCTAGCTAGGATTTCTAGAGCCACACTTATTCCTATACTCTTGTTAACATGTAAATTAAATATTTTAAAGTATGCATAAGTTATTTGAAGTCATTTGGAAGTCAAATATCAATTGACGACCAAGATGTTTGACGACTAGTCACCGAAGGGGCCTTATGTGTTTTTATGAGCTTTCATGTGCATTATTAATATATAAAGTCCTTGTATGAGTAATAATGATGCTTAAGCATTATATCAATTTTTATGAAGATTGGATTTCAAATGAAAAAGATGTTCAAAATTTAGCCCTTGAGACATGCATGTGTGTGTCTTGAGTTTCCTAGCATGTTAGAAGGTATTTCCTGTAAATGTTTTGGGTGAAAATGTTGTGGAAGATCCTTAACATTCTAATGTGTATATTTACGTTACAAACGTCCGGGTACGACTCCCCAAGGGCCCCGTAAAATGCTCTCAAGGAGGACCCAAAGTTTGAAAAGACAATTCCTTGGCAGTGTCAACCGATGGAGCCAAGGGATGGTCCGTCAATCCACCAATGCCTTGTCGTTGGTGAAGAGTCGTTTGGTAATTATCCTGGATAATTCTCAGACAATGTAAGGTCTCATACCCAAATGACGGAGCCACCAATGGCCCGTCGATGGGCCTAAGGGGTGTCGATGGTTGGCCATCGTTTCAAGCTCCATTTAACTGCATGTGCACTGTCCCATTATGGGGTAAATGGGAAATTAACCCCATATGCTAAATTGACCATACATGGTTTATTTGGTTTTTTTTGGTGTATTTAAGTGATTATAAACGTGACAACCCCATTCCCAATTCAATTCATACATATTAGACTTCTCTACAAAAATATTCTCTCTAAAACCTCCTTTGAAGGTGAAGCTCAAGAAAATCTTGAAGATGGGATTTACATGGGTTCTTCACCATGTTATAGAGGTTTTCATCTACATTAAGGTATAGTGATCCTTCATATCTAGTTAATCTTCCATCAATAGACTTCCTTTCAATGTTTTTGAAGAAGTTTCATGATCAAATCTCTTCTTCTTCAATCTAGCGATGGATTCTTCCTCAAAAGGTTTTCAAAAGCTTAATATATATATAAATTTATGTTAATATTATGATTGTAAAGTGGATTTAAACCCAATTGCATGACGAACCCTGCCCTTCAACTCTCGTATAAGCCTAAATATGGGCATCGTGATCGTGACTTTTTATTGATTGAATAATGATTCTAGCATATTTATTTTATTATATATAATGTGTATATTGTATATTTATGGTTAATGTTTGATGATTGATCCATGTGGATCATGGTTCTATGGTTAGGAACACTAGCCTATGTGCTTCTACATGCTCACTGTAATCTCGATTTCTTGGCAATTGTAGTAGGATATCATTTAAGTTATGGTATATTTAACTACTATATTATATGTTTATTATTTATGAATTTGGATTATGGGTAATTTATAATCAAATCAATGGATATTGGTATGTGATCTATGTTTCTCTACTTGCTAGTGAATTGATGATGTAGGGTAGATGTTAGTAGCATGATCTTTTAGTAGTTTATGTGTGACTTTGAATATGATTAATTTTACTTTAGTTACTGCCTATAATGTGTTATGATGAGGGCTTATGTGTTGTGTTCCCAAGGTTTATTAATACTTGAAGAACTTGATCTCTATTTCTTATAGAACAATATTCACTAGTATATAGACTCTATAGAGTGTGAATGTATGATTTAGTCTATGATGAGATAATTGTATCTACTGACCTATATTGTATTTTTATGAATTAAGGAGGTTTATCATTGATGAACCATGTAAGGAAAAATTGTTAAGAAATCAACTTCCCTTTAGATTCTATAAATTGAGGATGTAGTGGATTTAATATGATCTTAATCTTGTTATGATTAATATACAATTTCGATTATGTTAGTACACCTTTAGCTACTTCCATAGATATGAATTGTTGATGAAATATGGGTATTGTTCATTGATTACCAAAGGTTGAGAAATTTTTGAGATTCCTACTCTTCTACTTTTTTTAAAAGTATTGGTAGTTGATGAAGCCTTTTATGGCTTTGTGTGGTATGGTACATTTATGGTGGAGAATTTCTCATATAGTTATACAAATACACTTATGCATTTATATATGAAAATGTGTTACATTGATGTGTTATGTCAAAGGTTTGCTCACATATAATTATACACACACACGTGTATGATAATCTAGTCAATGGATGGGCCTTGAAATGGTTGTTCAAGTGTACCCTAAACTAGATAGGTGCTTAGATATACTATGTCCATGTTAAAGGGTTTCTCAAATGATTTAGGTTAATTAATTCTCATCTATGACCTATGATCTAAGCATATGATGAGATGAATCTCCGAAGCCTAATTTTATAAGAGGAAGTTGAGGGGTGTATCTTCCTATAGGAGGGAGGTCGGTAAGCATAGTCCTCACGTGGTGGTAAGCCTCATAGAACAAAGGTCATAGAGTGATGTTTCCATAATGGATAACTTTATTCTATATTTGGCATAAAAAGGGTTTCCGCATATACCTCCAAGTTCCATAACTCTTCTTACCATATAGGATCTAGTAAATGATTTCACTAGTAGGCTAGCATGTGTTAATGTTATACCTTGTCTAGGTAAGAACGCCTTTCCTTGGTCTAAGTCTCTACAACACAAAATTCTATGTTTCGCCCATTGGCTTAGTGTCGGTAAAGGCTATAGTTTCCCTAAAGTAAAATGGATAATGGAAGTAATGTAAGGACCCTAACAAGGATAACCTAAGGGTAGTTGCTTAGAGTAGGTGGGGATATAAGACTTCACCTATGCATAGCACAAGTGGATCTTGAGGTAATTCCTAGGAAGGTGTTCTAATACATGTATATATGTACATGTTTCTTATGCATGACTTCATAGTAATTGTCTACTTGTTGTAATGAAATGCATGGTATGAGCCCTAATTGATCTAGGCGATGTGGTTTTGTTCTAATATGCACTATGTTGGTCTTAATCACTATATGATTGTCACATCCCAAAACCACACCCTAGAATTTAGGGGTGATCTCGGATTGCAACCGGCGTACTTGACCTCTCGGAGGTCTTCTGCAAGCCCTTACATATCATTCATCTCATAAACATAGTGAAAAGTAATGCGGAATTAAAACTTTTGACAAAATATATCATAGTATTTAAAAATATCTTCCCTATAAAGTCATAGGAAATACTAACTCTCAATCTCATCAATCTTAAGATACAAGAATACTTCAGAGATGGCCCATACTTCAAAATATTCAAATACTTAATATAATACAATACTTCAAACGAAAACACAAAAGACATATATGCCCTCAAATCAAATGAGGACATACTTCCACTTCTCTTGAACGGTCTACGGTTCAAGTCTTCACTTCAAAAAATCTCCTCATCTACCAACAACTATAGAGATAGATAAAAGCATGGATTAGTACAACTACATGTACTAAGTATGGCATGATGCATAAAACTCATGAAAGAAGGCATTTATTTGAAATATGCATTTTTTTGTTTATAAATCATATTATAAACATAAGAACAACATGTAACAACTTAGAAACATATAAGATAACTTTTTAAGAGATATGATATTTTTTGAAGCATTTTACAGTATCTTCAATTCAATGTACCGTGAAATCCTTCATTGTTACAGTGAAGTACTTTCTCTTAACTTTTAACTTCTTCTAGAATGTAGTCTCCTCACTAAAAGTTATACTAAGACCCACTTAAGCAACATAAAAAGATACCACCCATACAACCTCTCTAAGCATACGTAAATGACCCTCAAGAACACTGATAATAAGTCACATACATGATTCAAGACATCAAACATATAAACATATAGATAATATGACATTTCCTCATCAATTGCTATGAAAAAACATATTTAAGAAGATCAAGAAGATAACATCCATGATTGACCTCTTCAATACTATCTAAATAATCCTTAAGACTTCCTATGTTCGGATCATGTCCATATAATAAAAATCTTCCCTGATTAAAGACATTCTTCACTCTCTAGTAAGATACGACAGTGACATTCCTATTCCCCTTCCACCTTAATTCTATACAACCATTAACTACTTCTTGATAAAGTACTTATCCAGTTACATTACTTCATAACATAAAATCATAGTTCATACGTTCATTAAGCTCATACATCACATAAAGAACATTCAAGTAATGGTCTTAGACAAGACCTTGTGACTCTAACTAACACCGTCAAAGCCTATTTTGCAATGTCTAGATAGCATCCTATACCACTACCTAAACTTCATAGAACTTCTCTAATGCAAGTAAGTATCCCACATAATAAGAATAGGCAATAACTGTCATAGACCATGATATCAAGACATGGAATCCGGAGTTCTAAACTATTTCGATGAGGGTGTTCTACTTTCCAAGGGTAGAAATAGGAAACATCCCATGTAGGCACATGGTTAAGGAATATGAAGGGCTTTTATGCACTCTAGTCTCATACTCAAGTAGAGGTACATTGTAATCTAGTCTCATTCTCAAGTAGAGATACTTCCCATAAAATAATCAGTCAGTGAAAGCCTTGGTTTTCATAGAGTAATTTACTTTAACGGATCTTATGAAGAGGTTCCTTATCTAGTTGATAACCCAATGACATTCACCCTACCAAAGAGGTCCACTAGGGGTACATTTCAATGGCGACTAAGATAACTAATTATGCCTTTCCTGAGGATTATTATGATTCAGTTCCATCCAATTAACGTTAAGTCCACAATTCCTTAACATAAAGGATACCATTACGACTCTCGACCTCAACATTTATAATATAACCTTTACCACATACATGACCTTCTTAACATCCTCTAAGGTCGAACATATCTTTCATTAATACATTACAAGGGCGAACTAAGCCTACCTTATCAAAATATATCATAAAAACTCATAACATTCATTTCATTATATCAAGTAAGGGACCACAAGTCCTACCAAACAAGAGGCACTACAGTCTTCACCTTGGCAAATATAGCATATCATTCCTTAAAGCATCTTTGCGATGACCCTATCATTATTTATGTCACCCCTATACATGACGACAACATCAAATATAAAAAATTATGACTTATATAGTCATGTGGGAACAATCATGCATCAACCTAAGGACTACCACAGATAGCACATAGTCATAGTCTCACATGATCACCTAAATCACATCCAATAGAACCACATATAAATTCTCATTCTTAACCATCTAAATAGATCCTCCTACTTTAACCATAATCAACTACACAAATACACACATTACTTAAAGTATTTTGCCGACAAGGCCATCATCATCATAATACATAATGTAATGCCAACAAGACCAAGTCAATTACAAGTAAATCACATAACACCGGAAGCATAAATGAACCATACCAATAATAACATAATTTAAGTATTAACAATTTAAATATAAACGGAATAGGGAGGCTTACCACCACAACATCCTCAACACCTCAACTTGATGATAAATCATCCAATCCAATAACATAAGGCCCTTACACACGCCCATGACATCAATTCAACATAAAAACAATAATAACTTATTCAAAAAAAGTCAATTAAATGTAAATTCATCAATCTAATAAAACCTAGATATCAATTGAATACAACTATTACATCATTAGATAGCCCATATAAATCTACACCATAATTCAACAACATTAGGTTAATCTCAAGTAACACATAGGTCAATCTCAAGTAACACATAGTTCCAATTCATTGGTTCATAGGTAATTTTGGTGAAAAAAATCTATAAACATCAATTAAATGATCATTCAATATTTAGAAATCATTAATGCTATAACCCATGGTAGAATCATGAAATTGGACAATTCAACTTGAAAACTTTAGAAAATATCTTGTGAATTGGGGCTACTTGATGAAGAGAGTTTCAAGGATAAAAATGCATACCTTGATGAATCTAATTATTAACTTTTATGAACAATATCCACTAAATTCATCACTCTAAGCTCTTCCTTAACTTTGGACTTCAATGGAGTCTTAGAGGGAATTTTATGGGATTTGGGGTTTTGATTTTGGAAGAATGAAATCTTTTAAGTGTTAAACACTCATATAAATGTTTAAAATAAACAAAATACCCCTTAAAAACCTACAAACCTTCTATTTGGAAGTGGGGTGAAATTACACTTTCACCCCTCACTTAACAATGACTTGCGCAGGAACACAGACCACCATCGACGGGGCGTAGGTCCATACACGGGTCGTGCTATCCTCCGTCGATGGGTTAAGAGATTTTGAATTGGTATGTTAGATCCATAGTATAATTACCAAATGAAGTGCATCACCTATGGGGCATTGACCTGGCAACTGGCCATCGATTGCCTTTCGTAGGTGGACTGCCTTCGGCAGTTTTTGCAACACATCATAGGTCCTTCCTCAAGCACCCTTGGATGGTATTTGGGGATGTTTTCCCGGATGTTTTCCAACCTATATATTATCTTATAAACTTTATCATCTCTCACATGAATTTCATAAAAGACAAACAGGTAAAACTCAACGAAATCTGCTTAGACACACAAGGTCGTTTCAAGGCACATCATTTGAACGTCACGGACGTTCTTAGACATTTGACCTCCAAACTCCATGAAACATGACACACTGGAAATATATTCTATTATAACTCATTTAATAACCTTACAACCTCATGAATAACATCTAAACACATAAAACTACATATGAGTTACATAGGTGACATAGTCATCGAACGTCTTAATTGTCCCTCGATATTTGACTTCTAATGCACCTAAACTCTTAGACATTTCCTATTTAATACATTATAGATATAGTTAACCTAAGTCATTTTTGGGGTCTTATAATGATGAAGGTATTGCTTGACATGAATGAAGTTGTGTTCAGTTGCTATGTTGATGTATAAATTGGATCTTAAGGCTTGTGGTATCATAACTAGGTTTACTTAGTATGTCTGATTTTTTGGAGCTTCACATGTACATTGCACAAGTATACTTAGGTTGGGATTGTGAGTAAAGTCTCATAAGGTTCTATGTGAAGTTACATTAGTATATGTGCAAAGTTAATAGAGTTCACTATAATGTCTTTATGATCTTGACATTAAGGTGTCTTATGATGTACTATACATCTATGGTGGTATGTGTATGCTTATGAGATTGTATGTATGACTTCCTTGTGTCCTTTAGGCGATGCATTGCACACAGTATTACTGGAGAGTTACTTGGGGGAATATGATAGTAAGAAGAATAGGATTCACTGTAAAACGAGATAGCTCACTGCAAAAAACAAAATAACTTATAGTAACGTGGTAGTAAAATTCCTTAAATGTAATGTGTGATTTCATATTATTTATGACCAAATAATATGCTTATATTAAATATGTGAATGATATAATTCTTATTATATAAAGGTTTTATGAAGTTTTCACAATAAGGCATGAAGTATGATTTGAAGAAAAAATGTCCCTTTTAAATGCATGTTTTTCATGGTTGCCATACTTAGTGCGTTCTTGTACTAACTCTATTATTATCTACTTTTTACCCAAAGTGTAGGTTATGGATGCTTAAAAGAATGTCTCTATAATTTAGGAGCTTGATTAGTGATTCCTAAGCTCAAGGAAAAGAATACTTAAGTCCAAGGATGTCAAAATATCTAGGTTACCATAAAGTCAATTTATTATTGTCTTTATGTATTATTTTGTAAGGATTGTATCCCTAATTTACTCTTATATTGTTGAGTCTAGGATAAATAAAAGAGACTAGGTTCTAATATTATTTGTGATATATATATATATGAAGTGAAGTTTCTAGCATATGATGTGGTATGAAAAGTTTTAAATATTCTGCTAATTTACCTATGACAACGCGATGAATGATAAATATGGGCTTGTATAAGACCTTTGAGAGGTCAATTATGACATCTTATTAATAGGGGGTTGTCTCCGATCATGACAAATATGGTATCAGAGCATGAAGTTTATGAAAGTGGTTTTAGGTTCTAAAAGTCTCATATTGCCACATCTAGAAGAGTCTCGACCATCGGTCTGAGTTGTGAAACATCAATGAGAGAGAGGCTATAGAACGTTAGAGTTTCCCTTCTTCATCATTCTCATGTCATGCCATAGAACTTAACTCTATAGATCTCTCTCTCTCTGTTTTTCTTGTCCGATGGTCTTTTATTTGTGTTTTCTTGGATGATATGGTAACTATCTGCTTGAAGGATAAATGGTGAGTTTTGATTCTTATCTTTATTTTATGGTTTCATGAGTATGTGTAAAGGTGTAATTTGGTATGCTTTGATGATATGATGTCCTTTGCGACTATGTATATATATGACTTATGTGAAATGACATGTTTTTTTTAGAATTATGTGTCATAATATAGATAAAACATGTTAGAATTTATTATGGTTAAAATGAGTTTACCTTTTGGAATGGTATGATACTATATGGTTTTGCATGATGGTAGCCTAATGTTATGATTTCAGTTTGAAATTCTTTGTGACTACCTATAGAAGCATGGTGCCTAAGTATATGTATAATCGTTCAAATGTTGCCTTTGTTTATATATTTGAACCTTAATGATTTCTTTACATGGATTGGAGTCTTTTGAGTAGTCAAGGTCTTAGAAGTAAGGATAACATGATTGTCCTCGTAGGGTGATGATGTGTCTTTGATTTACCTAGAGGTTACCTTTCTATAAAGTTGAAAGAAAAGAAAAAGGCCTTATGGCTAAGTCTCCTCTATTGTTCCCTCTAATTTTGTATGACCTTGGAGTCTATTGTATTGTATAAAAACCATATGTGGTTGAATAGTACTATGACTTAACTTGATAATCGGGGGATAATTTTCCTAATGTGATGAGGTTTAGAATGCCTTGGTGTTCCTTTGTTGACTTATTGTAATTCCTCATAAAGTGGTAATCACTTTTAAGAGATAAAAAGGAAGGTTTATAAATTAAAATCCTCTTGAGTTTGGGTTAAGTTTCTCTTAATGAGTTTTACCCTAAATGGGGGATGGCAATGTGAGTAGTAAAGTTGTAGATATTTCTACCTTGTTCTTTTATTCTTACTTTAATTTGAAACTAATGAATTCTTAGTAAGCTTATTCCTGATAGAAGTCTTGTCTAAAGTATGAATTTCATGACCTCTATATGTTTGGTATGTTTTGATTGACACTATATTGAGATTATTTTGAATATTCTAAAGTATATTCTAAAGAAATTTTAATTAAATTCATGGTTTTTTTATGTTGATTGTGCATCTTAAAATACTAGTAGTGCATTTGACTTAATGAGATAAGTTAAGAAATATGTTTTAAGTTACTTATAATGTGTGGTTTTTATGCCATTAATGAAAAATTTGAGTCAGCTTAAAATGAAAATGCTGAGTCTCTTGAAAACCATGTGACTTTTATAATTTGGAAAACATAATTGTAGGGTTACTTTTGAAAGGTGAAGGCATGTCTAGCTATTATCCTTGTGTGTGCCTATAAATTGTAAGACTTAACATAAATAATACATGTTTATGAAAGCTAGTGTGTTGTGCTGAATTAGAAATTTTATAAAGTTGACCTTTGTCCATTGTTGGGGTATGAAATCAAGAGACATGTAAGGGTATTGAGGATAAAGACTTTCCTCCATAAAACATAACTAAGCATGGTTTGGTTGATTAAGGTCCCATGGCATTATTCCTAACTAATAAGAATCCATTATCAATCTATCTTACACAAGTCTATGTGTATTGAAGTATGAGTGCCTACTTGTTCTTGAGTGTTGTTGAAATTTCTTAATTGTGACTTAAATATGGTTTCATAATGAGTTCTTAATAAAATTAAGTGTTATGACTCTTTTATTGTTAGGAGGAAGAATGTTCCTCCTATGAACATGATAAGAGCCTATATGTGTTGATGCATTAAAGAGTGAGCGAAAAAAGGTTTTTCTTGCTTGTGTTACATTGAGTGCTAAATGGCTTAAGGTTTTGTTACTTGTAATTTTGGTGCATTAACTTCTATATGATGATGTTATGACTATTGCAAGATTTTCTATGATTAATTGAAGTCTTTGTTATGAATAAAGTGTTCTAAGTGTCATTCGAGGACGAATGCTCCTAAGTGGGGGATATTGTAAGACCCCCAAAATGATCTAAGGTTTCTCGATACTCAGTTGTGTATATATGATTTTTAACATGTTAATTAAGTTTTTTATAGTATAGATGAGTGATTTCAAGTCAATTGGAAGTCAAACATGAATGGATGACCAAGACGTTCAACGACTAGTCACGAAAGGGGCCTTATCTGTCTTAATGAACTTTCACGTGTGTCATTGGATTATGTAATAATTATATGAGTAATAATTATGCCTATAGGAATTACTTTTAGTTTTATGAAGATTGGACGTCAAACGTCCAAAACTTCCAAGACGTTCGAAAGTTAGCCCTTGAGACATGCTTGTGTGTCTTGAGGTGCCTAGCATGTTTGAAGGAATTGCGTCTAAATGTTTTGGGTGAAACTGATGTGGACGTTCCTTTACATAATAAGGTGTATATTTACGTTTGAAACGTCTGGGTACGACTCCTTCAGGGCCCCACAAAAAATCCCCCAAGGAGGACCTAATGCCTATGAAGACACTGCTTTGGCAGTTAACCAACAGAGACAAGGGATAGTCCGTCAGACCACCAATGCCCCGTCGATGGTAAATATTCAATTGGGACATATGGTATGTTAATCCTTCATATCTAGTTAATCATCCATCTAGAGAGTTCCTTTCAATGTTTTCAAAGAAGTCTCATGATCAAATATCTTCTTCTTCAATCTAGTCATTAGTTTGTTCTCAAAATATTTTCAAAGTCTTAATCATGATAAATTGATTTTCATATGATAATTGTAACGTGGATTTTGATCCAATTGCATTATGAACCCATGTCCTTTTCAACTCTCGTTTTAGCCAATGTATGGGCATTGTGATCGTGTCTTTTATTGATATAATTATGATTCTAACAAGTTGCATTTATTATATCTAATGTGTATAATGTATATTTATGGTAAATTGTTGATGAGTGGTTCATGTGCATCAGGGTGTGATTATTTGAAAGACCAGCCTATGTTCTTTTACTTGCTCACTGTATTCTCAAATTCTTGGCAATTGTAGCAGGATCTCTTTTAAGTTATGATCTCTTTAACTTATACCTTATATGTGTATTCTTGATGAATTGCAAATATTGATAATTGACGATCAAAGCAACATATATATTTGTAAATGATCTATGTTTCGCTAATTGCTATTGAACTGTTGATGTAGGGTAGATTTTAGTAGCATGATCTTATAGTAGCTTATGCATGAATTCGTATATGATTAATTGTAATTTAGTTACGTCCTATAATGTGTTAAGATGAGCGATTATGTTTTGTTTTCCCAATGTGGATTGATACTTGAAGAACTTGATCTCTACTTCGTATATATTGGTATTCATTGTAATATAGACTTTATAGGGTGTGAATGTATGATTTCATGCATGAAGAGATACTCGTAGCTACGGCCATATATTGTATTTTAATGAATTCAGGAGGTTGATCAGTGATGATACATGTAAGAAAAACTTGGTAAGAGATCAACTTCCTTTCATATTCTATAAATTGATGTGCAGTGGACTTAATATGATCTTAATCTTTTTATATTTAATGTATGGTTTTGATTATGTTATTATACCTTTATATACTTCCCTAGATATGAATTGTTGATGAAATTGGGTATTGGTCATTGATTAATAAAGGTTGAGAAACTATTGAGATTCCTACTTTTTCTACTTTTTTTATAAGTATTGGTAGTTGATGAAGCCCTGTATGACATTGCATTGTATGGTCCACTTATGGTGGCGGTGTTTACATTATTGTCAATATATATATATGTGATGTGAAAATTGTTTTGAAGGAAATTATACTATGAATGTGAGTTGGTGATGAAACACCCTATGTGATGTCTATGCCTAGTTAACTTTATACATATGTGCTTCATATGAGGTCCTATAAGCTCTATATGAAGTAAATTTTATGTAGGTGTATAATGACTAAATCTTACTGTGAAGATGTTCTAAGTCTTGAAAAAACTTTCTTATGCTATGTTATATATTATATGATGTTATGTGATGTATCATTCACTAATATGACTTAATAGGTGTACTAGTATGGGAAAGGGTATGACACCTTGTCTATTCATTGTACATGTGTACCTTTATAGGATAGTTCCTAGGTTTTTCTTCTAAGTACATGCATAGGATTGTATGAACATGTTACGAATATGAATTATATGCTATGATGTTAAGTATATGATATGATGAAGTATGAATGTTCATAGTGTCCTGGTGTCTTTATATGAAATGATTGATTATATAGTTATACCTATAGACTTATGATTGATATATGAACATGTGTGACATATGTGTTATGTGAAAAGTTTGGTCACATATAAGTATACACACACACATGTATGATAATTTAATCAACTGTGGGTCCTTGAAAGGTCAACTAAAGTGTACCCTAAACTAGATAGGTGCTTACATATGTTATGTCCATGTGAAAGGGTTTCTCACATGATTTACGTTGATGCACTCTCATATATAACCTATGAGCTAAGAATATGTTTATATGACTCTCCTAATCCTAATTTTATAACTTAATGGTAATAAAGGGTTTTTATTTAAAAAGGGAACTTATCTTAGAACTGAGTGAACTTGAAGTTGAGGGGTGAACAATCTCATCAGAGGAAGGTAGGTCACCATAGTCCTCATGAGGTGGTTATCATCATTATAAAAAGGGCATAGAGTGATGTTTCCATAGTGGATAACTATAATGCCCCATTGGGCAGAAAGAGGGTTTTCGCACATATACCTCCAATTCCATAATATGCCGCCACTATAGGATCTGGCAAGTTAGTTTTTGTAGCTAGCTGTTTAGTGTTCTATTTTTTCTTCTTTTTCCCTTAGGTAGAACACCTTCCCTTGGTGTAAATCTCTACAACACAAAATTCCAAGTAGTACCCTTGGTCTTAGTGTCGGTTAAGGTTATAGTTTCCCTAATGTAAAAATCGACAATGGAAGTAACTTAAGGACCCTAAATAGGATAAACTAAGGGTAGTTGCTTAGTGTGGTTGGGGTTAAGGGACTTCCCCTATGCATTGCACAAATGGCTCTTAAGGGAATTCCTAGGAAGGTTTTCTAATGCATGTGTCTATATATATATTCCTTATGCATGACTTTGTAGTAATTGTCTACTTATTGTGATGAATTGCATGGTATAGTCCAAATGATCTATGTGATGTGTCCTTGTTCTTATATGCACACTATGTTCGTCTTAATGACTACATGATGAATGTCTTGCTTGACATGAATGAAGTTGTTTCCACTTGCTATATTTATATATAAATTGGATGTTAATGTTTGTGGTCTCATAATAGGTTTACTAAGTATGTCTGAGGTTATGAGGATTCACATTTACATTGTACTAGTAAACATTGGTTGGGATTGTGAGTAAGGTCTCATAAGGTTCTATGTGAAGTGACATTAGTATATGTGCAAAGTGAATAGAGTTCACTGTAATCTCTTTATTCTCTTTAATTGAAGGTGTCTTATGATGTACTATACTTCCATGATGGTATGTGTTGGCTTATGGAGATTGTTTGTATGTCTACCTTCGGGCCTTAAGGTGACGCATTGTATCAATTATAACTATAGGGTTACTTGGGGGAATAAGAAATTAAGAAGAATAGGATTCACTATAAAACGATATAGCTCACTGTAAAGAAGAAAATAGCATAATATAATTTGGTTCTAAAATGTCCTAAATGCAATGTGTGATTTTATATGATTGATGACCATTTAATATTCTTATATGAAGTATTTAAATGATATAATTCTTATTGAATAAATGTTTTATGAAGTTTTCACAAAAAGACATGAAGTATGATTTCAAGAAAAATGTCTCTTTTAAAACATGTTTTTGCATGGTTTCCATACTTAAAGCACTCTTGTAATAACTTCATTCTTATCTACTTTTTACACAGTGCACGTTATGGATTCTTACGTTATGGATTCTTAAAAGGATGTATCTATAATTGAGGAACTTGATATGTGATTCCCATGCTCAAGAAAAGGAATCCTTAAGTTTAATGATGTCTATATATCTAGCTTAATGTAAAGTCAATTTATTATTGTACTTATGTATTATGTTGTAAGGGTCATGTCCCTAAAGTACTCTTACGATGCTGACTCTAGGATGGCAAAAAACGACTAGAGTATAAATATGTTCTTATGATATTATATATATATGAAGTGAAGTATCTAGAATATAATGTACTATGAAATGTTTTTAATTATAGCTAATTTACCTCTGACAGTGTGATGAACGATAATTATGGGCTTGTATAAGACCTCCGATAGATCAAGTACACCATGTTTCTTCTAGGGCTTGCTCCCCGATCGTGACACTAGGGTAACACACTCTATGCTTTCGACCCTTTGAAAAATTTGGAGAAGCTTGGATTAAGAATCTTTTCCTAAACATGGATTTGTCTTAAATTTCCAATGTACCCTTAGAAGTACCTCTATCATAGGGCCTTTCCCTCTTGACCTCCTTATTTTTATTCTTGATCCTACTCTTTTAAAGTTGTGGAGCATGCACCATAAACTGAGAAATGTCCATTTTGTCATGAACCATTGCAACATGACACTCTTCCACAAGATCTTTAGAAAAACCTCTTATAAAATGAATCATTTTATCTCTAGGATTATACACCAAATAACAGGCATATTTTGACAACTTAGTGAATTTCAAAGAGTATTCTTAACAGTCATACCTGATTTACGAAGATTGATGAATTCTTCCACGTTTGCCTCTATTTTGCTCTTTTGGGAAGAACCTAACAATAAATCCCCTCCTAAAGACTTCCCAACTTATGGGACCCGCTCTCAAAAGCCATATTTTCTTTCCCATGAGTGTACAAGGTTTGAGCCACAAGCTTGAGTTGATAAGCGGCTAGCTCGACCTTCTCAATTGAAATTATTTCCACAGCATACAAGATATTATAAACCTCAACAATAAAGTCTTGGTGATCTTCTTTCACCTTAGACCCAAAGAATGTGGGAGAGATAGTCCTTGTGAAGTACTTCAAGCGAGAAGCCATGGTACTAGCATTTTGATTCACACAGGTTACAACTTCAAGGTTTTCTTGAACCTTCATAGCTTGAGCGTGAGTAGTTATGGCTTGAGCTTGAGTACTCCCCGATTGAAACAAGTTTAGGAAATCCACCCTTATCTCCCCATCCATCACCACTAGAGGATTGACCAGATGACGGACACCTAGAGGAACTTGTTCCTTATGAGGACCTTTGTTGTCTTGGGAAGGAACTCCCACATTATCAAGCTCCTCTTCAACCCTTATTTAGTTTTCCTTCTAGTGGTCATAGCCTTAGAAGTAAAGGACATATAGAGTCAAAATCTCGAGGCATGACTTAAGAAAACCAAACAAGTGAGAATTTCCTAAGCAACACATAGCCTCTAATTCATAAGGGCATCGCGCTTCACAATTATCAACAAAAATCTAAATAGACGTGATTTTGTGAGACATTATTCCAATGATTATTCAATCTCATGCTCTGATAGCAAGTTTGTCACAACTACAGAGTTCCTCCTAAACGTAATCGGCATCTTCGTCCTCGAAGAGGCCCTAGATAAGACATTAGCATATATCATTGCATCATAGGTAAAATAAAAGGCGCACAATTTAAAAGTTCACTTTGAAGTTCAACTTCACTTTACATATATCAAAATAGAAGCTATAATTGTCTCACATGGCCATATGAACATAAGATTACAAAATTTTGGACATAACCCTAACATCATTCCAATATGTCTAATAATAGGAGTTACAACAAAGTATTTGAAATAAAAAAGAACTATGTCTTTAAATGATGTAAAATAAAAAAAGCTAGATTCATAGTCTTCGTCATCGGACTTGAGGATTCACCAACTTTGAAATAATCCAAGCATCATTAAGAATTAACTTGAAGCACCTTAATGCCCCGAACCTACATTTTATGTAGAAATTGAAGAGATATGAGTTAATAAAAACCACATGTAAGAAGTATGGAAACATATGCAAGTAAACCATTTGAAAAACATTCACAAAGGTATATTTTATTTGTAAGCATTTCATGTTAACTTTAAGCGACTTTATGCACATTCCAAGAACATAACAATTCCATAATACAACGAAAATCAGACATACTTATATTCATGTTCAAGAATAACATCATAATGAACCATAGTCAAAAATCCATGTTTAAAATCTATTTTATCAATACATTACAAGATCTTACTTATAACCTAAATCAAAGTTCACTAATTCAATATGTATCTGAATCCCCCATAACCCCATATAAACCAAGTAAACTAGCAAAGAGACAATAAGCAATGCCTTTACCTCATATAAAATAAGAATAAGTGTAGTCAACATCATACATAACAATTTAGACCAACATCATGTTTATCATGTGAAACCAACATCATATAAGGCCAACATTATGCATTTTCTTCATACATAAATATATATATAAAGAACCCACCCTAGGACACCCCTCAGGTCTCATACACTTACCGACACTATGTAACACCTCTTAAGTAATCCTAGTTAGTATCAATTTTCTTACTTTCACATTAATATTAGTTTTGGGAAACTTCTTGATAACATAAAATAGAGTATGTGAGCTAAACATGAAATTTAGTGTAAACCACTCACACCGAAAGGAGGGAATCCTACTTGCCAAGGTATGACGGATACATGACGATAGCATTTAGGTGGATCCACTAGCTAGGTTTCCTATGGGGGAACATATTTAAGGAACCAGGAGGCTTTTACTAGAAACCCTCATTATGCTAATTCGCATTGCAGTTTCCACCTCATGAGGAAATTTGGCGAACCTACCTTTCTTTTAGAAAGGAATGCCCCTCATTGTCATGTTCTTTCGGTGCTTAGATGAAATCCTTTTTTTAAGTATCTATAAGTTTTCCTTAACAGTTGTTCATAAAATAGGTCTTAGGAATTTAGCCTCTCATATATCATGTTTCTAGATCCTAGGTTCTACGATGAGAAACTCATTTCCTCACATTCCAACATTATGTGAAAATATTACATCATAACATAGCAATAAGATGCATATAAGAATCATCTCCAATACCTCATTATAATGCACCTATCATCATCTCACAACCATCATGTTCATATCGTAATCATACATTCATTACTTCATCTTTCATACTTCAACCGAACAACGTTACCAAGAGTAGATCAACCTTATTACAATAAAGTGGTCATGACAATGAAGGTTTTATTAATGTCCTCCAAGCAGACTCATTAAAGACTTCACTCCTAAATAAATTATATTTACTCTAAAATTCAATAATCATCATATAATAGTGAATTATACAAGAACACATTCAATTTCATCTCCCTTGATAATATATAAACCTAATTCATATGTAAGGTTTATGAGAAGAGGGATATTCATGGGTCACTTAGGAAATAAGGTCAAAACATAAATACACAAATACACTCATAAAAATTCCTAATTCATCACTATTAATCAGAGAAGACCAAATTAATCAAGTTAGAAGGAAGACCCACAAAATTGAATGAAAACCAAGTTTTTGAAGAACATTGAAATCCAAAATTTGTTTCGTGACATTTAGACTTGAATACCTCCTAACTAAGTAATTTACACTAGGTTAGGTTTATAAACATCATTTTCACCATATTTAGGTCATTAGACTCCTTTCAAATCTTATCTTAAGTTATTTGATTTCTGAGGTGTAACACAGGATGAGTATATGTGAAGGTGGACTTGGAAGATATTGTTGTGACTCCAATATTTTAGAGGTCCCTATGAGTAAATTTGAAGTATGGATTTGGAGAATGTTGTTTGTGAGTAGTTTTATCCCTTTGGGATGATGAGTTACGTTATGGTTATATGCAATGATGGTAAAAAGTACGTAAGCCTTGAATTTATTTGGAGAATGTGGTTAATATGTACGTAGTAATTTTCTTTGTATGAATATTGTTTTCATGGATGTGGTGGAGCGTGTTCTTGTATACGCTTACTCCTTATAGGGGGAAGAAGGGGCATTATTCGTTGAGTTGGGATAGTCTTTTGATCTATGTTTGACTTAAGAGGTTGCTTACCGCCTTATTTCAGGGGGGAGACGAGATCTGTGACTCAAATCTAAAGAGGTTAGTTTTCTTTATGATTATCTTAGGTAGGAATCTTTAAAAGAGTGTTTAGATAATACCTCTGCATGGTTAGTTGGGAAAATTACACCTAGGTTGAGGATAAGGTCATGATGTGATGAAGAGTCGATTGAGCTCACCCCAAATGGGGGATAATCTGCCTAGATAGTAATGGTTTGAGCACCCTTGATGTTCTTTCTTTGAGTTTCCTTGAATTTCTACATGTGGAGAACCACTATGGGTGATAGATGTGAAAAGTTGAAAAAAATAGATACACATGTTTGGATTCTTGAAATCCTCACCTAATGGAGTGTAGTGAAAATTTAATGAGAAATGGTTCTTCCTTTAGGATAAAATGAGGTGATGCTAAAAAAAGAGCTTTCATAAGTTTTATCCTAAGAGGGTGATGTTGTGCTTAGTTAATATGATTGCTAAGTTAAAGTTCACTTGGTTGTAATATTTTTCTCCTATGCAGGTTTACCCTATGTGGGGGATGATTAGTTGAGTAGTGAGGTGGTTTATATGCCTATCATTTCCTTTATTCTTACTCAAGATTGAGAAACAAATTCCTAGTAGCTCCTTCATGTCTTGAACTCTTTTATCTCAGTATAATTTTCATGTTCTCTATACAATATGCATATCCTCGATGACATTATGTTATGCATGTTTGGAAAGATTCTTATTTCATGCAAATGGAATTTGGATAAACTACATGTTTCTCAAGTTCTTGTGCATCTTAATATGGTGAAATCACACTTGACTTAATAAGGTGGTTTATTGAACATGATTGGTTGTACGTTTGACACATGTGTATTTTTGGCCCCACATTGAGGTGTTGAGATTCTTTAAATGAGAAATAATTAGTTCCCTATATGAGTAAGTGATTTTGGGGTTTATTGGAAGTGTTAATATAGGTTCACTCTTAAGAAGTGATGGTGTTCCTAGTCAATATTATTGATGTGTACCAATGAGTTGTAATAACTTTCCTAAATAATTTATCTTAATGAAAACTAGTGTTATGCAAGAAATTGGAATTTTGTAAAATAACTTCGTAATGTGGTGATGTTTGTTGTATAATCTGCCACTTTGAAATCATGAGAAAGGAAGTATGTTGATGCTTCGGTTAGAAGTTGAGAATTTCTCTTTAAATGAATTGACCTTTGTGAAACACTTGCATATGAGCTTTATGATGTCATGTGAGTATTTTAAGGAGAAGGTTAATCCTCCTTGAACATTACCAAACATGGTAATGCTTATGTATCTCCTCAATTTCATTATGTCTAAATGATAAGAGTGTAGTTGACCTACATTGCCCATGATGTAATGTGTATTGAGTAAGAGTTAATTATTTTCCTCATGAATGATAAATTTGATCATGACTATATTTGATTATAAGGTTATTTCATTTTTTAGACTCGTTGATTAGATGAAGGATAAGGATCATCTCATTATTAGGAGAAGGAAATTGGTCCTATGAACATGATAAATGTTTATGAGTTTGCTGCATTAGGAGTTGGTGGATGAACTTTCTACTTACTTGTGTTGCATAGAGTGCATAATTATATAAAGTGGGGGGTCCTTGTAAGATTGGTGCATTGACAATTATGGTGTATTAATATTCAAAATTGTGAGATGCTAAGTTGGTCATTGAGTCCTTCAAAAATGTTTAGAGTTTACTTATTGTCATTGGACGCAAATTTTTCTAAGTAGGGGATATGATTATGAGCCTCAAAATAAAGTAGGATGAACTAGATCCTCACATGAGTTTTACGAGCTAATATATAGTTTAAATAATGAAATACAGCCTTTGAAGTTAGTTTTAAAGAGGTTTGAAGTCAAACGTCAAGGGACCACCAAGACGTCAAAAAACTAGCATTTATATTTTGGTGTGTTCTACAATGTCGTTAATATTTTTTGTGCCGTTTGGATTATAAACTAGTGGGGGTGACCCTAGTGTCTTGATAATTGTGTTTAGAGTAAAATAGTTTAGGTATTGTAACACCTTGAAAATCCATGACGTGTCGTAGAGCCTAACATCGGTGTCATAAGGTCTAAGTACTGTTTTTAAGTCCATTATAAATGAATATAGGTCATTTAGAATTTTTAAGAACCAAAACATCCAAAAACTTCCATGACGATTCGAGAAGTTAGTTCAAAGGGATGTTCGCATGCCTTAGCCTATTTTACTAACTTTTAGGAGTCGAAAATGTACAAAACAATTCGAAAGGGTAGCTAGGTGTTATGGTTTTTCCATGGTCGAAACTTCGGGGTATGACTCCCCAAGGACCGACTAAGGGCCCTTGAGGAAGACCTAACATTTGAAGCAACACTGCTTGGTAGTATGCATCGACGACGCAATAGAAGGGTCGTGTATGGACAAAAGTGGCATTGATCCCACCGTTGTGCCATACATAGCCATGATCAGGAAGACCCTCGCCGGCACAGTCTCTGAACTCATTGACAGAGTGCCCGTTGTTCGGGGTTTTGTCTATGAGGGTCGAGTTTTCTACTTAATTTAACTTGGTCTTATTTAATTAGTTAGGGGATCAGGGGGTTTAATGAGGGGTTAATGGAGTTTAATTAAAATGATTAAAGACCCAATTAAAATACTCCTAACCCTCATTAATATAAGACAATTTTCAAATACAAACTCTCTTCCTTTTCTTTTCTTTCTCTCTGTACTTGAACTCTACCATTGAATCTAGCAAGGAATCAGGGTTTGGGGACTGGAAAAGGACGAAACACCATCACAGGTTGTTCAAAATTAAGTATGGGATCTAATCACCTTTCACTCTTCCTCCAAAGGGTTACGTAATCAAAATGGATTTCAAAAGTTTGAGTTTTCTTATGGTTTTCAATCATCCATTACGAAAATTGAAGTTATAAATACAGTTGTGGTTATTTCTTTAGTCATATTGATTTTATCCACATGTAAATTTAATCTGTGTAAATGGTAATTGTTTGATGGTTTCCTGATGAAGACCCATAATCCTCAAATCCCTGACCCTGGGCTTTGATCTTGATCTCTTATTGTATTGTGATCATCAATTGTCTGGTTTATTGATTAGGATTACTATTACTATGGTGAATATTATTGAATAAATTACAATGAATATAGTCCTATAATTTTATTCCTTATAGTTTGATTTATGTTAGGAAGTATATTGTGAACATTCAGCCTATGTAACTTGGCTTAAGATATGATCTAGTGTTGATTGTGTTATAGAGATCAATTGCCTTTGTATCTTATTGGTTATAATTTTTTGGTGATCATGAATGTTACTCATCACCCTAAGATAACGATTGATATTTTAAAGCTTAAAAAACATTTCCAAAAAGGGACTCTAGCTTAGCACCAAGAACTAGATTAATGAGTTTCCCTTCCCACTAGGGAATGTAGGACACTAACATTCACTCTTGAAATTGGAGAATATAATATTTTGAGCATAAAGAGGGTCCCAACTATATTTTCTTGATCTTGAACTATATTGCCCCCATATGAATACTAGATAGTCGATCCACGTAGTTCCTATGTTTCATATTTAGTACTACCTTGGCAAGTAGTTCGCCTTCTTTTGGTGGTAGGGTTTTATTAAAACTTATTCAACACTAGCTCATGTGGCCTATGTCAGTTATGGCAAGATGTTCCCAAAAGGTAAAATAAATTAAAGGACCTGAACTCTAACTTGGATAACCAAATAGGTCTAGCTTAGTCTAAGTAGGCGTATGGGACTCTACCTAAACATTGCACTAGTTAACCTTTAGGGGAGTCTTAGGAAGAGGTTCTTACATATGTCTATGTTATGATGATATATGATATGTATATGAAGACTTATGCACGTCGTTAATACTATATGTTGATTACTTCACTAATGAGTATGTCTTGGGTTTTATTGTTAATATATAATGAAATGTAAACCTAAATGTTATGTTATGTATAGTTTGACATTGGTCATGGTTTCTTGTTGAGGATACTTGATTGAGTTATGCTATGGGGCTTTGCTTCGGTATTGCATTTTTTGTCTTGATAAGGGTTCATGAGTAGTTGTCTTGTTTATTATGATATGATTAACTTTTATTCATTCTTGTCATGTTATTCCTTGATAATAGGGTTGTAGTAAATCATGGTTTCAATCATGTTGGAATATGTATTACTTGTTGAGTTAGTAAACATGTTTGGTTGATTGATATGGCTTGCTTGGCTTTGCACTAGGTTTCTAAAGGGGTAAATGTCTTGTTTTGACTAAAACCCCTTTTTAGTTTGTTTTGCTTGTATATGTACATAAGGTCTCATACTCAGTATATGTGGAGTAATAACTCAAGTTTTCTTCCCTTTTCCCAAACATTTAAGGTTCCGGTTGTTTAAGAGATTGGAAGGAGACATTGTTTTCATCTAAGTGGGGTAGGTACTCAACTTCCAAGGTCAATGCTACCATATAGCTTACGAACATGTTATGACCTGAAAGACTCTTTAATTTCTTTCCTTTTTCAATTGAGTATTATACTTTCGTATGACCTCTGTGTGGTCTTGTTTGATTGATGTAAGGGCTATCCCCATATTTTGATAATTGTTTAGATGGTATAAGATGAGACAATTTTTGAGAATATTTTAATATTTTTTATATATGTATGTGCAATAAAAGTAAAAGCCAATGTAACCTTCCTAATTGAAGGATATATGTATACTAGATATGATTATATATTATATGCATTAGAGGTATATGAAACCTCCAAATAGTTATAATGAAAGTTTAATTTTCTGCAGTTTCAACCTATGAATGTAATGACATGAGAATAATAGATTAGTCCTAGTCCTTGAAAAGGTTGATGATGTCGGTTACGTTTAGGGGTAAACCCGAATGTGACAAACTTTGTATCAGAGCATGAGGTTGAATATCGTTGAGTTATGTCTCTCTCTCTACCATATTTATGTAGGTTGATATTCATAATTATGAGGCACGCCACACTTATGAGTAGAAAAACGTATATGATTCTTAGGAATCACTCTCTTTTTTAGAAATCATATATCGTGTGGAATCATATAGAAATCCCAAAGTGAAATCAACAGGAGTTTCACATGCGATAAAACAAATGGAATGAGAATTAGTACCTTAAACAAAAAACTAGAATAAACACAACATAGAAAGCATGAATTTTTTTAGAAATATGGATACGGGAAGATGTGCAGAGTCTCAAAATATATCTCGATGTGCAAGTATAACAAAGGCTTCTTTAACATGTAATATTAACCAAAAGTTCAAAAGAATAACAAAAACCAACGCAATAAATTTAATGATACTTAAGTCTATGTCAACCATTTCAACCTAAATGAAACCACTCAACAATACATGGAATATACTGCAATTCCACATATAAAGAAGCCTATACACGAAATTATCGATAGCATCAAATCTTGTTTAAAGAAAAGACTTAGCAAGAGACAAGCAACAAAATGAAATTTAAATGCACCATACTGTTAAATACTAACTAATCATTTGTGCTTTAGAAACTTGAACATCCCTCACTCAAATATTAAGAGAGAGTTTACCATATGAAGCAACACACAATCATTAAGAACAAACCTAGAGTTTATCCTAAGGGAATGTTACACAAGAATACGAATTTTGACACATTGCAATGCAAATATCAAGCAAACTAGTCAAGAAACCAATTCATTTAACTCACTATAGGACTTCGGATTAAGGCAGCCAACTACAAAGGCCAGTGCAAGGTGAAACCAGCCTCTTAAACTATAGATTTCTAGAAAATTTCAGATAACTAACAGTGGCTCATATCCAACTTAAACAAAAGAGCAATGGTTTAATATTGAAAACAAAACAACAACATTCATTCCTGATGACTAAAGAGATAGACTATACGAGAAGAACAACGATTTTAAAATAAAGAAAATAGAGAAGATAAGCATCCTTCATGTATTTTTGAGCCATATACTTGAACAAAAGCTTAGAAAAAGTTCAAGCGAAGAGAGGCTATAGATACAACTCCATTAACCCTACTACAATATACTCGAGAAAAGCAAAATACAAAGGTTATCCGACGAACAAGACGACAACTCATCCTAGCATGCACTTTAGCAACCAAATATTACCAAAGGAACCAGTGTCCATATCGATCAAAAAAAGATATTATGCTGCCTACAAGCAGTTTAAAAAAGGCTGAAACACCAACAATCACTCGAGGAACAATTACGAAGTCAAAATGAGTAAGCCAAACAATGACGAATTAGAGGAACCAACAAACATTCATTGTATCTCATTCAACACTTGAAGAAAAACGTAAATAAAAGAAGGCAATACCTTTCTCCGAGCAACGAAACAATAGATGATATGAGCTAAAGGTAGTCGATTTCCACAACTGAACAAGCTCCTAACAGATCAAACGAACCAGCGGACAATGAAAGGAGAATACCAAATTTTAAATCTTTTGGAAGTCTCTTCCTTAAACTCTCACACGTAAATATATATGATTCCTATCTTTCCTTAGCTTCATAACTGTTTCTTCGTAAATCCACTGCTACTAAGGTAAGAAAAGCTCCCAAAAATTCAGAAAAGCCAAAAAATTCCACCAAAATTTTTCAAATCCCTATTGTGAAGAAGACGGAGGGTTTATATAGACGATATATTAGGGTTCTGGAAGTGAAAGGGATGGAAGAAATCCCTTCATTCCCCTCAAATTTGAAACTCGAATTCACCTTTCCATCCAAAGACTGCGGGAATAAGCCGTTTGGATGCAAATTCTACGGCTGGGAGTTGAGTGACGTTCCCGAGTCCCGATTCACGACCATCCTTGTGCTCTTGTGTGTCTCAAATCCACACTACATGGACGAAATCCGGGCTGGTGAGGCAAGGATTGTAGCTGCTCTACAGTTCACTTGTACGAGCGTAAAGGGAGAAGGGAAGGGGACGCGCGTCGTTGAATGCTACGCTAGGAAGAAGACTAAAACAATGGGAGGGCGTTTATGGGAATTCCTTTCTCATGAGGGAGACGAGAGGGGTTTCTGGGAATTTTTTCCGAGTATGTTCTGGGTACAGTTCTCTTTTTCTTGGAGTTTTGGGCTTTTAAGTTGTTGTGAAGAGGAAGAAGGGAAAAATGGGTCGGGTTAAAAAGGGAAATGGGCTGGGTGGAGTTGGGCTGAAGTGGGCAGGTAAGTTGGAAAAAGGCCCAAGATTGATTTCCAAATGGGTTTAGAGGTAAAGTTTTTGTCTTAGACTAGTCAAGTTAAATTAATTTAAGAAATTTGACTAAATTTCAATAAGACAAATTCCCGTATCAATTAATCAACGAGCTCTTTTTAACAAAGTACAAATAGTGTTTAAAAATTACAAAGCTCACGAAAATATATACATCTTATATGATATATATATAGATATATATATATATATATATATATAATATATAAGAAGTAATATATCTATAGTATATTCATATATTCGTAGATATACAAAACAAACCCATAATTTTAAAACGAAATCAAATGAGTAGATACTCCTAAAAAGTCAAATCTTGTTATGAAAATCATTTTTCCAGATATTTACGGAATATATATGACATATATTTTTAAAATTATAAATTATAAAGTCGACAAACTTATTAAAGACTTTCGGAAAATATTTGAATTTTAATAAAAATAAAGTATCCAAAATTGTCTGGTAATTTAAAGATCCGTGAAAATTAATCGTATCACAGGGTGGCCACAATTGGAGTCAAAACGGTTTTTCATTTTACCTGGATTGATCAAGCACTTCGAGAAAATCAAATTGACCAAACAATTTTGACCCCCAATTCATCTTTAAGGGAAGATTTTGGCAAAAGGTTTGGAATTATGGCGAACCTTGAAACGGGTTTCCTACATATCTCAGGCTCTACTGAGATTCAGTGCCACTTGTAGTTCGATAAGCTGATTTAACGCACGATTTTGAAAATATCCAAAAAGCATCTGATACAGAAATTATGAATGTATTTTAAAGGTGATCAATAATAAATGTGAGAGCGCCTGTTTGGAAGACAGCCTATATTTTCAACTTGAATCCGCCTACATATCTTTATCCTTTTGGAATCATACGTGGTGTAAGTTCGCTCATCGCTGATAAGGAAATCTATTATGCTAGATACCTTCGAATTTGACAAGTGACAAGTTTTAAACAGTATTAAAAGGTAGGATTGTAACTCTATCCATGATGTGGACTCTTCACATTAATAGGTAGAAACTTACATGAACACATTTCAAACTCTTGGTGGCGTTCATCACTCAGATTGGAAAGTTTTGCTTACGGTAAATCAAAACTTCCGATGCTAACCGAACTGACAAACTAAAGAATAACACGCATGTCTTTTGATGGGAGTGGTTCGATTGTGGTGGAAGTCTTTTCCTTAAACTCTCACACGTAAATATATATGATTCCTATCTTTCCTTAACTTCGTAACTGTTTCTTCGTAAATCCACTGCTACTAAGGTAAGAAAAGCTCCCAAAAATTCAGAAAAGCCAAAAAATCCCACCAAAATTTATCAAACCCCTATTGTGAAGAAGACGGGGGTTTATATAGATGAGATATTACGGTCCTTGAAGGGAAACGGACGTGGCTGAGGAGAAATCTCTCAGGCCCATCTCAAATTCGAAATTCGTGGACTATTCCACTGTTGAATTCAAGACTGAGGGAATATTCCTATTTGGATGCCAAGATTCCTAACGGCTGGAGGTGATGTGGACGTTCCCTCATTCAAACGACCATCATTGCCTCTTGTGTGTCTCAAATCCACAGCTACCATGAACGGAATCCAGGCTGGTGAGGCAAGGTTTGTAGCTGCTCTACTGTTCTCTTGTACGAGCGATGAAAAGGAAGCGAGACGGCGCGTCAGTTTGATGCTACGCTATGAAGAACACAAAAACAAGGGGAGGGCGTTTATGGGAATTCCTTTCGCGTGAGGGAGACGAGAGGGGTTTCTAGGAATTTTTTTTTCGCGTATGTTCTGGGTACAGTTCTGTTTTTCTTGGAGTTTAGGGCTTAAATTATGTGAAGAGGAAGAAGGGAAAAATGGGTCGGGTTAAAAAGGGAAATGGGCCTGGGTGGAGTTGGGCTGAAATGGGCCGGTAAGTTGTAAAAAGGCCCAAGATTGATTTCCAAATGGGTTTAGAGGTAAAGGTTATGTCTTAGACTAGTCAAGTTAAATTAATTTAAGAAATTTGACTAAGATTCAAATAAGACAAATTCATATCAATTAATCAACGAGCTTCTTAATTTTAACAAAGTAAAATATTTAATTTTAATTACAAGCCTGAGATAAATATATATATATATATATATTATTTATTATATAATATTATATATCTTATATATATATGATATATATCTATATCTATCTATATATTATCTAGAACCATAATTTTAAAAACTAAATCTAAATTCGAGTGAATACTAACTAAAAATTAACAATCCTTTGAGATAATGTTCAATATTTACGAAATATATATGAAATATATTTTTTAATTATAAAATTATAAAAGTCGACAAACATTACAGAAACGACTTCGGAAAATATATGAATTTTTTTAAAAAAATTACTCAAAATTGTCTGGGAATTTAAAAGCTCGTGAATTAATCGTATCAGGGTGGACCAAAATTGGGTGTCAAAAACTGTTTTTCATTTTACTTGGATTGATGCAAGCAATTCGAGGAAAATCAAATTGACCAAACCAATTTTGACCAACCCAATTCATCTTTAAGGGAAGAATTTGGCAAAGGGTTTAGGAATTATGGCCGAACCCTTGAAACGGGTTTCCTACATATCTTTTTAGGCTATATGCGACTTAAGCCACTTGTAATTCGCTAAAGCTTGATTTAACGCACATTTTGAAAGATCCAAAGCCACTGATACAAATTATGAAGTTCATTGAAACTGATCGAGATAAAATTCTAGGTGAATGTTGGCATACAGCCTAGTTTTCAACATTGAATCCGCCTACATATCCTTAATCCTTTAGGAATCATACTGTGTGTAGTTCGACTCGATCGTCTAATAAGGAAATCTATTATGCTACATAACCTTTGGTTTTGGACAAGGGACAAGTTAAACGAGTATGAAAAGGAGGATTGTAACCTCTTAGCCATGAATGTGGAGCTCTTCAACTTCATAGGTAATAACTTACAAGAACACAATTTTCAAAACTCTTGGTGTGTCATCACTAAGATTGGAAAGTTGCTTACGATAAATCAAAACTTCCGGATGCGAGACTGAAACTGACGAAACTAAAGAATAACCCACATGTCTTTCGATGGGAGTGGTTCGATTGTGGTGGAAGTCTCTTCCTTAAACTCTCACACGTAAATATATATTATTCATATCTTTCCTTAGCTTCGTAACTGTTTCTTCGTAAATCCACTGCTACTAAGGTAAGAAAAGCTCCCAAAAATTCAGAAAAAACCAAAAAATCCCACCAAAAATATTCAAACCCCTATTGTGAAGAAGACGGGGGGCTTATAATAGAACGCGATATTTATGGTCTTGAAGGGAAGGGCTGGAAGAAATCCACTTCAGTCCCTCCAAATTCAAAATTTCGAATACCAACCTATCCAAAAACACTGAGGATATCGATTTGGATTCAAAATTCTACTGTCTGGGATGTGGAGGTGGACTCACTCCCGATTCAACGACCTATCCTTTCTTGCGCTCGTTGTGTGTCCTCAAACCACAGGTACAAGGACGGAATCCAGAGCTGGTGAGCAAGTCGTGTATCTGCTCTCACTGTTGCACTTGTGACTAGCGTAAAGGGAGAAGGGTAAGGGGGATGCGCGTCGTTGAATGCTACGCTCATGTCAACTCTGAGCCCTTCTTACTTGACCTTTTGACTTTCCCGAGTGGCTCGTTCAATCTTCTTTCTCTACTACTCTTTTTTCAGTGAGTTCCATCTAGATTTTCTTGCCCTTGTCCATAGTGGTAATTTTGCCTGTCCTGAGACGAATAAAACATATTTAGATTTGGGGTACTAGGAGAGTATCCTTTTTGATGTCAAAACTTTGAGACTTGGGGAAATTTTTGTCGGAAATTTATAATAGTGGGCTTCTGTATATTCTTTGGAAATTTTTGGATAGGGTGGGTTTACGATATCCTCATGCATAGCACAATAACACCTAAGCAGTAAACACACATATATAATCGCTAACCGTAAAAAATACATGGGACCCTTTTTTGTGCCAGAGGAAGTCACTTACGCTTCGAATGATTACGTGTGAAATTTTGGACCACATAAACAATCCCCCAAAATAAACCTTAACTAATGAAATAATATGTTCGCAAAAGGGAAACAATATAAAGACAAAACCCACGCAGGGGCCATTCCTAAAGTTTTTTAAATAAATTAGGCCCATGTCAGGGGCTTAAAGTAGTGTAAAGACATTTTAAACCCCACTCAGGGCGAGGTCGGCATTATGCCCTAAGACTGATCCTGCTCCGTCGCCGTCTCTCTGAATTTTGTGATTGCGAAAATATATATCTCAACATCAACAGAAACCTTCACCCAAACGACCTTTGTATTCCAAACATTCATATTTTCATATCGCATCCTCTCGATTTTCTCCTTCATCCCGTTATCAAATCAGCATCAACCATGCTTAGGTTTGGACCTCTTGATTCCCCTCTTCAAGAGCGTCTTGATTCTTTACAAACTTAGCGTACCCCTCCCTTTGTCCTCTCCTTTATCTCTTGTCGCCGGTTACACACTGCTTTGGCTTTCTCTGTCCGGTGACACTGTGAATTGCTATGCGGAGTCTGTAGTGAGACATTTTGTATTTCCTTTTTAACAGTCCAATATCTTTGTAACCGCTTGTCATACCCTCATTGAATCGATCCAGGGCGATGGTGTCCTTTATCCACTACGCTTGCCAAACCTTTTCCATTCTCGAACTTTTAGAACGCCGTCATGCACCTCATCATCTCGATATCGTACACCTTATTGCATCATAGTATGCTTCTCTGGGTACAGTTTTTCTCCTTCCGAACTGCCGCAAGACTCGAAATGGTGCGTAAGGGAGAATTCCACGAATTCCTGGTAGAGGAAGCACAACATATCTGCGACTTTCCACAATGATTTCTTTGGATATAAAATGGTCGAGCATCTATTGGAGGTCTTCTTCTCTAAATTCAAAGAAAATTTGGGCACATCTCCCCCTTGTTCTTCGATTGTCCATATTTTCCCAGTACAGTAGGTCATTTAAATCCTTAAGGGTACTTTTTTTGTCGAGGGTATGCAGCTCCCGAGTACTTGAACCTTTGCTAATGGCCTTAGGATCAACCACTGAAGGTGATTACATCTTGAAAATTTAACGGTGTCCCTCTTTAAACTTTCCTAGGCTCGATACATGGTCAATCGATGACACCAAGCTACAGGTAGTATTTTTGTTATCCGTGGTCTCCATAACCCTTTGAACAAGGTGTGACGAGTGTTATAAAACTCGGGTATTGATACTCCAAACTCGGCCATAAGGGATACCATTTCTTCCAATAATCCACAACAAATTTCAGAGGACGACTCTCGTTCCATTCTTTGTAGGATAATCTTGCACTCTCAGTTGTACGTGGCATAGAAAGTCCGCATGTCCAACAAATCGAAGTATAAAGATCTCTGAAGGGTACGTAGGATTCTTGGCAAACCAGTAGGCCCAAAGTCCATTCTCAAATCCAAACCAGTCCGTAATACATCTCGTAAGGCTTATTGGTGATGAAGATTTCTTCTTGTTTTTCTCGCTCTCCTTTCTATCCTGGTGTCTACTGTTCTATATAGTCTCTTTTTTCTTTCCAAATCGGGGTATTTCGCAGTGGTTCCAATCGAAACACTTTCTATAAACTATCCAAAGATCCTGTAGTTTTCAACAGTCTGGCAACCATTCATGTTTGATTAGTTGTTTCTGTTAATAGCCCCACTTATTTTGTTTAAGGGTTCTTCTATGATCCCCATCCAAATCATTTTTACCACATCGGAGTTGGAGGTGGCGCTGGACGACCAATCAAACTTTGGGAAAACGTCCATATCTGCAAAACGAAACCGGAATAAATTTTCCCCCCCCCTCAGTTGGTTTTTCACACGTACATCATTCAAATTGTCCAAATAATATGATGCGTCATGTGTCGAAGACCTTAAGACGCGATTTTGGTGGTTTTTCTCTAAATGACGTAATCACCTTGGGTAGTAAGTCTCTAGGCTGAATGCTTAATTTTGTGTGGTTTCGCTCTATCTTAGGTTACTAAGAATAGTTTCCCAAGTCGACGGTTTACCCGACTTGGACAAACATTGAGGTGAAGCTACAAAACACTGTTGGATGACCACATTCCAACTACTTTGATACTCCCAAATGAATTCTTGGGTATTTCTGAAGAAAGGTGTGGTAAGCCACGTAATATTCGTTTTCTTAATGCATACTATTTGCCATTTGGCGGAAGAATGCCATAAAATGCAACAATTTCAAAAACTAAAGTAACTAAACAAATAAACAGTTTATCACAAATAGCCAAACAACGTTAGTTTTAGGGTTAGAATCTTCCTAGTTTCCCCAGCAGAGTCGCCATTTTTGTTTTATCAAACATCGAAAAATTTATTTGTTTTAAGAGATTTTCGACTTTTAGAGAGTCGCCGCTTAATTTTTTTTCGACTTTTCGGGGATTCCTATTAACATCTTAGGAAGGTTTTGAAAGCACCTAAGACGTTCCGCTTAGTTGCGGCTATCCGACAATTGACTGTTTGGCTAATACTTGTTTCAAATTTGCAAATTTGTTTGAAGTTGAACTTCCTAAAATTTAATCTAGGCGAAGCTTACGAGTTCGAAATATTTGTGCCATTTTGTATATTTTTTTTCATTTTTAGGTTTGATAAAACACTCAACTGAAAGCACGGGAGACGTTCTGCAGGTATCGAGAATTTCTAACTCTAAGCTACCGAAAAGCCAAACGAGAGGTGGCATATAACATATAGGGTAAAATTTAGATAGAGAGAGGGAGAGAGGAGATTGGTCGGCCGGCAATTCTCGCGGTTTTTTGTCTGCCTTAACTCCGAAAAATTGTGGACCCACCTTTTTTTCGGTGAAAAGACTTTTCACTCTAAGAGCAAAATTTGTTCGGCATTCTCTCCCCACAATGCTCCTCCACATTATTAATTAAATAATTAATTATATATTAACGGTAATTATGATGCCTAACCTTATCCTAGAAAAAGTCCATTGGTACCCCTAGACCCTCCAACCTATGATTTCCCCTTCCCCTTTAGATGTTTGGTAAACACACGTTTTGAGTAAATCCATATTCGAGCCTTACATCCTCACTAACTTCCCAAGTTGTTATTTTTGGATTTCATAAAGGTTCCGAGGTCCTGTCTGTGTGAACCCGGTCTAATGTAGGCATTTTTACACACATCAAGCACCTTTTTAGGGCATACCATTTTTAGGTTGTTACACAATGAGTAATTTAACGACGGGGGTGTCGTAGGACTTACAAGAGGAATACCAGTCGGCCATGCTAGATGACAACATGAATATTTTCCTTCTTATGGTGCATGCAAGAAGGGTCGAGGAAAAAATGACTAAGATAAAGAGTAGAGATGCTAAGAGTGCAAGGTCATTTGATGGAGGTTCTTCAACGAATAGGATAGAAGTACAAGACAAGACTAAATTTAAGAAGCATGTTTCAAATCAAGTCCCTTCCAAGTTTCCAAAGGCTAGTGGTGATAGGCTGTCTAACCCTATATTCAAGAGGGGAAAAGATACTAATTCACCAACCGAGAAGACAACTTGTGGAAAGTGTGGTAAAAAGCACTATGGTGATTGACTTAAGAAACAGGTAATTGCTTTAGTTATGGCAAGAGTGGTCACAAGATAAGAGATTGTCCAATTTTGAATAATGAAGATAAGGGTAGTTGTCAAGATCAAGCAAGTGGTTCTAGTGATTCTCCAAAAAAGAACCGTTTCTATGCTCTCTTCTCTAGAGGTGAGCAAGATACTTCTCTTGCCGTGGTGACTGGTATGTTAAAATTCATTTCTATTGATGTATATGCCTTACTTCTTCCCGGCGCTACATTATCATTTTTAAACCTCTAGTAGCTAAAAGGTTTTCTATTACCTGACATTTTGCATATACCTTTTATAGTATTAATCTGGTGAATGAGTCAGTTATTGCAAAAAGGTGTATAGAAATTGTTCAATAATGTTGCCCAATAGAGTTTCATATATTGATCTAGTAGAACTCGATATTGTTGATTTTGATGTTATATTGGGTATGGATTGGTTGCATGTATGTTTTGCCTCCATTGATTGTAGGATATGGGTGGTGACATTTACCTTCCCTAATGAACCCATTGTTGAGTTGAAATGGAAAAATTCTATACCTAGAGGTCGTATCATCTCTTGTCTAAAAGCATGAAAAATTATCTCAAAGGGTTGTCTATATCACATATTAAGAGTCCAAATTTAAGGCTCTAAAGTTCCTCCCATTGAGTCTATACCCGTAGTGAGTGATTTTCCGGAGGTCTTTCCTAATGACTTTCCCCGTATTCCTCCAGAATGGGAAAATGACATTGGCATTGATTTGCTACCCAATAAAAATCCCATATCAATTCCTCCTTATTGGATCGGTCAAGCCGAATTGAAGGAGTTGAAGGAACAACTATAGGATTTACTAGATAAGGTCTTTATATGGCCTATTATTTATCCATGGGGTACTCCAGTTTTATATGTGAAGAAGAAGGATGGGTCCTTGAGAATGTGTATCGATTATCACTAAGTCAACAAGGTCACCATTAAGAATAAGTACCCTCTCCCTTGTATTGATAACTTGTTTGATCAACTCCAAGTGGCGGCTACCTTTTAAAAAATAGACTTAGGTCTGGGTAGTCATAACTTAGGTGAGGGGTTAGAATGTCCAAGACAGACTTTTGGACCTGCTATGAGCACTATGAGTTCTGGTAACGTCTTTAGGTATCACTACTGCTCCAAGCCGGTTTTTATTTAAGATAGAAAGTATAGTAGAAACCTAATGGAGCATAGTATTTGTCAAAATTATCTAGATCATTTTTGATTATCTTCATTGTTGACATATTTTTAATCAAAGAATGAGATGATCTAGCCGTAATTTGAAAGTGTAGTATTGCTCAGCTTTGAGAACACAAATTGTATGTCAACTGTAACTATGATTTTTGGTTGAGGTAGGTGACATTTCTTGGGCACATCATCTCTACTGAGGGAGTTGTGGTAGACCCAAGAAAAATGGAGGAGGTGAAGAATTAGCCTAGACCTTTGACTCTAACCGACATTAGGAGTTTCTTGTATTTAGGGGGTTATTGTCGAAGGTTCATGGATAGTTTTGCATCCATTACATATCCTTTGACTACTTTGATCCATAAAGTAAAAAAATTTGATTCGTCGAGGCATGGGAGAAAAGCTTTCCAATTGTTGAACAGATAGCTTTCTCCGCTCTGTGTTTGACTTCACCAGAGGTACAAATGGTTTTTTTGTATACTATGTAAGACGCATCCTGAGTGGTTGGGGTCGTAACCATATGAAATACCAGAAGTGATATCCTATGATCTAGAAACTTAAGCACATGAAGGAAAACTTTAAACACTCATAACCTTGGTTAGCGGCCAAGTGTTTTCTTGCAAATTTGGAGTCTGCATACTTTGTATGGGGTTCATGTGGATGTCTTCACCGACCATAAGAGTCTACAAACGTGTTTACCCAAGAGGAGTTGAATCCTTTGACGAAGGAGGTAGTTAGAGTTGTTGAAAGATTATGATATGAGTGTACTCTATCACATTGGCAAAGGTAATATGGTGGCGGATGCCCTAACTTGTATGACTACGGGTTGTGTATCCCACATTTATAAAACTAACAATGACCTAGCAAAGGAAGTACATAGGTTGGCTAGGTAGGGGGTGAGGTTGAAAGGTTCTCTGAATGGGGGTGCTATAGTTCATCATAACTTAGATTCATCTCTGGTGGTTTAAGTGAAGTCCAAACAACACCTTCATCTAGACTTAATGGAGTTGAGAGAATCGGTTCTTTGCAATGAAGTGGAATCATTCTCTAGGGGAAGTTGGTGTGCTAGGTAACCAAGGAGATTTTGTGTTCCCGTTGGTAGATGGGTTGAGGATCGGATCCTAGAAGAAGCCACAAGGGTCCCACTACTCATTTCATCTAGTTTCGAAAAAATTTACCATATCTCGGGAGATTTAGTGGGAAGGTCTAAAAAAGGACATACCAGAGTTTGTCGCTAACTGTTCGAATTTCTAACAAGTAAAGGTCAAACACCAAAAGTTGTTTAGCTTCCTACAAGATAACAAAATTCCTACTTGGAAGTGCTAAGACATCAATATGGACTTTATATTAGGTTTAGCTTAGACTCAAAAGTCATATGATTTTATATGGGTCGTTGTGGATCAATTCACTATGTTCGCTCGCTTTATTCTTGTCAAGTCTATGTCTTCGGCGGAAGATTATGCAAGGATATTCCTTGATGAGATTGTGTGCTATCATGGAATTCCATTATCCATCATATCGGATTGGATCGCACAATCCACATTGATATTTTATAGATCATTTCAAAAAGTGTTGGGTACTACGGTGAAGTTGAGCACCGCTTCTCATCCCCAAACAGATGGACAAGCCAGTTACTATACAGCCTTGAAGAATAATGCTTAGTGAATTCATTATTATTTAAAGGGAATTGGATAAACTTTTACTTTGGTGGAGTTTGCTATAATAAATAGTTTCATTCATCTATTTCCATGGCTCTGTATGAAGACTATATGGTAGGGAGGGTTGTAGGTCTCCAATTGGCGTGTTTTAAGGGGTGAGCCTAGCTTTCTTTGTCCTTAGTTTGATTTTGTAAGCTTTCGAAAAGTTCATATCATAAGGAATCGCGTTTGCAAATGCCGATAGTTGGCGAAAGTCCGTATGCCGATCATAGGAGAAGAAATTGGGAGCTTAAGGAATGTTAAAGGTGAATTTTTCAAAATTTTTTCCCCCTCCCCCTTTCATCATTCCATCAACTTCCCCAGCCATTTTCCTTTCTCTTCCGTCCCCACCAAGAAGGGGTGTTAGATTTGGCAAGAAAGGAAAAATATGAGTCTCGTATGTGTTTCCCTATAATATTGGCAAAGGGTTTGTAATGTTTCCTTCCTATGAATTGAAACTTCCCACGACTGAATTGGCTTTGGGTTCATCTAAGTTTTCCATGTTTGCTATGTTTGAAGAAGTTTTATCGTTGAACGCGATCCATTCCTCCTATGAGGGTCTTCGTGTCATGGGAATAACCTCTCGTTAATGAGTAAGTTCCGCTTCAAATTCTAGATACGCAAGTGAAAGAAGTTGAGGAATAAAGAGATGGTTTCCGTAACTGTGCTATGGAAGAATCACCAAGTTGAGGGTGCAACTGGGAATTTGAGGCCAAAATGAGTCCCTACCTTCCCTTTTTGAGAATTTAAGTTTGTCATTTCTTTTAATAATATAATATGAGACGATCAATTAATTTGAAATGTTTCTTGTTTTTTGGGTGAACTTTTTGCAAAGTATGCATTTTGAAAACTTACAGTTCAGTTATGTATAGCCTTTGAAATCTTGAAATTTATTTTACTTTGTTTTCAGTTATCTTGTGTATTTAAATAAGTTTAGTCTTTAAAAAGTATACGTAGCATGTTTATAATATGAGCTTTGTGCTAATTGCCTCATGCAGTGTATATTTAGCTCATGTGGGTTGTGAGAAGGAAATACCTCATAATGAATGTTTGAGCCTTATGTGTGGTTATTGGAGTTCATCGAATTAACTTTTTTAAATGATATGATTTATTATGATAATATGTTGTTGGTTGGTTCGGCTTCTAGTCCTGAGTCTATTTCTTCCTTCAAAAAAATATTTGTGTTATTCGGGGACGAATGTTTCTAAAGGGAGGATAATGTAACACCTTGTAAATCCTAGACGTGTGGTAAAGACTAAAATAGCTTTCATAAGGTCTAAGAACTGTTTTAAGTCCATTATAATTGAATATAGGTCATTTTGAAAGTTTAAGAACCAAAACATCCAAGAACGTCCATGATATCCATGAAGTTGGTTCAAAGGGATGTTAGCGTGCCTTAGCCTATTTTACTAACTTTTAGGAGTAAGAAATTTATGAAAATTGGTGGGGTAGTTGATAGGTGTTTATGTTGTTCCATGGTTGAAACGTCTAGGTACAACTCCCCAAGTAACGACTAAGGGCCCTTGAGGAGGACTCTAGCGTTTGAAACAACACTGACATGTGTGAACAAACAATTCATCGATGCCACCGTTATCCCATACATATACGATGATGATACTACCGCAACACCCCTAGCCTTTTACAGAGTCTTATGACAACATCACTGCTACAGAAGGCGTAGGACGATAGGGGAATGGTCCGTCGACTCACAAACGGCCCATTGTTCGAGGTCTTGTCTATGAGGGTCCAATTTTCTACTTAATTTCAGCTGGTCTCATTTAATTATTTAGGAGTTTACATGGTTTAATTTGTGTTACGGGAGTCTAATTAAGCTTACTTAAGACCCAATATAATACTCCGACACCCTCATTAATCTAAGACATTATCAAATATAAACTCTCTTCTTTCTCTCTCTACATGAACTCGCCATTGAAAACTAGCAAGGATAAGGGTTTAGGGGATGGAAAGGGACGAATCCACCATCAAATGTTTTTCAAAGATTAAGGTATGAGATCTAATTCACCTTTTAGACTCTTTCCTCAAAGGGTTCCTTCAAACTGGATTTAAAAATTTGAGTTTTCTTATGGGTTTCATCCAATTACGAAATTGAAGTTATCAATTGAGTTGTTGATGATTTTTTTAGGTTATATTGAGTAGATTAAATTTAATTTAACTTGTGTATTGAAATTTTTTACGGTTTTGTCTAAATTGAAGAACATGAGCCTCAATCCCTAACCCTAGGTTGTGATCTTGATCTATATTGTATTGTGATCGTTCAATTGTCTTTTTTTTATTAGACTACTATACAATGATGTTATTATAAATAAATTAAGATTAATTATAGTCCTATCATGTTAGTTCTTAAGATGTGATTTAGTTTATGAATTATATTGTGAAATTAGCCTATGTATCTTGTCTAAGATATGATCTAGTGTTGAATTGTGTTATCAGATGGCATGCCACGCCAATTGGACTGATTATCTTATTAGGTTATCATTGTTATGATGCAACGTTACTCCCCTGTTGGGTATTGCTTGAGTTATAGGTGATGGTAAGACATTCATGATGAACTATCGAGGACAGACTTGGTAAGTCTTAAATCTCTATCTTTATTTCCAATTGGAGTAATATAGTGGTTAAGTCATGATTGGGTTACATTGATAGTATTGACTATATACTAGAACATAATAGGGCTGCCATGGTATTATGATGTCTGTTAAAGAAATCTTAGACTATGTTTGAGGGGGAATTAATGTGCTATGTGATATATGCATGAGTGGAATATGAAAACTATCAATGTGTCTTGGTATGCTATGGGGAAATGATAATGTCTTGTAACCTACTTATAGAAATTTGCATTTAAAAGAAATATACTCATCCAAGTCTTATTGTGCATATATATAGTTGATGCTTATCAGATTACCAAATGCGGAGTCAGACCCAATTACCTACAACTAATCTATGATTGATATTTAATCGGGCATAAAGAATTTTCAAAAAGACTCTAATGGTTACGTTGTGTGAACTAGATCTAGTGTCCTATCCCACATTTGGGTTGGATAGTAGGCAACCAATACATAATCTTCATAATTGGAGACTATCTATAATTGCATGGCCGCATAAAGAGGCGTCCCAACTATATCACTATTTCTTGAACTATGTTGTCCCCATCTAGGAATACATACGACTAGTGTATCCACTAGTTCGAGTTGCGTACTACCTTGGCACAATTAGTATGCCTTCTTTCATGTTTGTAGGCTTTGAAGAAAACTAGATTCACACTACATAATGTGCGTCTATGTCCGCATAGGCCATAATGCTCCCTTAAATGCGGTAAAATGAATTAAAGTACTTAACTCTAACTCGGGCATAACTTAAGAGTCAGCTTAGTCTAGGTAGGGCGTATATGGAGACTCTACCTTAAAATTGCACGAGTCCAGCCTGCAGCGGGAAGTATTAGACGCAGCACGGTTCTTAACACGATCGTGTATAATTAGTGCATGATATATCGAATGTATATGATGACTTTGCACGTTGTGTACTATATGTTTATTAGTTCACTTGATGAGTATGCCTTGCTCGGCTTAATAAGGTACAATATGATAATGAGATTTTATAAACGTAACATGTTGTGTAATTCCGTAAAGATCGGATATTGGTATGCATGATTTCTTTGTTAGGATAATTAATATAGAATAGGTATTGGGTGTGGTCTTTGCTTGCGTTACTTGCCCTCTTTTTTACTTAATTGAGAGGTTCAATAGAGTTGTCTTGCCTCTATTAATGATATTATTGACTCTTATTCAGTCTCTAGTGATATTAATCTCCTTCAATTGATAGCAGTTGTGTAAAATCATGATTTCAAGCATTGTCTGGAATCACATATTACATGGTGCAGTTACAGAAATCCATTTCCGTTGCGTTAGATTGCTATGCTTCGCTTCGGACTTTGCACTAGGTTTTATAAAGGGGTTTTGTTTTTTTTTATTTTTTCTTTTCATATTAATTTTTTTTTTTAAAAATGGCATGTTTTGACTATAAAAGTCCCCTTTCAGACATATTTGTTCGTGCATAAAGTCTCATAATAGCTACATGTGGAAGTACTAACCCCATATTTTCTGTCTTTTCCCAAACATTTTTAGGTTCCGTTCATTGAATAGTTTAGACGGACGGGAACATTGTTGAAAGCTTCTCAGGATCTTCATTGTCAAGTAGCCCGTGTAGCCGTCCAAACTTCCGAGCGGCCAAAAATGCCACAATCTAGCTTACAGACTTGTTATGAGCTTAACTCTTTCATTTATTTCCTTTTCAATTGGAATTATACTTTCTTTATACTTATATGTGACCGCTTGTTGGTTTGATCTTAAGGGATATCCCATATTGGTCGATATCATTCCTTGGCTGAGTATGAGATACGAGACAGATCTTTGAGACTATTTTTATATGTTATAAATATGTCATGTGCAATAAAAGGTTAGAAGGTTGTGTATACCCTTAACTATACGAAGGGTCTATTTATACTATATATGATTATATATTATGTACGTAGAGGTCTATGTAAACCTCCAAGTAGGTATAATGAAAGTTTTAAATTTTTCCGTTTTTTTCAAACTATGAATGTTATGACATGAGACTAAGAGGATAGTCATAGTCCTTATAAAGGACGACGACACCAGTTACGTCTACGGGTAATCCTGAATGTGATTGGTACGACTCTCTAAAGACCATTCTAAGGGTCCTAGAGGAGGATCCAAACCATGGCCATGAAAGATTGCTCGGACTACTCGACCAGCCGTTTATGAAGGCCAACCCATAGACACACGATGGCCAGTTATGTTAAAGCCAAAGAAACCTTTGTCAATCGGGGGTGTCGGATTCGAACGCACATTATGGATTACAATAATGTCGCGAAAAAATTTTAGGAGGTGCCTCCGCAACGCTCAGCCATGTCACTTATGTTGGTGCATCAATAAAATTTAAGTTTGACATTTCAAAAAGTCCAACTTAAGTATAGGGGTGTTTTGTTTACTTATAGGATTTATTATAAACAATAATTTTACCTATTTTAGGATATTTTAAGTGTGTTAAAACATAGAAACCCAAATTACAATTCATTTTTCAAAACAAAACATTTCCCTCGTAAAAGCATTTACTCTCCAACTCCAACGGAGCCAAGCCACAACGTACTCAGCCCTAGAGCAAAAGGCGGGTTTCCAACTGATTCCTTCTTTGTATTTTATCGGGTACTGCGATTTAAATTTAGGTGCTGGTAACTCTTGATATTTGTATAATCTTTCATTCAAGGGGTTCTATCATAATTTTTCAAAGAGTTTCGATGATAAAATTTCACAATTCCTAACCTAAACATTGATTCATTGTTAAATTGATTTCAAAGTCATTGTAATGATAAATTAATATTTCATCAAGGTAAGATGATTTTCAATGAAATTTTTTTAAGAACTCATGATCCTCCTAATTTTCTATTTGTCCTATAATGTAGCTCTTGATGAATATGATTTCATGTTAATGAATTGTACTTGAATTGGATTGTATTGTTAGATTTCATTTTTACGTATATCTATAGATGATGAATTGTTGGGGATTGATCTATGTTGATCATGCCTTGAAGAATTGGTAATTGGACCTAAATTCTTATCTACAGTAAATGGAATTGATGTTGTATGGTTTGGTCCACTTATGGTGGCGGTGTTTACTTCTGGCTAATATATGTATGTTTTTTTTTCTATGGCCTTGCGGGCGAGAAATAAGAGGTTAAAGTGCGTTTTTAGACTTTTTATTATGATAGAATATATATGTGAAGGTGTCCGTTGAAGTTAAGTCAGGTTTGTAGTATTCAATGTTAGTATCATGATTAAGGTGCATTGATAATGTGAAGTATGATGTGAATTAGAGTGAGGTTAGGCTATAGGATCTAAATTGCTTGATGTTATAGCGTACTAGAAGTATGGGAAGTATCCCAAATTATATAACCCCTTATGCATACCGCGTAGTGATACTTGCCTACTATGCTAGGATTTCTCGCCTATCAATAGTTGAATGTATTTTTGTATCCTATAATGAATAGTTTGAAGGGAGGTTTCCTTAATAACAATATTTTTGTTGTTATGTGATCATGACGACCAATATGTACATACACCCCCCATGCATAAATATGAGTATGATATGTTTATGGTATCAATTGGAAGGATAATTATCATATGCATGAAAAGTACCTGACTAATGAAGTATGAATAAGTGTTCTCTAAAGGTATTTAAGTATAAGGCTTTCACACATATGTACACACACACGAATATATGAATGAGTAAGGTTGATGATAATCTATTGAATGAGAGTCTCTTGAAAATTTTCCTTAATTTTTCTCTAAACTAAACTATGTTATGATTATACAACTAGACATGCTCACATGCTCATGGTTTGTTATGTAAAATGCGGACATTCTAAAAATATACAACCCACTACCGCTCACGTGTATGTAAATTTTACATGAGGGGTTAAGACCCTAAGACCTATCTTATGAGATAATGTTTAAGAAAGAATTAAAGGCTATTCAAAAAAAGGAATTTATCTTAGCACAGAGTGAACTTGACAATGAGAAGTGTTCCTTCACAGACGAACGGAATTTCATGCGATGTTCTCATGAACTGAAAACTACAAGGCGAATTAGCATAAAGAGGGTGTCTAGTAATAACCTCCTAGTTCCTTAAAAAGATGCCCCCATAGGAAACCATGACTAGTGGATCCACCTAAATGATATATGAATGTATAGCTCTACCCTAAAAAGTAAGACACCCTTCTTTCGCGTTTGTAGATGGGGTTGACACGGAATTACATGTAGCAACATAGGTCTTATGTAGTTATACGGCGGTATTATTCCTATGCCCTAAATCTGAACCAAATAGAAGTAAGGACGATGAACACTAACAGACAACTTAAAGAAATATTACTTAGCTGTCAATATAGCGGTATCGTAGGTATTTTACCTATGCCTTGCCCACAATTAGATCATGAGGGGGATGTTGAGGAGTTCGAGCTTGTAATATATATATTTAATATATATATATATATATATATATATTATATTTGATGGCATTTGATGTTATTATTAATTGTTACACAGATATCGCATGTTATGTGTGGTTTTCCTTGATATATAGTGATGCTTGATCTTTACTTTGATATGATGCTTGCTTGGAATATCACTTCGATGATATATAAGTGTAATGAGGGAATGCTTCGTAAAATGCTTATGATCTCCTTTGTTAGTTTACTAGCTGTTTAAATGTGCCCGGCCGTTATGGGTTTCACTACACATTGCACTAACCTAAACTGAATTGCGGGTTAGGTAAGACGTCTTGTAATATATTTGCTTTTGAACATTGAACTTAAATATGTAAGGTTACTATGTCTTTATTCATGGGAATATTTATAATAATAGCTAACTAGCCCATGTATATTGCTTCATCTTGATAATGATGCATAAGTCTAAATGGATTATGGATATAATGTAATAAATGAATGAGTTCTTATATGGGGCCTATGACGTATGTTGCTATTATGTTCAAAGTTAAAATGGATATGAGCTGCGTGTACTTAATGAAGTGATGTTAGCTAGCTCTGCGTGATTTAGTAGGAACACTAGCCCGTCGGTGAAATAGTATTATGGGATACTACTTGCACATTTTACTAGTGTGACTTGGAGTTTTCTTTGGTGTTGGTTGTTATATGAATGTTATGTTTAGGATATCTTATGTCATTATCAATGTATGTTCTTGTGAATGGTATCCATGTCTATTATGATGCATTGAACTATATTGTGCTTGTTGTATCAGATGTTCATGAAGTTTCTTTAAAGGACATGATCCATGGTTTCTAACTAAATGTCCTCTTTAAATCATGTCTTTTAATGGTTATCATAAGTACTGCATTCTTGTACTAATACCATTCTTTTTAACATTTTTTAAAACACCAAGGTGAAGTGTGTGATAGAGCTATAAGGAATTTCCTAGAATGAATGAGCCTTGAAATAATATCCCAAGTTTGCGACGCTAGTGTCTCACTTTAATTGATTCAAGAACCCTTTGCCTGGTAAGAGTTCATCTAGAATTCAGGTAATAAATATAGCTCATGTTATCTTTTAATATGATGAGTGGTCATGTCGTAAAGTATAATGTGAAGTCCCGTGCCTTCTAAATGACATAGTAAGACATCCAGTATCAGAACCTGTAATTACATGTTTTCTAATGCAGCCAGATGAAGTATAGTCTGTCTATGGTTGAAAAATGTTTTCAATTCCCCCAACAACCAAAAAAAATTTTGATAACCTATGCAAAAGAACGAATGCCCTAAGGGGAATTTTATAAATCTACTCAGAGGTTTTATAAAGCTATAGTCGCTTACAACTCAATATTGTATTTCTGGGGGGCGGTACTCTCCGCGGTCGTGACACCTCTTTATGGAAACTTCCTCCTTATCAACATAAGTTCATTATTAATTAATACAATCAAAAAGCTGCCACATGAAAAAAAAAACAATCAAAAGTGCACCATGAAAAAAAAATCTGGTATATAATCACCTTTATCCATTGTTCCATTGGTAGCTTACCCATTAAACCTTGAGTAACTAGAGCTTGTTGTTGATTAGAGTATATTCCCTCACTTTGGTCTACGATCCCTTTGATATTCTTGCCGCACCTCCACCCTGAGTGAAACTCTCAATTACACCTAATACCCGCAATAAAATATCCTAAAGCAATGGTGAAACCACATATTCTAGAGGAATTCAATCCTCTCTAACATCAATCATTGGATCGAGAATGAAACCTTTAGCACAACATCTAACTGCCACTTTATTAGCACATACTCAACTCCTAGCTCAGGCTCTACACTTACTTGTAGCAAGGGTTTCAAAAACTAGCTTAATGCCTCCCGTCTTCTATCACCAATGGTTGATCTCATCCTCGATATCTATCAAAATAACATATAACAACTCAATACTATTGAAGGTAACCACGTACAACAACAATGAATTAATAAACTAGAAGTTTCCTCATAAATCTTCATAGACTCTTAAAGATAAACATATATGTCCTCTTCTGATTATAAAGATTCTACTATAATTGGATCACACACGTGAGACTTATGATATTAGGCTCTTATACTTGTTGGAACATCCCATAAAGTGAATGTGATGGAACTTAACTTATTCCACAAACACAAGTCAACCTAAACCCAAATTAATAATGTAAATGAAAAAATTCAAAAAACATAAGAAACTAAGGATAACAAAAATAGGTACAATCATAATATAACTCAAAATGTCCCAAAAACCTAGTGTGATGTGTACAAGACTTTAAGTGGTTAACATATATTCAAAAGAAATATAAGTCTGAATGTCTTTGTTTATAAAAAGAATAAGAAGATAATAAAAGAGTGAGATGTGTCCATTGGAGTGAAAAGAAGGTACCTCATAAACTCTCATAGGGGTAAAAGAATATACCTCATAAATTCTCAATAATAAGCCTCAAATGTAAAATAGAAAAAAGAGTAATCATGATGATCTAAGGTCGTAACCTACACAAGTATAGAAAAAATGAAACTAGTACAAAATAATAATGGTACTCAAGAACAAAACTAAATACAAGTAAAAAAATACAAAACACGAGTAGTCACAACGCTGAACATCTAAATATTATAACCTGTATAGAATCAGAAAGGCCCAACCTACTAATTCACATTTCATATAGCACACAACTTGTACGACAACAAAACCTACACATGTACAAGTCACCTATAAAGTCTTTTATATTCGTCAACCACAATGTCTATAACAAAGCATTCATAATGATCAAAAGAATGGCAATGATGTTCATTGCAATGAAATGAACTATTAAATATAGATATGAATGTCTATCCTAAAGATACGCACCTAGTGAGACTTAGGTTCAGAAGCACTGAAGAGTCAAAAGGTCCATGTATCTCCCAAAACCATTTAACTTTTTCATATTCATTAATTATTGAAACTATTTACCTTTGTCATTATAGAAACCATTTCCCTTTGGCATCACATAAATTATTTCCCTTTGGCATCAGTGAAACGTGTCCCTTCAACATAATCATTAATCACAAAAAACATTTCCCTTTGATTTCCCCCAAGACATTTCTCTTTGGCGTAATCATGAAAATTGATAATATCACAATGTTTTACAACAAATGAAACTTGACATCATGCAAATGTGTTAGAACAAAATGCAACTTGGCATGACGCAACACTCTAAAAGTCTAAAGCCTAATCTAGAGTCTTAGAAGTGTCTAAGGGTTTTAACACTATTTTAATGTCAATTATAATAAATAAACGTCATTTAGGAAGCTTTATATTCAAACGTCAAGGAACGTCCATAACAACCGTAGAATAGAGCAAAAGGTTCTAGCGTGCCTTAGCCTATTTGACAAGGTTTTAACAGTCGAAAATTGATGAAATTTAGTAGTAAGGTGTCTAACATGCATTGGAGTTGGTTTAGGGTCAAAACGTCCGGTTACGACTCCCCAAGAACAAACCAAATGGTAATTGAGGAGGACCCTTATATTTTGTATAAAAGATGAATTGAGACAATAGCAATTAATTAGTTGCAGGCAACGAGGCGTATCCATTTTCCATCTTCCATTTTCCAAAAGATGGCTAAAAAATGTAAGACCCCAAAATTTACCTAGGTTAACTAGATACTAACATGTTTTTATTGATTTTATAAGGTCCTAAATATGTCTAATATATTGTGTATAGGCAGTAGCTAAAGTTTTAGGGGTGTTGAAAGTCAAACGTCAAGGGACGACTAAGGCGTTTGACGACTAAGTCACCTAAATGTCCAAAATGTAGTTTTATGTATTTATGTGTTTTTTATGGTGTTTAAGGTTCTTAATTGAGTTAATATAGAATTTATAGGCAGTGGTTAATGTTTCGTGAAGTTTGGAGGTCAAACGACCAAGAACGTCCAAGGCATTTGAAAGATATGCCTTGAGTCGACCTTGTACGTCTAGCCGTGTTACGTCGAGTTTTACATGTTCATTTTGGATGAATTTCATGTGATGGGTTTTAAACTTATAGACTATTGTATTTTGTTTGGAAACTTCAAGAGAAATCATCCCCAAGGACCATCTAAGGGTCCTTGAGGAAGGACCGAAAATTGTTGGCATTGCAGTCCCAAGCAGACCCCAAACAACGGTGCACTAGACGGACAGTCGTGGATATGACGCCCCATCAAAGGGTTTAGTTAATTTGTACTTGACCATGGGATGGAAAGGAAACTTGTACAGAAATTTTACCCAACGACGGAGGGCTGTGATGCCCCATCGTGGCTGTGACAGCCCGTCAAGGGCTGGCGTAGGACGCCACTGTCTTCCTGCGTAGGGTTCTGCCAAGTCAAGGTGTGAATTGTTAAATTCACCCCACTTATAAATTAATTCATGGACGGTTTATTAAGGGTTATTTGGTTATTTTAATAAAGTACATAAAGGGTAATCACATTGAAGACTTCATTCATCTAATTCAAAAACCCGAAACACTTGGAAAATATCACAAAACCTCCATTGAAGTCCAGCTTGAAGAGGCAGCTTTTTAGGGATTTTAGTGTCGAAATTCTTAATCAAAGTTAATAATTATAACCTTGATTTTTTTTGGATTCCTTGAAACTCGTTTCATCAGGAGCCCAGTTCTCAACATGTTTTTTTTCAAGTTTTTCTAAAGTGAATTGTCCCAATTCATGATTTTACATGGTTTCTTCGCATAAATGATTTCTAAACATTGACTTATGATTTCTATTGTATTTATGATTTCCAATCTAAATTACCCTATGAAACCATGTAAATTATGAACCCTAGTTTTTGACTATAATGTGGTTACTTGATATTAAGTTAATATTGTTGAATTGTTAGGGTAGTTCTTATGGACCTTTTTGATGATCTAAGACTTGTATTCACATATATCTAATTTTCTTATATGTTAAAACCTAGATTGAAATGATGTATTTCATTGAGTTTTATGGTATTGCTTTGAATTAATTGTTTCAGCATTGGTAAGGCTTGTGATTTAATTGGAACGATTTTAGCAAGTAAATTTGAATTGTGAATAAGGAAATGAAGTTATGCTAGAACGGATTTCTTTTAATTTTATTTAATTATACTTTTTATTCTATTGAATTGGTATGGTCTCACTTATGGTGGCGGTGTTGGTGTGTTTACTTGCATTTAAATTTGGCCGTTGTCACGATACTTATGCATATGATGAGCATGGCCTTATTGGCACTATTGAAGTTATGTTTCTATATGAGTAGGTTATTATGTGAAGCAATGCTATTATATATCTATATACATATTTATATAGTCCATATATGTATTCTTCTACTATGGTGCCCTTAAGTGATCATGTTAGACCTATGACTTCGACAATATGATTATATTGTTATGTTAGCCTGGTTATTCTAATTGACTTTCTGAGTATTTTGAGTATTCATGATTTTATGTGACTATATGTAGACTTGAAGAAGTTAGGTTGTTTTTAAGAGGTGGTTTCTAGAATGACTTGCATAATAGTTTAAAAGTGAAGTAGTTGATGTCTTCTTTTGATTGACGTGTATTTCTTGCTTGATGTATAAGATTATGAAATATGTGAATGTTTTATTTATGGTTTTATAACTCTTGTATTGATGTATAAATGACATGTGACTTTAAAATTGTATTAGAAGTATCTTATTGCAAACCTTGACTTAATAATGGTTAAGGTTAAGATTAATTGAAATTTAAGACGTAATGTATCCTTCAAAGTAAGGTATGCATGAATTTAAGTTAGTTGGATGGAAACGCATAAATATTAATCTTAGGGAAGTCATCGTCATGCTTTTTGTCGCCATTTTAGGTACCCTAGTGGACCTTCCTTTGTACGGGTAAATGTGTGATTGGGGTTATGAACTTGTTATGGAACCCTCTTATGTGAACCTAATGTATGATTTACTCTATGAGAAACGAGGTAGCACCCGAGTGAGTTAACGTAAGGGTCAGTATTTTCTAGTATGTATGAGAAAGCATAGAAATAAGCCCTCATATTCATTAACCGTGTGCGTACATGGGAATGTGTCATGTTTCTACTACCATTTGCAAAGTAGAACAACCTCATCGGAGTTTGGAATCGAACTCACAGATTCCATGTGCTTTCAATATCGTGGTCTAGTATCGTTTCTTTTCCTCTTATCATCATATGAATACCTATAGCATTTTAAGGACTTTTATTGATTTTAGGTTGTGGTATGGGACGCTATCTAGACATTGCACAATAAACTTTGAAGTGTTTTTGTTGAGTTCCTAGGTGTCTTCTAAGACAATTTTTTGAAGTCATTTATGTGATTATGTTCTTTATAATTTATTTGACTTATTTTAGGAGTATGTAATGCAACTAAATAGTACCTACTCTAAAGTACTATGATTCCTTAGCTAGAGTGTGGAAAGGGAATACCAAGTATGATCTCTTCATGTCTTATTATTGGAAGTCTTGAGATGACTCTGATTTAGGGAAGTTGGTTAGTTTGTGACATGATCTAGCCTTAGGTATCTTAAGGATTATTTGAGGTAATCTAGAAGAAGGTCCTATGGACATTATAATTATTGATTTAACTTGAGTATGTCTTTGATAGTGTCACGACGGAATAAAAAAGAACCCCAGACGATACGGCTTCATTGACCTCTCAGAGGTCGCAGACAAGCCTATTACCGTTACTTTGTCTAGGTTAATTAGTAGAAAATTTGAAAACTTTTTTGTTTCTTACAACACATCTCAAATTATATAGATTCATCATTGTGTCACCATCACGCCATCTTAACATTAATAACCTCATTCATGAAAGAAATGTTTAATATAGCATTAATGTATACTTGCCCAAAATGGCAACCAATAGAATGTTTGTACAAAAGCAAAGAAACGCTAGTGGAACATACTCCACTATATCCACCTTAACTAAGCTACAATATAATGGCAAGCATGCCTTGAAAGCATTAGGGCCTACCAAATGCCCCGGATTGTGCTCCACGTCTGAAATAGTTTGCGACTCACACCTGTATCTCTGCGTCCCACCTATCCTAACGCCTAAATTTCAGCGTTGGAATAGGGTTTGTACACATTTGTCACTACTATGGTTATGAAAGCACACACAAAGTAAATTCATGATTAAGAATAACTCTTTCCTAAAAACATGATTGTAGAAGGTCAAGTCAGTGGACTTGACAAATTGGTATTCGGAAAGTTACTAACCTTTCCAAATTTGGATTAGGAAAGTGAGTGAACTTTCATAATTTTAATTAATAAAGTCATACCATTAGAGTAACATGCATTATCATACTTATCATTTTTCACACAACACACAACAGTGTACACATTTCACATATCATAATTCATATAACACATACGTTGTTCATATCATTTATTCATATGCCATGAGACCTTGGAATCATGGACTTTACATTAAGACTTCCAATAATGAGGGCTCAATATATCGGACCTCAACCATGGAGTCTGCTTTTTTCATTCATAGATACTTCATTTCATTTCATTCATGGGCTAGTGTAAACACCACCTATACCTAGGATGTAGTTAAAGACATTCATCTAGTTCATTCTGCAATGACTAAGAATTACCTATTGTTATTACTTGAGTCTAACTAACCTCTTGATTATAACGGGGGTAGGAAGGGGAGGTAGATCGGAGGGTGAACGAACGGAGGGAGGCCGTTCCTCCGCCCCTTTTTCTCCTTTGTTTCAATATGTGAATCATTTAAAGGCTGGCCTCAATTCATTCATTGGGAACTTTTAAGTTTAACCAACTAGCTCATGTGTGTATCATGAAATCCAGTGTCATGAAACCCCACAACGAAAAGAGGTGAACTCACCCGCCAAATAACCAAAACATGCTAGTATATAGGGAATTGAACCCCGCCATATACCTATATTTGGTATTTATAGGTTTGAAGACTAGATTATAAGGAGCCTCATACTCAGAATGCCAGACCTATCATCTCATAGAGTTCTGGTGAAGCTTTTGCCCTTCCCTAAAATAAGACATCACGTTCATAATGCTAGTCTATCAGTGCTTCAATATAAAGTTCCAGTAACAATTCAACTCATCCGTCTGGAAGATGGATTCTAGTATGAGTGTGTTATCTAATACTTTCATTAGAGTGTTAATAGAGTCCTGATCTCTTCATTAACATTCCACTTTCATAAGGTGAGTACATTTGGTACATTTTATAAGTGATCATTTGAGATTGCTCTTCATCTTTTACAGATCTCATATCATATTGTCACCCACATTCATCACATTTCTCTTCATAATTACCACCCCTTTTTTACGTGAATATTCATTTCAACTATGCAATGCAACGTGGCCATTTGTGTGTTTTATAACCTCTACTTTAAACCCTTCTAGGGTTTACATATTTCATTACATATAATTATTTCATCTGTATCTAATGCACTTGACCATTTAGTGTGTTTCCACTCGTACTTAACCCCTCTAGGTTCCATCACTCATTACATACACACAGTCTTACTACGTTCACTTATATTTAAATGTATGCTAGACTTATGGTCTATACATACAATCCAATGAGCGATCATTTATAAGTCGTTTAAGTGACTATAAATCTCCTAAGATATGTATTACAAAGAGCTTATGCATCTTGTTGTATGCCAAATCTCGATGTCAATCTAAGTACGCAGCATTATTCTTGAAGATTTAATTCACGTATGACTTATGCATCTTTACGGAATTTTTGCAAGGGAACCCAATTTCAAATCCCTTTGACAACAGTTACATTTTTTTAATTTATTTTATTTTTGTCCACGTGACATTGGGACACTAGATCGAGACCCAACATCAATGTTTCCTCTTTTATTTTTTTCCTTTGGATTACCTCTTACACGGACGAGAGGTTGTGGGATCAAACCCCCACAACCCCTTTTATTTTATTATTTTTTTATCTATTTCACCTTGTCTATTTTGAGTTGACTATGAGGTTGTGGGTTCAAACCCCATAGCCGCTCTTTCTTTTTCTTTTATTCTCCTCCTTAAATCTTCCTAAGAGGTCGTGGGTTCGATTGCCACACGCCTCCCCCTTTTATTTTTCTTTTATTCTCCTTCTTAAATTTCATAAGATGTCATGGGTTCGATTCCCACACGGCTCCTTTTTATATATATTTTATTCATCTCCTTAATTTACCTAAGAGGTCATGGGTTTTATTCCCACACGCCTCCTCCTTTAGTTTTCTTTTATCCTCCTCCTTTATCTGCCTAAAAGGTCGTGGATTCGATTCCCACACACCTCCCCCTTTATTTTTCTTTTATTTTCCTCCTTAAATCTGATTGAGAGTGGTTGGTTCGAATCCGACTCCTCACATTTCTTATTTTTTTTCTTTTAAGTTACATTTTCCATCAAATACAATGGTTCTAAACCCCCTTCACCACATTTCTTTTTACTTCTTTATTTTCTTGGTTTTTAACATGATGAGGTCACGTGTTCAATCCTCCATTACCTCACTTTAATTTTTAATTCATGTTTTCAACATTTGAACTCTTCTTTGCTTCTAAAATTTCATCCTAGAATCTGGAAAATTTTTCTTTTTATTTTCATCATCCTTTCATCATGTTACACACCTTATTTCTTAGGGGATTTTTTTTCGAGGTGCATTTAGAATGTTTTAGTTCATTGTCAGGATTCCGTTTAGACAAGAGGGTGGGACAAAAGTGTAGGGAGGAAGACCAGAATAGGGACAAAATTCGGCTCTCTTCTCCCTCCCCTCTCCCCCATTTGCAACTCGTTAATGACCATCACTGTTAATCACATGTGTATATGAAATTTAAGAACTCTCATGCCCCATTTTCAAGTCCTCACACCATGAACAATACCAAGGCAACACAACACATACCCACGACTGTGACATTTTCAAAAACACCCCATAAGTACATAATTCCAAACATACATATAAACACATAATCATCACAGAAACACGTTACATTCCTAATTTTCTACAAGCAAACAGAACCAACCTATGATTCAATGGGAGCTACTGACAAGGACATGCAACGGGGAACAATCCTAGTTTTTGGAATAGATTCGTATGAACCCTTAAGGGGTCTATTTGGAAAGGGACCAAGATAGAAGAGAACCGATACCTTTTTGACGTTCAAACCTCGAAGTTCTTCCCGAGGAACCCCTCCAAACACACGTCCAAATCCAAGAGCTTCAACACCAACTTGACGGAAAAACCCTATCTTTGCCTAACGTGTTTGAATAGATGTTTGTTTGTAAGTTTTTTTGTGAGTTATTCAAGTGTGAAGAACTTTGGTTTTCTTACTATTTTTTTACGTTATTTGGCAGAAAAAAACGTGAGTGAGAGTGATAGAGACATGAGAGAGATATGAGTGTGGGAAAGAGATTTCTTAGGCTAGGAGTTAGTTTTAAGGAATATAGTTAAATAAAGGTTTTGTTTAATTAATTAAAAATATGATTTCCTTTATTTTTAGATTCAGTCTAATAACTAATAAATATAAATTAATTTAATAATTACTAAATCTTAAAATTAAAAACAATTATAATTCATTGCTTCCACGCTCGGTTCGAACCGCAGGTGGAGTCAAGACTTTCACTTCACACCCAATTTGCGTCCTCTCTACCAAAATTCCTCTCCACCTATTAATTAAATAATAAATGATATATTTAAGGTTAATTATTAGCTCCCTTGGCCTGAGAAAAATACCATTTTAATTGTTACCCCTAGACCCCTTAAACCTAAGATTTTCCTGCTTTTCATTCTGCGTAAGACTACTATCAAAGTAAAATCTTCGTATTCGAGAGCCCTACATGGTTGGACACAACCTTTCCTAACTCAAATAACTCCCCAAGTAAGTTGGATTGTTTCTAAGTGTATCAATCTTTGTGAACCCGGTCTAATCATTCGCATTCAAGATACATTAAGCATTACTTAGCGTATTCATTTTGAGGATTGTTACAGATTGCCTTTGGGACGAGAATTTCATATAATGTATGTTATTGTGATTTATATGATCATGATTCTATCTTAGGGAATCTGTTGGATCTCTTAAGTGTGTGTGTAAGGGATTGTATGGGTGGTCGCTTCACAACTCACCCAAGTGAGATTAGAGTTCATCTTTGGTAGAAGAATTTTACCTTGATGTTTATAATTTATTTGTAAGTATGTATCTGACTCAATATAGGTAATTTTAAAGGTCGTTTAGGCACATCTAGAGAAGTGTATGGGCAGTCTCATTTTATGTGAGTTAAGTAATCTTAGGATGACTTTAAGTGAGGAAATTACATGCTAGAAGTATCTTATGTGTTTCTAAATTGATTTATTAGTTTTTTATGATTATTAATTATTTTTATGAAAAGAATGCTATATTTCCTATTAAGGTCCATTTTCATGATTTTTTGCATACCATATTAGTACATGTGTTTGCACTAACCTCCATGTTTTATCTATCTCTATAGTTGCTTGGTATGTGTAGATCTTTGAGATGTGAAGACTTTGGACTTACAAGATCGTTCAAGAAGTTTGAAGTATTTTCCTACTTGACTAGATGCATATCATGTCTTTTATTTGTCTTATTGAAGTATTGCAATAGACTACGTAATTTGTAATATTCAATAATTTAAGTTGGGCCATGTCCCAAGTATTATTTTTCTTAACATGATGAGATTGAGACTTAGTATTTCCCATTACTTTTATATGAAAAATATTTTGAAGACTATACTATGTTTGTGAAAAGCTTTAATTTTTCACTACTTTTCACTATGTATATGCAATAAATGATATGAAAGAGGGTAGGCTTTGAATTTTAACAAATATTGGTATCACATCATAGGATGGTAAAGTAGTATTAGTGTAACAACCTTTAAAATGGATATGCTAACTAATGCTTAATATGTCTAGAATGCCTACAATTAGACCGGGTTCACACGGATTCATGCGTGTAGAACCATACCTCTAAACCTTGAAACAACCAATCAAACAAAGTTGGTGAGTTATTTGAGCTAGGAAAAGTTGGGTACAGCCATGTAGGACACCCAAATATGAAGATCTATCCGGTTAAGTCTTAACCGGACTTAAAAGGAGGTAATCTTAAGTTTGGAGGGTCTATGGGTAAAATGGTTTTTTCCAAGCGAAGGGTAGTATCGTAATTACCCTAAATATTTAGTTAATTATTTAATTAATATGGTCGAGGGGTAATTTATGTAGAATTGGTCGAAATTGGCCTTTGAGCGAAATCTTGTCCCATGGTTTGCGAACCTAGGTGGGTCACAATGATTTAATTTTATTATTTAATTGTAAATTATTTAAAATAATTAATATTTAAGTTCATTATTAGATAAGGAAAAGGATAAAGTCATGTTTTTTTATTATGAATTATTATTTATTAAGCCTATTGATATAGTCTAATTGACGGACTGCTTGCCTAAAAGTATTAGTATCTAAGAGGCACTTACCTCAACACCAATCTCTCTCTTTCACGTTTATGCTCCCTCGTCTCAAACACTGCGCATGCATGCAGAATTTCACTGCTCTTTATGGTTACAAACAGTAAGAAAACAAAACCCAAAAAAGTTCTTCAAACTTTAATGACTTACAAAAAAAAAAATAACCTTGACAAGATCATTTGAAAACATTAAGCAAAATAATTCCTCGTGCGGGGAAGGTGGATGTTTGTTTATTATGGATTTGGGGAAGCACAATTAAGGTGTTGGTTGAAAGGCTAAAAGGGCAGGTATGTGTTTGCTTCCTCTTAATACTTTTTTCCCAAGAGACGGCCCTTAAGATCGAATGATTTTCACTCCACTAAAATCTAGGGTTGTTTCCTGCGCTATTATATTTCTCCTGTCCTACAGCTGCGCAATGATCTGAGGTTTGTATGTGTGGTGTGTAACATTAGGCGTGCAATGGTGATGTTTGTGATGAATATGTTCAGGCGAAACTGTGTTTGATTGTATGAGACCATAATTTTATTGTCTTCGCAAACATCATGTGTAAAATATGTTGTGTGGGCAATCTGTAAGCCGTGACATATACTTTTTGTTCTGAATTTAGAAAATTTTAATGTTTAATGTTTGTATCAAAACGTGGCACAAATCTTGTATAAATCATGACGTTGTCTAATCAGGTATAATGTTGGGCTAATTTAGTGAAGACTCTTAGGTAAGATGTACCTATGAAACTACCCATAAAAAAAACATATTATGAGTCACGAAATGTCCCATGAATAACTAACGTATAATTGTTCGATAAAAATGAGGCACTGTAAAAACGTGACCGAATTTCCTCCAGAAACCTTGTGGTTGGGTTTGCATCAGCGCAAGTAAAGGTTGTAGGGCCATATGCTAATGTATACATAATTGAGGTCACTAAGGCTTTAACCCGAGACGCTCACATGTAAATCACAAAAAGTAAGGTATAATGGTGTTAAAGGAATCGAAATTGGGTTGCCTTTGCTCGCTTCTCCTACATTGACATAAAAATAAATAAATGTGAGATGGAGTGGAAATTGATTCAAACCAACAAAAACTGCTCGGTCAACATGAGATAAGGAGAAAGTTAAAAATTAGTAAAATGATGGGTGAGTGGGATTCGATCTCGTAGAGAGCGGGAGAGGACAGTTTAAGTACGACCTCTCGGTCGAATTCAGGTAGACAAGCGTAGATAGTAATAAAACTAATAATATGAAGGAGAAGGATTCATATACAAGCGGCAAGCATCTTCTTGTCCATACTTAAAAGGGATTTAAAGGAAGAAGAAAAATATTGCTGGGGGGTTTGATCTCCGGTCGAAGACCTAATGGCCTATACGTTCTCAGGTGAAGTGAGGGAAAGGAAATAGGGAAAGAAATTCTATTGTTAGTAAGGGCTCTTCGAAATCGGATCGCCAATCGGGTGAAGAGTAGTGAAAAGGGAAAATAAATAACACATATAAGTCTTATCCAAGGATTCGTAAATCGGATTCCCTTCCCAATCCGTATTGACTAGCTAAGTTCTACGTGAATAAATTTCAAAAGAGTGTTGCCTGTGCATAGAAGCATATAAATCTAGATCTTTGCATTACATACTTGATGCTTAGTCTTGTATCACATAATTTAATGGAGATATGAAATCACTTATTCACTTAACTAACTATGAAAGAAGCCTATATGCTTGTATTTATACAACTCATACATATGCATACGTTAAAGTATAGTGTAACCTAAGATGATACTGTGATGAAATGATGTAAGCACTAAAAGGGTAAGTCTAGAGTGGACACAGCACTAAAAAGCCATGTGCATTGGCATATGATTGGAAAACGTAAAATTCAAGTAAAAAAATGGGTCGGTAATTATGAGAGCAAATGTGCTAAAGGTTAATGAATGGTGGTGAAATATTATAATGAGTCATATGGGATAAGATGAGACCAATTCATACAATGACCCTAATGTAAATATTGCAAAAACATAGCTCACATATGTAGAGTGTTAACAGATGAAAGAGATCCAGTCTCTATTAATGACATCAAATGATCCATATTGAAGTGATAGGAAAATTAGGTAAAGGTAAACATTATTGTGAGTGTCAATTGGGTACGCGAGAGTTTGCTTGGTTTGGTAAAGATGGGTAGCAATCAAAGTGATATATTGTCGCCTGTAGATTGGTCTTCTAGTAGCAAGAGAGGTGTAAGCAAGTAGCATCCGCTAGTGGTCGCAAAGTATTTCTGCCGACAAAGAGGACTTTGCTATTCACTGCCATTCTAGTAGTGGAGAAGCCTAGATAGAAGATGTAGTTATGATCATGTTGGTAAGTTCTCCTTTCTCTTTATTTTGGTTAAGTAAGATGAGAGTTCTCATGCTGAAGTGGGGTAGTATAGGTTTGTAGATGGGTATAAGTCGCTTGAAATTTTGCTGTGCTAATGATATTTAGGAGTTTGGTTGAAATTGAATTTCATTAACTTCTTGTATTGTGTGTGTTATGAATCCATGATTATGTTGTAAGGTGTATTTATATGATGTTTCTTTGAATATTAGCATGTATACATCATGAATTTCTTAAAATGTGGATTTTTGGAAAACAATTGCTTAAAAGTCATTGTTTCCTTAAAAACTGCATGCTGCCATACTTTTGAGAAAATGAATATTTGATCCATTTGCCTAAAATTAATGTAATGTGGTTAGAACTAATGTGTATGAGTTGGATATTGAGTATAAAGTGTGTTTTTACTATTTGGAATGAAGTATGTCAGTTTTGTAGCATAATGAGTTATTGAATTGTTTTCTAGTTTCCGGTTGACTTGTCCATCTCTTGACTATGCAAAATTGATGTTTTATGGATTTAATTTTGTCGTATGGAATTGTTATTATCTTCTAGTTGAGTCTCTAATCTTTTTGACGTGTTTGTGAGAGTGGCAAGTGTTATTCGAGTGGACGAATGTTGTCGGCAGTATGTCGGAGATTTTAAGCCCGCCAAAATGATCAGGTTAACTAGAGGCCTAACATTTGGTATTGATGTTGTAAGTCGGGGCTAGAATTGTATCATATATGGTGTAGTATTCAGTAGGCTAAAGTTTTAGGGGTGTTGGAGTCAAACGTCAAGGGATGCAACTAAGACGTTGACGCGCTAAGATCAATCCTAAATGTCTAAAATGTGTTATATGGATTTTTGTCGTGTTTTTTAAGGTTACTAAATTGGTGTACTATAGCATGTATCGGAAGTGGTTAAAAGTTTTGTGAAGTTTGAGGTCAGAACATCCAAGAGCGTCCGAAGGCGTTCGATCGACAGTATATTTCTTGAGCGACCTGTATGTCCTTATGAGCGTGTTTCGTCATTTTATGTGTTTGTTTTGGATGAAATTCTATATGAAAAGTTTTATAACGCTTTGTAATATCAATTTTGTTGTAACGTCGCGGGTATTTATGCACGTGCAGGTACCATCTAAGAGTCACTCTCGTAGGAGGGACCCAAAACTGTTCGAAACAAGAATGGCAGTACGCAGCAGACAACCCCCAAACGATTGAGCATTCGACGGCCATCGTGCTATGACGCACAGTCAAAGGTTTCGTTAATGGGGATCAACATGGAATTAAAGTAAACTTTCCCAGACACTGGTGCCAACGACAGAGAGTTGTGACGGGACCATCCCATTTTGCGTCGTGGCGTGACGGCCTCGTTAAGGGAAAGCGTCGGTGCAGCGCCGCTACCTTCCTGCGCAGGCTAGCTGGGGTTTGCCATCTCAAGGGAGTAGAATATAATGTGTAAATTCACGCCGCACTTATAAATTAATTCATGGATAGTATTATTAGTGTTATTTTTGGGTATGTTAATTATGTATTATAAAAAGGGTAATACAGGTAAGAGCTTCATTCTTCATAAAGTAACGAACCGCAAAACACTTATATAAATACCTAAAGCCTACATTGAGTCACCTGCAGAGTCACGATTTGGTGAGGGGTTTTTTTGTCAAAATTCTTCATCAAAGTGAAGTAACTATATATCCTTGAGTATGGATTTTAATTCTTGACACTCGTTTCAAATTTCATCACAGGGCCCAATTAACATGTTTTTTTTCAAGTTTTTCTAACTGTGAGTTGTCGCAAATTCGATGATCTATCCATGGTCTTCTTGGTCATAAACAATTTCTTATAATTAAACATTGAATTATGATATAATATGGTATTGATGTATTTCATATAAATTACCCTATGAACCCATGTCAATAGATGAACCCTAGTTTTTAACTATATATGTGGGTTCTTGATATTAAGTTTAATATTGTTGATTGGTTTATGTAGTTTTTCTTATGGGCTTTCTATAAATGATATTTAGAATTGTATTAAATTTGATAATATAGATATGGAGTATAGATTGTTAAACCTAATATTGAATAGATTATAGAATGTCATTGAGTTTCATGGTATTGATATGAATTAATTGTTCATCGGCTGCATAGGTCAAGCGCTTGTGATGTTGAATTGGACGATTAGCATTTAATTGAAGTGTGAATCAAGAAAATGAGGTATGCTTACCCGGATTTATTAATCGTGATATTACACTTATACTTTGATTCATTGTGATTGGATGGTTCGCACTTGTGTTGTATGTGTTATGGGTGTTTTTATTTGCAATTGTCTTGGGCCGTTTGTCTAGTTTTACTTTATGTCAATATTATGAGTATGGCTGCTTATTGGCAACTAGCTTGAAGTTATGTGTCATATTAATGTCGTTTATCTATTCGTAAAGTCATGACATTATCTATCTATATGAGAAGTTATATAGTCATCCATGTATTCTTCATACTTATGTTGGGGCTCCCCCCCCAAAAAAAAGAGAAGAGACCCCCCCCCGCCTTACTAGTGATCTATAATTGACTTGACTCGGCCGTTTACGATTTATGTTTTATGTAACTCTTGGTTATCGGCTTTGACTTTATGAGTTCTAAGTGGGTATATTTATGATGTTATTATGACATCATATGATGACTTGAAGATGTGGGTTGTTAGAGTGCTTTGCAAGAAATGACTGCATTAGATATAATAAGTGAATGTTAGATGTGCTGTCTTGTTTTGATCGACATGTATCTCGTCTTGCTTGAATGTATTTATGATTATGAATGATGTGAGGTCTTTATTTAGGCATTAATCCAACTCTTAGTCTGCAATGTAAGAATGAACAAGTGACTTTAAAGTATCTAGATGAGTAGTCTCTATGTTACATAAAACCTGACTTAGGGTTAGGAAGGTTTTAAGATTGATTGAAGTGAAAGTCGTAATGGTATCTTATCCTTCAAAGTAAGGTATATATAGACTTATAGGTTAGCTTTTTTGTAACGGCATCATCTTAATCCTTAGGAAAGTCATCATCAACTTCCTGTCGCCTATTGTGAGGCGTAGCCGGCTAGTGGAGCTTCGGCTTGTAGGGTAAGATGTTATTGGGTATGAACTTGTTAGGGAACCTATTATGTCAAGCCTTAATGTACTATATTATTCTTTGATTAATAGAGATAGCATAGCAGAGTAAGTAATGGTAATGAAGTAGTTCTGGTAAAGTATGAGACGAGAATAGCAAATAAGTAAGCAGTTCGATATTCTCGTAACCATTGATCTTTAACTGATTGTGTTCTTAAATTCTAGCATTGGTACTAAAAAACGCTCATCGGAGTAGATATGACCTCTAACTCCGGATTCATGTTATGCTATCACGTCTATGAAGGTTATTGCCTATTTGATCATATGGAATACCTATTAGTTTTGAGGACTTTATATGGAGTTTAGGTGTGGTATGCGGGCGGCTATCTAGACATTGGACATAGACTTTGAAGGGGGTATGTGGAAGTTCCTAGGTCTTGTCCAATGTACAATTTATTTAAATGTTCGTCTTTATGTATGTATTAGTAATTATGAACTATGAATGAACTAATGAGTTTATATTAAGGAGTATGGGTAAATAAATGATAAGCGCGTAATCTAATGTGATTTGATAGGATTCCTTAGCTACAAGTGTGGAGAGGGCATAACGGGAGATGATCTCTTCACGTCTTATCTTTAAAGTCTTAGGATGACTCTAGTGAGAGAAGTTTGTGTTTTGTGGCTGATCTAAGCCTTAGTATTCTTAGGATTATGTTAAGTAATTTTGTAGAGGTACTATGGAGCTTATCTATCTTGATTACTTAATTAGGTGCATTTGATAGTCTTTTGGGACGAAGAATGTATATATCATCTTGTGTTGGTGATTTATGTGAGGATGAATTCCATATATTAGGGAGTCGATTATATATCTTAGTGTGTGGTAATGGGATCTTGGGAAGTTGCTTCACAACTCACTTCTAAGTGAGACTTAGAGTTCACGCTTAGGTTATATAACTTTACCTTTGATGTTTATTATTGTGCTTTGGTAGAGTATGTAATTGACTCATTATAAGTACATCTTAAGGGACGTTTAGAGCTAGAAAAAAAAAAAAAAAAAAAAAAAAAAAAAAAAAAACATCTAGAGAGGGTGTAGGTGTGGTATCTTTTTTTATGTGACTTTAAGTGAATCTTAGTATGACTTTAGAGTGAGGAAACTTTACATCAAGAAGTATCTTATGTGTTACTAATTGATTTAGATGCTATTTGATTAATAATATGTAATGTAAATGAAATATTCATATTTCCAATAAAGTCCGATTCCGATTTTTATGGGGCATAAGCCATTACTTTTTGAGCATGTTGGTGTCTAACTTCATCTTTATCTGTCTAATATAGGCTTTTGTATGGTGAGGAGGTTTGAGAAGTGCAGACTTGGACTTTAGAGGATCCGTTCAAGAGAAGTTGAAGTATGTCGGCTCACTTTACTTGAGGGAAAACATGTCTTTTATGTTTCTCTCTGTACTAAAGTATATGTAATAGAGTAAGTATTTATATTTCTGTATTTTGAAAAGTAGGATATGTGTCCAACTATTCTTGTGTTCTTAAGGATGTGAGATTTCGACTTTGTATTTCCTTTATTTTATGTGAAGGGAGTATTTTTAAGACGTATTTGTTGGTGAGACAAGTTTTAAATTCCACACTAGCTTTTCACTAGGTATATAAAATAAATGGATTATAAAAGAGGCTTATCTAAGGAACTCGCGAGAGTTTGACGTACGCCTTACACAATCCGAGTTTGTTCGCTTAACTTCTGAGGGTAGGTTTAAGGTTGTGACCAAGCTTAGAATATGAGAATAGGAATGGTAAAGTAGTATTAGTGATATCAATAAGTTCTCATCAAGTCACATCTAGTAGAGTTCTTGACCTTGGTGTCGTCGCTAACATTTATGGGCGAGGAGTCCTATGAAGACGATAGAGTTCTCTTATTTTGCCTACTCCGATTCGTGCGATGATTAAATTTTATGATAATCCTTCTTACGAGTTTCCTTGTGTTTTCTAGGGATGAATATCTGAAGTTATGAGCGCTAGATATGTTTTGAAAAGAAGGGTTGACTGAGGAGATTTCCCTCCATCAAGTGTGAGCAATTCCTCAAGTGCTGCAACTTAGTTCAAGGTGCTGTAAGATGCCGAAGTGGCTTGTCCCACGGTGATCTTATTCGCTAATGTGGAAAGTAGGTATTGAGGTTTTGGTATGATATCTAATAGGGATGATTACGAGAGGCTTGATTGTTATAGCCGTGAAAGGTTGACTATCATAGCTAATTGAATATGAATACATTCGTGGTTGTGGAGAGCACTTATGACATCTAGGTTCAGAGATTTTGAGATGTTGAATCCTCCTATCTTTTCTTACTCTAAGGTATAATGAGGATGTCTCGGGCAAGAATTTCTTGATGGAGTGTACAAAGTATTTGAGTATTATGGGGTTCCATCTAGGGGTAGTATAGGCGGCAGGTTGTTTCGTACGCACTGAGAGATGTTCTCAAATTTGGTACAATCTCAATGGAAGGATATATAGGCCAAAAGGATCGGTCTATTGAATGGGAAGAATTTAAGAAAGATTTTCTTGTATGGTACTTTCCCAAGTATCATGAGACAAATTAGGTGTAGTAGTTATAAATATCACCATAGCAGATATGACGTGTTTCGAGTTAGCTCTTTTAGAAATTCTCAACTCTGCTTAGATATGTCCTCTCTTCTCTTTGTTTGTCCAAGTCCAACAAATAAAAGAGTTTGTTTATGACAAGGGTAGCGACTAGTGGTGGAAAAATGGCGTAATGCTATGTGCAGATGATATGAGCCCGCTTAGTCTAGACCAGGGTGGTATGCATAATCAATTAAAAGAGTGTAACTTAGGATGGTATGTCTAGAGGAGTTTTAAAAGGAGTGGTGCACGTAATCAAGAGGTGGCAAACTAGTTAAGAAGAAGGTTCTAATCTCAAGGATAATCTAAGAGTGCTAGTTCAGTTTGTATAATAGGTAAGGCTCCAAGGATGGCAAGCGCCTATTACTTGTGTGGGGGCAAATTGTAGCAAGAACATTTATGGTGAGTGTTTATTGAGTAGCGCGGTGAGTTTCTTTGGTTTGTAAACGATGGGTTCACAAAGTGAGAGTATTGTCCTTAGTGATTGGCTTCTAGTGCTAAGAGAGGGAAGCAGTTGATCCTAGTGGTCCAAAGAAGATGCACCGACAAAGAGGCTTTCTATGAACTCGTTCTAGAGTGGTTAGAGCGGATAGAAGGAGAGTTATGATAAATCTTGGTAAGTTATCTTCTTTGTTAATATATGAGTTCCTTTTAAGTATGGGGGCGGGATATGGTTTGTAATGATATAGAAGTCCTTGAAAATTGTGGTCTTGTGCATAATGTTTATGAGTATGATAAAATTGAATTTCCATTACATTTTTGCATTGTGTGTTTTCATTAAGGCCATGATTATAATTGTTAGATGTATTTATAACATTTTGCCTCCTATATTAGCTATGTTTTATATCATGAATTGTCTTAAAATGTGATTTTTGGAAAAAATTGCTTAAAAGTCACTTTTTCCTAGCAACTGCATGCTGACATATTTTTTTATAAATGCGACCTATTGTATTCTATTTGCCTAAAAATATTGTAATGTTGGTAGAAACTAATTTTATATGAGTAGAGTACGGTATTGAGATAAAAATGAGTTTACTATTTGGAATGAGGAATTGAGAGTTTTTGTGTAATGAGTTATATAGAATTGTTTTAGAGTTTTCCCTTTGTGTTTTGAATCTCTTTACTAATTATGAAATTGAGGTTTTCTTGTGATTATGTGTTGTATGGTAATGGTTATATTAGCTTCTATTGCGTCTGCTTAATCTTGGAACTTGCTCGGAAGAGTGGCTAATATGTCATTCGAGGACGAATGTTGTCCAAGTGGGGGAGATTGTAAGACCCCTAAAATGACCTAGGTTAAGTAAAGCCTAAAGTATTAGTAATTATGTTATAAGGTAATAAATATGTATAATATTTGGTGTAGAGGCAGTAGCTAAGTGTTAGGGGTGTTGGAAGTTAAACGTCAAGGGACGACTAAGAGGTTTGATGACTAAGTCAGCTAAATGTCTAAAATGTGGTTCTATGTTCTTATGTATGTTTCATGGTGGTTAATGTTTCATGAAGTTTGGAGGTCAAACGACCAAGAACATCCAAGGCGTTTGAAAGATATGCCTTGAGTCGACCTTCTACGTCTAAGCGTGTTACGTTGAGTTTTACGTGTTCGTTTTTGAACAAATTCCTGTGATAGGTGTTAAAATTATATACGATTGTATTTGGTTTGGAAACGTCCTGGAAATTATATCCAAGGACCATCTAAGGGTCCTTGAGGAAGGACCCAAATGTGTCATGGCATACGAAGTATAGAAGAAAGGGTCGACAGTGTCAGCCTTGGTCGTGTCTTGTGACGGCCCCAGTGCAAGGGGGGTTGTCGATGGGTACTTAACCATGATATAGAAAGGAAGCTTGTCCAGCCCCTTCAGCCAACGACAGAGGGTTGTGACGCCCCGTCGTGGCTATGAAGGCCCATCAGAGGCAGGTGTCTTACGCCACTGTCTTCCTGCGCAGGCTGCTGCCAAGTCAAGGGGTGAATTGGTAAATTCACGCAACGTCTAAATAGAAAATTAATGGAATGGATTTATTAAAGGTTATTTGATTTTAATTAAGCTATAGAAAGGTATAATCACAATGTCTTGAATACTTCTATTCTTCAAAATCATAAAACCCAAACACTTAGAACAATATCCTGTCTAAAACCTCATTGATAGTCGTTCACTGGATATGAGGCAGATTGGTGAGGGAATTTTTGTGTCGAATTCTTCATTCATATAAAAAATTATCGTCCTGATGTAGGGATTTGATCCTTGAAACTTTTAGTTCATCAGTTATCCCCACTTCATAGCAAAATGTTTTCTGCAAGTTCCTAAAGTGAATTGTCAATTCATGATTCACGCATGGGTTCTTGCATACTATGAGTTAGCAAACATTGATATGATATATTGATATGGGGGGGGGGATGATTATTTCATCTAATTACGCTATGAACCCATGTAATTGATGAACCCTAGTTTCTTAGGCTATGATGGTGGTTACTTGGATAGTAAGTTATATATTGTTGATAATGTTGTGTATTTCTTATGGGGCTTTCTAGTGATATAAAAATTGTATTTAATTGATATCCTAATTTTATATTAGATTTGCTTAAACGCTAGATTTATTGATTAGATTCTTTGGAGTTATATGGGTTATTGCTTGGGGGGATAATTGTTCATGGCCTATGGGTAAGAGCTATGTGATGTTTAATTGGAAATTGTAGCGATTTAGGCATTGAATTGTAAATGTGAATAAGGGAATTAAGGTATGATGCCCGCCGGACTTTCTTTTAATTTTGATATAACATTAAACTTCTTATCCTATTGGTGATTTGTATGGTCCAGCTTATCGTACGTGTTATGTGTTTTACTTTATTGATGTGCCCTTGTTAGTGTTAACTTTATGCAATATTATGAGCATGCCTTATTGGCACGACTTGAAGTTTTGGCTATTTTTTAGTTTGATTATGTTAATCTTGACATTATCCATCCTATATGAGAATTTATATGAGTGCATATCGTGTATTTTTCTAGTTATGTTGCTTTATAAGTGATCATGTTTGTACTATGACTTTGACATTATGATTATGTCGTCAAATTAGTCTTGGTTCTTCCTAATTGATTTTATGAGTCCTATGTGGAGTATATTATGATGTTATGATGACATATATGATTACTATGAACATGTAGGAGGTTATTTTGATAGGTGTTCTGAGATGACTTTCTTAGAATTAAAATTGAAGTAGGTGATGTCCGTTGTCTGATTGACTTGTTCTCCTCTCTGGGCTTGATGATATAGTAATTAGGAATATTTGATGCCTTCATTTTAGGCAGTGTTAGAACTCTAGTCTGAATGTATGAAGACATGTGACGTAAATATTATGGTAGTCTCTTATGTGCCAACCTTGAATGAAGGGTTAAGGTTAAGATTGATTGAAGTGTACGCTGTATAGGTTAATCCTCAAAAGTATAAGGATGATGGACTAACGTTAGTTGATGGAACTAGATATCAGCATTAATTAGTAGAAGTCAATCATAGCTTGTTGTTGCCATTGTGAGTAGCGCGTCCTAGTGACCTTGCCCTCGATAGGGTAAATGTGATTGGTTATGAACTTGTTATGGATAACCCTGGTTTGAACCTAATGTAATGAGGTACCCCTAGTGGACCTTCCTCGATAGGGTAAATGTGATTGGGTTATCAACTTGTTATGGAACCCTCTTGTTTGAACCTAATGTATGAATTACTCGATAAGAACAAAGGCTAGTACCGACTGAGTATGGCAAGGGAAGTAGTTCTAATTAAGTATGACATTAGAATACAAAGAAGCCCTTCATATTCCTTAACCATGTGCCTACAAGGGATGTGTCTAAATTCTACCATTTCCAAGTAGAAAAACCTCATCGGAGTAGGATAGAACTCCGGATTCCATGTCTTGCTATCATGGTCAATATTTGTTATTACTTTTTCTCATCATATGGAATACCTATTAGCATTTGAGGAGTTTATGGAGTTTAGGTGGTGGTATGGGAGACTATCTATACATTGCACAATAGACTTTGAAGGTGTTATGTGAAGTTCATAGGTCTTGTCCAAGACCATTATTTGAATGTCCTTTATGTTATGTATGAGTCTTAATGAACTAATAAACTAATGACTTATGTTAAAGAGTATGTAAATAAATGAGTACCTAATCTAAAGTGATTTAAGGATTCCTTAGCTAAAGTGTGGAGAGGGAATAAGGAATGATCTGTTCATTTCTTATCTTTGGAACTCTTGAGGATGACTCTAGTTAGGAAAGTTGGTTGAGTTTTTGGACATGATCTAAGCCTTAGGTAGTCTTAACGATTATTTAGGTAATCTTGAAGAGGTCACTATGGACGTTATCTTCTTGATTTACTTAAGTAGGTATTTTTATTGGCTTTGGGAAGAGAATGTTATATCATCTCTGTGTTGGTGATTTATTTGAGCATGATTCTATATTAGGGAGTATATTGGATCCCTTAAGTGTGTGTAAAAGGGATTGTATGGGCGGTCGTTTTAAACTCACTAAAGTGAGACTTAGAGTTCACCTTTGGTAGAGAATCTAACGTTGATGTTTATTATTGCTTTGTAACTATGTATGTAACTGATTATAGGTAATATTAAGGGTCGTTTAGGCACATCTAGAGAGGGTGTATGGGAAGTCTCTTTTATGTGACTTAACTAAATCTTAGGATGACTTTAAGTGAGCAAATTTCATGTTATAAGTATCTTATGTGTTTTTAAATTAATTTATAATATTATTATGATTATAATATGATTTTAAATAGCATATGTTCCAATAAGTTCTATTTCATGATTTTTATGTCATAGCCATACTTAGTATAAACATGAGCTTGACTACTCTAATGCTTTTATCTATCTATATAGTTTCTTGGTAGCTAAGGAGCTTTGAGAAGTGAAGATTCGACTTTAGAAGATCATTCAAGAAAAGTTGAAGTATTTCCCCTCACTTGACTCGAGGGAATATATGGATTTTAATATTTCTGTATTAGAGTATTGTAATAGAGAATAGTCTATATCCTAATGTTTGAAGTATGGGCCGTGTCCCAATTAGTCTGTGTCTTCAGAATGATGATTAGTACTTATATTTCCTATTACTTTTATATGAAAGAGATTTTGAAGACTATATTATTTTTGTGAAAAGTTTTAATTTGACCCACTTTTCACTATATATATGCAATGAATGATATCAAAAAGGCTTGTTTAAGGACTTCGATAGTTCGACGACGATGTGCCACAATCCGAGATTCTTCCCTAACTTCTAGGGTAGGGTTTTGGGTTGTGTCAAAATATGTCTTGAGACAATAGCCATCGTTGATACCTCCATTGATGAAGACTTATCATTTTTAAAAATGGAAAAACACATAGTCTTAGTTGCAAATGATGGACGAGAAGCATGGTTGGTTCCAAGGTACGTCGACTGACCTACGGATCGTAGGTCGGAGTCTCGTAGGTTAGGCCTGCAATTTATGGTGCGTTTTATGTTATTTCATTCAATTATTTAGTTTGTTAGTTGGTTAATAAGTGTTAAGGGAGGTATAGTTAAGTTAGTTAAGAACCAATATAAAGACCTAAACCTAATTAAAGTAACTCAACTCCCATATTTTACCAAAACCCAAATTGCTCTACCTTCTCTCGTCTTTCTCTCTCTCTAAAAGAAGACCTCTATTGAAAGGCTAGTTCAAGGTATTAGACAAGCAATAAGGGTTATTTTGTCCATCAAACTTCAACAATCAACAAGGTATGGAATCTTTAACCTTTTGAATTCTTTTCCCCAAAGGGTCCTTCCAAAATTGATTTAAAAAAGATGAGTTTTATATGGGTTTTCTTCTATTACGAATTTGATCTTTCAAATTGTATTGTATATGGTTTCTCATGATTATTATAGTTAGATTATGATTCAATTATTATAATTCTTGATGAATTAACCTAGATTGTTAAGTAGATCATGAAATTGACCGAAGTATGTAACCCTAGTTTATGAACTAGTGATCGAATTGACTTCATTATTGTATTAATTAATATTTTTTGATTATATAACACCCATTTTTGGGTTGAATAGGATGGTTTATGGTAAAACCTTGCACGATTGCTTGTGAACTAGATTGGGATAAGTCTTGTGATCTCAAACATTTACTTAAATTACGAATACTTGTGTTAAGTGGTAAAGTTATATTGAAGTACAGTTTATGATAGAATTGATTAGGGTTAGTATGATTTGGAATTGGAATGTCTTGATTTATTGCTTGTGATTTGTTTGCTAAGATGTAATGATATAAGGTTGGTGATGAATTGCTTATGTTCCTAATTATGACATGGTGATGTAAATGTGCTAACCTCACATGTGTTAATTGTATTTAAAGTACATACTCATGCAATTCTTATTGATCTAATAACTATGACTGTATGAGGGATAGACTCCTATGACCTAATCTAAGTTATGATTATTAATGAAAGACATTTCAAACGGACTCTAGCTTAGAACCAAGTGAACTACAAGTGAGGAGTGTCCCTTCACACATAGAGAAGGTAGGTTTCACTATTGTAGTCATGATATTGGATACTATAATACATGTAGAATAAAGAGGGTCCCAAATACATCTCCTAGTTCTTCAACTATGTCTTACCTATAGGAATACTAGCTAGTGTATACACATAGATGTTATGTTCATGTTTTGGTACGACTTTGGAAAGTACTCCACTTTCTTTCAGTATAGGGTTCCATGACACCGGATTCCACATTAGCTCATGTGGTGTAAACTTGTTAAGGAAAGATTTTCATAAAGGTAAAATAAAGTAATAAAGTGAACTCTAACTAGGATGACCTAAGGGGTTTGACTTAGTCTAGCTAGGTAGGGGTATGGGACTCTACCTATACATTTAAATAGTTAACCTTAAGGGAAGTCTTAGAAGGATGTTGTTATGTGCTTATATGCTTATAAAGGTAAATTATATGTATATTTTGATCTTACATTACACTATGGGATTTTTGTTTCACTTATGAACATGTTATTGGTCTCTATTGCTAGATATGATGATGATTATTATTGATGTTATGGTATGTAAAGTTAGGTATTTCTTATGTTCCTTGTTGGGTTTACATGGTTGAGTGAGGTTATGGGGCCTTACTTAGTCATTGGACTAGTAAAGTTATGGCGGTGTATGAGTAATGTTCTTGTTGATATTTTAACTTAATGATAGAGTTGCCTTGATTATGTGCTTAATTATGTTTTTATGCATGTTGACTTCACTATACTTTGTATTGTTGGTCTTGTGATTTACATGGTCTTGACTTAAGAAATATGTGATTATTGACTTGTATTGGTTCTAAAAATGCTAGGGTATTTCCACAAGTGACTTGCAATGTTTTGAATAATGGGTCCCTTTTTGCATGATTTCTATGTGTATTGCATAGATTCCATACGTATACAAGTGAGGTGCTAACCACCCCATTCTCCCCTTTCCCCAACATTTTAGGTTCCGCCCATTTAGGAGATTGTGGTCATTTGCACTGAAGACTTGGAATCATTCTCCAAGTGGGTTTGTCCTCAGGTCCAAGGATGAAGCCTTTTTATTACTCTACTTATGTATCTTTGTTATAGTATAAAGACGATTATTTCATTATACTTGTTTCAAGATGTTGTATTCCCTAAGTGGCATGTATACATTGTGTAAGGTCTTATGCCCATATTGTTCGACTATGCTTAGATGGTTTAATATGAGACATCCTTTTTAATACCATATTGTGTATTTTGATATATATGTGTCATAAAAGTAGATGACTATATTATCTTCTTATAAGAGGGGAATATATATACTTTCAATGAATATATTATGTGTCAGTGAGAGCTCTAGGTAAACCTCACAAAATAATTGTATTGAAATTTTCTGCATTTTTAACGTATGAATGGACTGATGAATGCTAAGAGGCTAGTCTTAGTCTTCTCAGATGAAAACAACGCCTGTTATGTCTAGGGGGTGCTCCCCGAATGTTACACATGATATCACAAACAATGAGAATATGATAATTTTTACATCAATACAATTATAATAGATCATCAATGATGAATCAATTTAACTACTCAAATCATCCACAATACATGGTACATCAATATACCATGAAGTTGTATTTTATTTTATTATGTTTCACCATTAGAAACATTTAAAATATAAAATTGACAACGAATTTCAAACCCTTCACGAATTCATATTAATCCCCAACACAAAAAAATAGTAATACAAGATTCTATGTGTAAAAAATGGTTAAGAAGTACACTTTCCTCAAATACATATTAATTAACTTGATACTTAAGATTTTCCATTATGTTGGGCGTCTCATCATACAATCTGAATGAATATGAAATCACAATTAGAATTTGAAACCAACAAAATTCATATCCAAAATTTGGAAAATTGGGGTAAAATTATCCCAAATTATCCCAAATATCCATTTGTAACCCCATAGTGAAAACTAGAATGCAACAATGTTGAAGCTAATCTTTAATCATCATTTTTTAATAAACCTTAAATTCTTGTAAACACCTTCAAATTTTGAATCTAAATAAAAGATTAACCATCGAAATCATGAAATAATTAGTGGATTATAGTGATGGGGATCTAACAATAGTTACCCAATAAAATAATCATGAAAACATCTCTTTGCAATAACATTAATAGAGATCTCGATGTAAATAATAATGGTGAAATAGGGTTCATATCCCACTTTTGCAAAACATTTTTTGTCGGTGAGAATTGCACATCACAGTAGCGACCTCAAGGATACATGATCAGAATGAATAAAATAGTAAAGTGACGTATACTGACCATCACAATTTCAACATAGGGAGACATGATAATCTTTATAAGATCATTTTTTTATTGTAACTCCTTAGTAGTTTGAACATTTATTTAGAACAAACAATGTTGAAAACGTTTCTTATGCATTTCTATAGGGTGGTCATATTTGGATCGCAAAGGGTTCTAATGTTTGTTGATCGAAATCCTAAAGGATTCTTTGAAGTTTATAAAGCTTTCATGTCTAAGGAAATGGATTTATGAGTCACTAATACAACTCGCATAAAGTTTTACAGTTCATAGTTTGACTTGTAGATTAACCTTCTACCGTGGTTATTTTTTTTATGCCTTGAGTTTTACACTTTAGTGTACGGTTCTAATAAATCTTTATGCCCCATAACTATTGACTTGTAATTAATATCAAGAAATTTAGTAATTTGATTTATTAGTAGAGAATATGACCCATAATTCAAACTATGGTACGTATATGGCCTCAACAAAGCCATTGAAGTTGATTGAGTAGAAACAGAGGTGATTTAAAAATTCCCCCCACCTATCTCCACAAAGGGTGTTAGTGTAATACCTCGAAAATGACTTAGGTGAATATATATCCTAATATGGTTTCCATGAAGGTATAAGGTCCTAAATGGTGTATAATGTAGTATTGAAGCAGTGTCTAGAGTTTAAAGTTCATTGGAAGTCAAAAGTCAAGAGACGATCAAAATGCTCGACGACTAAATCACTTATGTTCCTCATGTGGGTTTATGTTCCTATATGATAATTTCATGATCTAATGAGGTCATTATTTGAGTTATTATAGTGTTTATAGGAATTTTGTCAAGTTTTGTGAAGTTTTGAGGTGAAACATCCATGACGTTCAAAAGGTTTGCCTTGAAACGACCTTGTGTGTCTTGGTATGTTCCGTCGAGTTTTAAATGTTTGTTTTGGATGAAATTTATATGGTAGGTCCTAAAATCATATTAAAAAATATTTGGTTTGGAAATTTCCTGGTGAAAATACCCAAGGACCAACCAAGAGTCCTTGAGGAAGGAACCTTCTCAAGAGCCAAGACTGCCCAAAATAGTCGTAAACGACGAATTTAGTAGATGGTTCTTGGCAAATCGACGCCCTGTCGATGGGATTCATGGGTCAGTAATTAATCATTTTAGAAGGCCAAGACAAGTACCAGCCTCATTTACAAACCACGGACCAACAGGACGATCCATTGGTTGGGAAACGGCCAGACGTTTGTCAACCGTCTACGAGATGTGTTCCTGCGCAGTTCACTGTAAGTGAAAGGGGTGAAATGGTGACTTCACCCCACGTACAAAAAATATAAAGGAAGGTTACTTAGGGGTTCTTTGGGTATTTTAAACATGTTTATAAGTCCTTAACACTTAGGAGAATTCATTTTTCATAAATCAAAACCCAAAATTCCTAAGAAGTTCTCTAGAACTCCATTAAAGCAAAAACTCAAGGAAGAGCTTGGATTGGAGATTCAAGTGTATTTATTCATCAAATTTTTGGATTAACATAAGCGAGGTATGTTTTTTGATCCTTAAAACTCTATACATCAAGGAGCGAATATTCAAAATGACTTTCAAAGGATAATCAAAAGAAGAATTTTCTAAATTGAAAATCTTCATGAGTTCTATATTAAGGCTTAACCCCCTCATGTAATATTATTGAATTTTTTATTAATTGAATTAGTTTAACTCAATACCTATGAACATCTAATTATGACCTTAGTTTTTGTGAACTACTTATGGGTTTAGTTGATTGACTTAATGCTTATGAATTTTAGTGTTGTTTTGTACGGGCTATTGAATGACGTAAGAATTTTATCAAATTGATGTATAATTTGTCTTATAGATAAATCTATAAGGAATTGACTTATATTCATATGGTATTGTGATTATTTTATTGAATTGATGTTCATGGCCTTGGGTAAGGGCTTTATGGTATTGAATTACATGATTTAGCTAAGGATTGAAGTGGTGAGAATGCAGTGGTGGTATGATACCCTAATTATCTTTATTTTATATTAATTAGACTTGGATTATGTTGTGATATTTATGGTCCACTTATGGTGGCGGTACTATGTACTTTACTTGCAATTGATGTGACCTTGTCGACGTTACTTTATGTATTATGATGATCATGACCTTGTCGGCACTACTTGAAGTATTATGATGGTTTGTTTAGTTGATTATGCAAAGTATGATCATATCTACCTACATGTTCGTAATGTGAAAGTATGTATTATTCTATTTATGTTGTTAGGTGATCATGTTAGACTATGATTATGTGTATATATGTGTACACTTAGAGTTGAATGCATGATTGTTCCTACTTGACTATATGAGTCTTTAATGGTTATATTGATTATGTTACAGTAGTGTATAAGATGACCTAAATATGATGATAGTTGTGCCTATGTGCTTCTAGAATGACATGCTAAAGGTTATATGTAAAGTATGGTTAGTCTTGTGTGGTAGACTTGTGTCCTTACTTGATACATGTATGAATGTGAATATGAGATGTCTTGACATAGGATGCTAAAACCTATTTGGAATGTACGAATTACATGTGACCTTGAATTATGTTAGAAGAGTCTTTATGTGAAACCTTGAACCTACTAGTAAGGTTATGAACCTTGAAGTCGAGAGTCATAATGGTATCATTCATGTAATGAACGATGAACTTAGTTTGATAGAGTGTAACGGAATCATATCTTTCTTACGAAAGTCATGATGATCTAACTTTGTCGCCATTTTAAGGTAGATCTAGAGGAACTCTTTGGTAGGTTGAATATGATTTGGTTATGAACTTGATATGGGACCCCTTTGTATGATCCTTTAATGTAAATTACTCTATGAGAACAAAGGCTAGCACCGAGTGAGTATGGTAAGGTAAGTAGGTCTATTTAAAGGATGAGACTAAACTACCAAGTAAGACCTTCATATTCCTTAACCATGTTCCTACATGGGATGTGTCAAAGTTCTACCCTTGGCAACTAGAGCACCCTCATCAGAGTAGGTTAGAACTCCGAACTCCATGATTTTCTACCATGGTGTATGTAGGTTATTGCCTATTCTCATCGTGTGTAATACCAATAGCATTATAGAAGTTGTATGAAGTTTAGGTTGTGGTATGGGGCGCTATCTAGACATTGCACAATAGACTTTCAAGATGTTAGTTAGAGTCCCCAGGTCTTATCCAAAAACATTTATTGAATGTCCTTATATAATGAATGTCTCTTAAATGAACTAATGAATGTAATGACTTGAGTTAAGAAATCATGTTAAATGAATAAGTACTTATCTAGAATGGTTAAGGGTTGTCTAGTTAAGTTGTGACGGGGGCATAGGAATGGTCACTTCGTATCTAACCTAGATAACTTTTAAGAATGACTCTTCTTAGGGAAATTGGTTAATTATGTATACATGATTTAACCCTTAGGTAGGCTTAAGGATTATTTAGGTAATCTTGAAGAGGTCAATCATGGACGTTATCTTCTCAATTTACATGAGTAAGGGGAGGTGTGTGGTGGGTTGGAGAGGTGGGGGGAAGGGGGAGAGGTTCGGAGGTAGTGAGGGCATAGGTTAGGGGGGGTCGGAATAAAACGGTGAGGGTGACTGTGTAATAAAGGAAGATGGGAAGTCCTTTTGACAATCTTTGGAAGGAGAATGTCTATTCATTTATCTTTTTGTTTTATTAAGTGAGAATGATTCTATCTTTCGTAGTCTATAGATCTCTTAAGTGTGTGCGTAAGGGTTTGTATGGGCGGTCTCTTCACAACTCACTCAAGTGAACATTAGAATCACCATTCGTAGGAGGATCTCACGTTCATGTGTTTGGTGTATTGTAAGTGTGTATATCATCTCATTATAGGTGGTCTTAAATATAATTTAGTTGTGAATAGATAAGGTGTATGGGTGGTCTCTCTTTGTCTTACTTATGTGAGTCTTAGAATAGTCTATAGAGAGAAGGTTGCGTACTAGAAGATGTTCACAGTGAAGTTGAAGAACTTCACTCTAACAGTGAGAAATAGTCACTGTAAAGTGACATAATTCATTGTAAGGTTCAGTAAAATGTGAATAATTTCTAATGTGATTTCTTATGTGTTTCTAAGGTGTTATATGTTGTTCTTATGCTTATGATTTGAAATTTAAGTCAAGAAAATGCATATTTCTAATAAATGTCCGTTTTCATGATTTTTATTTACTATTCCATACTTAGTACACGTTTATAATAATTCCATACATTTATATATCCCTAAAGTGATTCACAGGTGAAGGTGCTTTTGGAAAGCTAAACTTGGATTAGAAGACCGTTCAAGCAAATTAAAGTGTAACACCCCATAATTTCCATGACCTATAATAGAGACTCATATGTTTTATAATTAGGATTTTAGACCTAAAATATTGTAAATAACTTGTTTGGGATTATTTAATCCATAGCATAAAAGAAGGCCTTGATGTACGAAAACTAGCTAAATTTAACTAGTTGATGCCCCTATGTTTGGCGAAGGTTTCGGAGGGTCACTTGAAAACCAAAACTTGTAAAATGTCTTTTAATAGGTAGAATTTAGTATAGAGGGTCAAAAAATACAGTCACGACACCCCAAGTAACAACGAAGGGGTCCTTGGGGAGGACCCAAAGTTGGGCGAGCAAACAGCCAAGGCAGCTTGCGCGCAGGCAGATTCTGGTGGCAGCTACACATTGCCCAGCAATCACATGGGAATCAGGAGTTGGAATCGCGACGCGATACTGACACGGACCCTACTGCCTCATTTCAAAATTCTAAAATAAATTGGAGAATTAGACTCACGACGCGCACCTACTTTCCAAATATCGTAAAAGTCGTATTTTGGGTGTTTTGACTTCACAAATAAAGCCATTTAAGTGAATGGTATTTTGGTTAATTTAATGGGTTAATAAATAATTTATTAGGGTCGTTTTTGGGTCCATTCTAACAAAACAAAAATACAGTCCCACAAGTTGAACTCAAAAATCTCTCTCCCAAATTCACTCTCTTTCTCCAAAACTCCATTGAAGACCAGTAGAGCTCCAAGAAGAAGATAAAGCCTTCAAGTTTAAACTAAATATCGTTGATTAATCTTAATTAAGGTATGTTTTGTTTCACTTTTGGTATTCCTTTCCCCAAGAGGTCCTTCAAAAGATGATTTCTAGTTCCCCAAAACAAGGGTTTTTCTTCTCACATGGGTCTTCTATCTAAAACGAAATTGTGAGTTAATTGTGATTAAGTATGATTAATTAATATTGTTTAAGTATGAATTGATAGTCAATTAATGAATTCCTATGAATTTTCCCTTAACCCATGTCTTTCCCCCAAATCCCTAATTTCTTGGATTGATAAAGGTAATTGTTGAGGGTGATCAACAAGTCATTTGATTACTTTGATTTTATTTATGTTAATATAACATGATTTTCCCTATTTTGTATGTTGGTTGTGAGTTCTTGGTTATTGAGGTATGAAGTCCCATGAAGGGCAATGAGGTATGATCTAGGTTCTCCTTTGATCTCAATTATGTAAGGTGAAATTTACATATGTGATAATGATGCGATAGCTAATTGTGTTGTTGTGATGTTGGTGACAAGGATCCCTCATCTCTAACCCTAGATTCATAAATTGTCTATGAAGTATGTATTTATGTTATGATAGGATTATTATATGATGGAATTTAGTTTTTCATGATTATGATTATATCTAAAGTGAATGGATATGATCACTTACGAACTATTATGATAGAATGTTTACATAATGGTCAAAAAGAGACTAATGTAAACTTGTCTGAACAAACAATACAATTTCTAAAGGTAATAATTGCTTAGAACCAAAAGGTCATGCATATGAGATGCAAGTCTCACGTTTAGTAAGTTCGGCCTCTCACATGGGTTTCCTCACGCTAGTAAGTCTGGATTCCCTAAGTATGTGTTGTCTCATGAGATGGAAACCTCAAAATTACTATGTAAATATTTCTAGAAACAATCTCCTTGACCCTTAACTATGTTCCCACATTGGACTATAGCTTAGTGGATCCATCTAGATAGCTACGTACAAATAGTTGCACCTTAGGTAAGTGTTAACCCTCTCTTTTTATTGTGGGAATAAAACACCGGATTCCATGTAGCTCACATGGTATCATGTTAGTTATTTCACTTCTTTCCCTAACGCAAAAGTAAATGAATAATTTAAGCATGTGAATTCTTGTTAGGGTTGTCTTGAATGCTTTTACATATGGGTAAAGGAGAGTATGGGACATCTCTTACTCATTGCACATGTGCGTACTAAGATATAGTTCTAGTAGTGTTCTTTTTATGATTTTGACTTTGAGTATGATTATGTTGATAATATATGAGTAGTATTCATGTATTAATCATGTTATGATCACTTTAAAAGAATATGTTGCAAGTATGAAGTGGGTTGCTTAATGTGATGCTTAGCCTTGGATAGGATTAGGGTTCTATCCTTGGCATTCCACAAGCATTACTACGTTATTTTACATATTGGGTTCCTATTATGTCGAATTGACTTATTGTGCTTCTTATATATGTTATTTTGAGATAAATTGAATAGACCGCATGGATTTAAGTAAATTGTATTTTTCTCATGCATTGATATTTGTGCATAGATCCGACTAAGTACATGTTGGTTTGTACTATACCCATATTTTCTCCTTTTTTTCGCAAAACATTTTAGGTTCGGACGGTTCAATTGAGGAGATTCGTGGTCATTGAAGTCAGAAGACTTGAATCTTCTATGCCAAGTTGTTGAGTCCTCATTAGGTTTCCGAGGATACGCCCTCTCTAGCTTATTGTTGGCCCTATGTTTTGAGAAAATTCTTCCATTTTTGTGTTAAGACTTTCATTGTAACCTATATGGCATATAGTAATAAACTAAGGGCTATGCCTAAACTATTGGGATTCTTTCTTTAGATGGTTTAGTGTGACACAACGTATTAGACTAAATTCTTATATATTGTATGTTGTTTATCAGAGAAGTCTATGTATGCTTCCTAATTAGAGGTGTATGTCAACCTCCTTTTAATATAAGCAAAAGTTTTTAATTTTTTCGTATTTTCTTACCTATGATGTGCTATGACGAATGCTAAGGGCTTGCCTTAGTCCTCGTAGAGGATGACGATGCCAGTAACGACTAGGGACCTTGGGTCGTTAAAACTTGGTAACATAGCATTAGGTTACAGTAATCCTAGGATTGATGTCTCACTAAACCACGTCTATGTAGGGTCTTATATATAATTGTGAAACGCGCCATACTTATGAAAGAGAGATAATGTGATGCTTAGGAACTTTCACTCTCTTCTTATTCATTGGTCATTCCTAAGATCCCTAGCTATATTTAGTCCTTTATTCTAAACTTTTTATTGTTCTTATAAATAATTAATACAAGGAGGAACAACGATCAAAAGGACGGAAAGGAAAGTTTGAATGAGACGGTTTCCCCCTCAAGGTCCTCAGAACCCTCAAGTTCCAATTGAATAAGGGGTTTTGTCTAATGTTGAGATAAGGTCAGCCATTCATATCTTTACTCAAGTGTTGACTACCCAAGTTGCTAGGGATGCAAGGGATCAAGTGAACCCCAATGCTAACACCACCGCTTAAAGGATTACTGATTTCAAAAGTATGAATCCTCCTACTTTGTTTGGTTTTAAGGTGGAGGAGGACCCACAAGGGTTCATTGATAAAGTTTTCAATGTTCTTGATGCTATGGGTGTTTCTTTTCAAGAAAAGGAATAACTAGACGCCTACCAACTCAAAGACGTTTGTCCAGTTTTCTATGAGCAATGGAAATGATGAGAGGCGGTAATAGACTGTTCGAATTACTAGGACCGTTCATTTCAAATTGGTTTCCTTTTAGTTAGTTCCCCTTGGAATTAAAGACGGCATATGCAAGAATTCTCAAACCTTCTCCAGGGGGTTGAGTATTAAATGATATAGCCTCAGTTTAAACTCACTATCCAATTATGCTCACGACTATGATTGTGGATTCTAGGATCTAGAGATGAACATTGTTTGATGGGGAGTAATCCGATCTTGTGGTTAATCCTTGTTAATCGGTCTATGTTATTCCTCTACACTGGATATCTCTGCGGCCTCATGGTCAATCCAAAACTAATTCAGAGCAAAAGTTTAATCTAGTTGGTAGGGACTTGAAGAAGGTTAGAATCAAAGATGGGATCTCTTCCAAAGCTAAGTTTGAGGTATAAGACAAACCAAGGTTAAAAAGAAGGTTTTCAAACCAAGTCCCTTCTAATGCTCCAAGGGTCAATAAGAGTAAGGTTCCTACTCCCAAACCCCAATAGGGGAAAGGGGAAATATCTTATGTTGTGAATCCTCTTTGAGTGAAATATAATAAAAGATATATTGGAGTTCCAAGTTTGGCACGGGTAATTGGCTCATTGTTTGGCAGCCAGTGGGTAACAGAAGAGAATTAGCCCTATGATGAAGTCTCAATGAAGGGAAATGCTCAATATCAAGGCAAGTGCCCAAACTCCCGGGATGCTCCTAGTGAAGAACTGCTTCTATGCTCTCCATCCCGAAGTGATTACAGCTGACGCTACAGACGTGGTCAATCGCCTATGTTAAAATTATTTCCTTTGATGTATATTCTTTCAATTATATCCGTAGATAGTTGTGATGTTGTGGCCCCTTTTTGTAGCCATATTTATATACTATCGCGGCCTATTAATAAACAAACCTTTTTCATTTCTAACTCCTGGTGGATGCTAAATCCGAAAGGGGTGGTTTGATAAGTCTCTAAAGTTTGTACCTATTTCCTTATTACCCAATAAAGTTACATTATTGATGCTTGATTGACCTTAAAATTCAGATTTGATGTCATATTGGATTGGGATGGTTTCATGCATCTTGCTTCTATTGATGTTGGACAAAGTATTTCAAATTTAAAATTCAAATGCCCCGTTTTTAGTAAGAAGGGAGGGAACTCAAATCCTAGGGGTAAGATCATTTCATATCTAAAAGCTTGCAAGTTGATTGCAAAGGGTTGTCTTTACCACATAGTGAGAGTTAGGGATATTTAATCCGAGTCCCTCCCTTAGAGTCGCTGCCCATATTAAGGGAATTTTAGGAGGTCTTTCCCAATGACCTTCCCAGAATTCATCTCGAATGGGAGATCGATTTCGACATAGACCTATTGCCAAATATGCAACCTATTTCAATCCCTCCTTATCGGATAGCCCTGAACGAATTGAAGGTGCTAAAGGCTTAACTCAAAGATTTGTTAGATAAGGGCTTTATTCAACCGAGCATATCGCTATGGGGTGCTCCGATATTGTTTGTAAAGAAGAAGGATGGGTTGTTGAGAATGTGCATCAACTATTGTCAATTAAACAAAGTCACTATAAAGAATAAGTACCCACTCCCTAGGATTGAAGAATTGTTTGATCACTCCATGGAGCGAGTTACCTTTCGAAAATTGACTTGAGGTTGGGTTATCATCAACATAGGGTGAGAGAATTTGATGTTCCAAAAAAGGAATTCCGAACAAGAAATGGTCATTTTGAATTCCTAGTGATGTCATTTGGTCTACTAATGCCCTGGTGACTTTCATGGAACTCATGAATCATGTTTTTAGAAAGTATATATATTTATTCGTGATTGTATTTATTGATGATATTTTGATATGCTCAAGGAGTGAGGATGATCATATTGATCATTGCAGAATAGTTTTGCAAGTTCTCAAAAGATAACCAACTTTTTGTTAAATTTATTAAATGTGAATTTTTGTTGAGATCAGTATCTTTCCTTTGTCACATTTTCTCTACTGACGGGATCGAGATCAATCCGAGGAAATTGTAAGTGGTCAAAAGTTGGCCTAGACCTTTAAGTTGTATCAACATTTAGAGTTTTCTAGGGTTTGCAATTACTATAGAAGGTTTGTTGAGGGATTTTCGTCTATTGCATCTTCATTAACGGCCTTAACCCAAAAGAAGTCCAATTTTGATGGTCGGAATCTTATAAGAAGATCTTCCAATTATAGAAAGATATACTCACCTCCGCTCGAGTATGAACCTTACCGTGGGGTACTGATGGGTTTTTGGTTTATTGTGATGCCTCCCAAGTGGAACTAGGATGTATGCTCATGCAACATGGCAAACTCATAGTGTATACCTCTAGATAACTTAAGCCACATGTGAGGAAGTATCGAGCACACGACCTTGAGCTTGCGACGTAGTATTTGCTCTAAAAAATTTGAGACACTATCTATACGGGATGAATATTGACATGTTCAAAAATCATAAGAGACTATAATATGTATTCACCCAAAGAGACTTGAATTTATGCCAAACAAGGTGGTTAAAGATTCTAAAAGACTATGATATGAGTGTCCTTTATCATCCTGGGAAACCTAATGTGGAGGCGGATGCTTTAAGTCGAGTGTCCATGGGTAGTGTAGCTCATGCGGTTAATGAGAAGAAAGAATTAGTGAAGAATGTTCTTCGGTTGGGATGGTTGGGTGTCCAATTAGAAGAATCTTCAAAGGGTGGTTTTATGTTTCATTATAACTCCGAGTTGTCTTTAGTTGTGGATGTCAAATCTAAGCAACGTTTTGATCCCTTATTAATGGAGTTCAAGGAGTCGGTCCTTAGAAAGAATAATGAATCAATCTTCCAAGTGGAGATGGGGCACTTACGTACCAAGGAAGTTTATGTGTTCTGGATGTGGATGGTTTAAGGGAGAAGATCATGGAAGGGTCTCATGGCTCCCGATATTCTATTCACCCGGGGGCCACCAAGATGTATCATGATTTTTGTAACATTTATTGGTGGAATGGAATGAAATGGCGGACAGAAAATTTTGTGGCTAGATGTTTGAATTGACATCAAGTCAATCCCGAGCATCAAGGGACGAGAGGTCTTACCCAAAATATTGACATTCGCACTTGGAAGTGGGAAGATGTCAACATGGACTTCGTGATAGGTTTACCTGGTATCAATCAACAACATGACCCAATATGGGTCATAGTGTATAGATTGACCAACTCAGCCCACATCCTTCCCGTAAATATTTCTTACTTGATGGAGGAATATTCTAAATTGTATGTTAAGGAAATCGTGACGTTACATGGAATCCCCTTGTCATCATTCGGGATATGGGAACTCAAATCACTTCACATTTTTTGGAAATCTTCCTAAGATGGACTTGATACGCGTATAAATCTTAGCACCGCTTTCCACCATCAAACGGATGGACAAGCGAAGTGCAGTATTCAAACTCTAGAAGATATGTTGAGGTCTTGCCTAATTGATTTCATGGGCAATTGGGATGATCACCAACAACTAATCGAGTTCTCCTACAACAATAACTACCATGCAAGCATCGATATGGAACATTTTGAAGCGCTATATGGTAGAAAGTGTTGGTCCCTTATTGGATTATTTGAAGTGGGTGAGTTCTCCCTTCTTGCTACCGAGTTAGTGTATGCAGCCACGGAGAAAGTTCAACTCATAAGGCAGAGGTTGAAAATGGTTTTTAGTCGGCAAAAGTCTTTTACCGAGAATCGAAAAAGAGACCTGGAATATGAAGTAGAAGATTGGGACTATTTTAAAATTTCACCCATGAAAGGGGTGACGAGGTTCGGAAAGAAGGGGAAGCTTAGTCATTGTAGTGTGGTCCATATGAAACTGTGAAGCGAGTTGGGAGTGTTGCATATGAGTTGAGGTTGCCAAATGAGTTGTACATGATTCATTCGGTGTTCCATGTTTCAATGCTTAAGTGTGTATAGGTGATATTGTTTTATTTTTCCTCAAGAAGGTTTAGGGGTAAAGGAGGACCTTTCTTATGAAGAGATCCCGGTTGATATTTTGGATCGCCAACTTAAGAGATTGAGGAACAACAAGGTTGCTCTATGAAAGTCCTATGGAGGAACCACTTTGTAGAGGGTGCAACATGGGAGGCCGAGGCCGACATCAAGACCCGTTACCCTCATTTTTTTGGCCTAATCCTATCCAAAGTTAAGGTTAGTGGCTTTCACACAAACAATTTATATGAATAATGTTAAACTTATCATGTTTATCTAGTATTCCTATATTCTTGTACAATTTCATGCCTAAATGTAGTTTTTGTGAAATGTGACTCTCACGATTTATTTGCACTTGAATAGTTAATGTTCTATGATTATTTCATGAGAAGTGTTTTGGGAATGTTTTGGTGTTTTATTGATATGAAATTAGCATTTCAACTCTTTGAAATTGTTCATGTTAAGCTCACGTTGAAATGGAGAAGGTAGGTCCTCCTTATGTTATGTAAATAATGAGCTCTTATGTGTCATGAGTTGGGGATTAAGTTCCTTTGTGTTGACACTATGATTAAATGTTAAAAGGAGTTGAAATTTCTCCTATGATCCGTGACTCATTATGATATTTTTGGTTGGTTGGCTGCTAGTCTTGATTTTATTCCTTATTCCCAATAAAAGATTTAAGGTGTCATTCGGGGACGAATGTTCCTAAGGATGGGACATTGTAACACCCCGTAATTTCCATAACCTACACTAGAGCCTCATATTTTGTATAATGATTATTTTAGACCTAAAATAGTGTAAATAACTTGTTTTTGATGTATTGACGCCATAGTATAAAAGAAAGGCCTTGACGTCCGAAAATAAGCTAAACTCAACTATTTGACGCCCCTATGTTTGATGAAGGTTTCGGTAGGGTCATATGAAGTCCAAAACACATAAAAACACTTCTAAATTGTAGAATGTAGTATATGGGGTAAAAATTTACTGTCACAACACCCCAAGGACCACCGGAAGGGTCCTTGGGGAGGACCCGAAGTTGGGCAAACAAGCTGCCAAGGCAGCTTGCACGTAGGCAGATTATGGTTGCTACTGCGCGTCATGCAGCCATCACATGGAAACCAGGAGTTGGCCTCACGACGAGGGGATGACACAGACCCTACTCCCTCATCTCAAAATTCGAAGTTGAAATGGGCAATTAGCCTCGCGGCGCACACCTACTTCCCAGATATCGTAAAACTCGTATTTTGGGTGTTTTGACTTCACAAATAAACACATTTAAGTGAGGGGTATTTTGGGTAATTTAATGGGTGACTATATAATGTATTAGGGTCAGTTATAGGTACATTCTAAGAAAAAAATTCAAGTCCCACAAGTTGAATTCAAAAATCTTTCCCTCTCCAAAATTTTCTCTCTTCCTCCAAAACTCCATTGAAGACCAATAGAGATCCAATAAGAAGATTAAGACTCCAATTGTTTCAACTAAATATCGTGTTTAGTCTTCATTAAGGGATGGTTTATTTCACTCTTGGGATTCCGTTCCCCAAGAGGTCATTCAAAAGATGATTTCTAGATCCCCCAAAATAAGAATTTTTATCCTCACATGGGTATTTTTTCTAAAACAAACTTGTGAGTTAATTATGATGAATTGATGTTTTTTAAGTATGAATTGATTGTCAATTGATGAATTCCTATGAGGTTTCCCTTGACCCATGTCTTTCCCCAAAATTTCTAATTTCTTGGATTTATTAAGGTGAACTATTCAGGGTGATGAACATGTCACTTATTTACTTTGATTTTAGTTAGGTTAATGCTTAATGAATCGTCCTATTTAATACTTTAATTGTGAGTTCTTGGGTATTGAGGTATGAAGTCCCATGAAGGGCAATGAGGTAGGATATTAATTCTCTTGTGATCTCAATTATGTATGGTGAAATCTACTTATGTGATAATGATGCTATAGTTATTTGTATTGTTGTTATGTTAGTGACAAGGATACCTCAGCACTAACCCTAGATTCATAAATTTTCTATGAAGTATTTAATTATGTTATGATATGATTATTATATTATGGAATATAGCTTCTCATGATTATGATAATGTATATAAAGTGAAAGGATAGTTCTCACTTGTGATAACCTATGAGCTATTATGATAGGAGGCTGACATAAGGGTTTAAAAGAGACTAATGTGAAGTTGTATGATGAGATAATATCATTTCTAAAGGGAATAATTTCTTAGCACCGAAAGGGAATGTATATGAGATGGAGGTCTAACGTTTAGTAAGTCCGGCCTTCCATATGGGTTTCCACACATTATTATGTCCAGATTCCCTAAGTATGTGTTGTCTCATGACATTGAAACCTCCACGTTAGTTCAAGGTTTTTAGCAACAATCTCCTTTACCCTTTACTATGTGATCACATAAGACTCTAGCTTAGTGGATCAACCTAGATAGCTACGTACGAATGGTTGCACCTTAGGCAAGTGTTAACCCTCTCTTTTTGGTGTTTGAGTAGAGCACCGTATTACATGTAGCTCACATGGTCTCATGTAGGTAATTGAACTTCTTTTCATAACGCAAAAGTAAATGAATAATTTAAGCATGTGAACTCTTGTTAGGGTTGTTTGAAGGCTATACATAGGGTATTTTATTAAAAGGAGTGATGGGCACTTCTCTTACTTCATTGCAACATGTGCGGTCCTTTAAGGGGATGGTTCTAGTAGCGTTCTTTTTATGGATTATGATAATGATAGAAGAGATAGTACTCATGTATATAATGTTTGACACCTTTAACGAGAATATGTTGTAAGTGTGAAGTGGGTTGCTTAATGTGATTCTTAGCCTTGGATAGGATTATGGGGTTCTACCCTTGGCATTGCACGAGTATTAATTGGGTGATTTACATGTTTGGTTTCTATCATGTCGAATTGAATATTTTGCTTCTTATATATGCATGTTGAGATAAATTTATAGAAATCATAAATTTAAGTAAATTATCATTTTCTTATGTATTGATGTGAACTTTCTCATTTTTTTCAAAACATTTTAGGTTCGGGCCATTTAGGAGATTTGTGGACATTGAAGAAGAAGAGTTAATTCTTTCGTAAGTCAATTGGTATGTCCTCATGAATTTCGAGGATAATGCCACTCACTAAGCCTTATTGGTTTTGTGTATGTTTTGAGATAATAATTCCAATCTCATTTTGAGACATTCATTGTAGCCTATATAACATTTTAAAATAGACTAACGGATATGGCTAAACTATTGTGATTCATTCTTTAGATTGTTTAATGTGGGACAAATTATTAGACTAAATTCCTACATGTTGTATGTTGTTTATGCGAGAAGCCTATGTATGCTTCCTATGTAGAGTTCTATGCAAACCTCCTTGATATATAAGCAAAAGTTTTTAATTTTCCCATATTTTCTTACCTATCATGTGCTATGACGAACACTAAGGGCTTGTCTTAGTCCTCATTTTCGACGACGACGTCGGTAACGACTAGGGTGCATTTTGGGTTGTTACATAAAGTATGTCATCATTTGACTCGAGGGAATATTTCTCTTATTGAAGTATTGTAATAAACTAAAAATTTCTGTGGTGTACGAGTCGTGTCCCAAAAAAAAATTGTGTCTAAGATTCGATGAAAAGAGACTTAGTATTTCCTATGAGTTTTATATGAAAGATATTTTAAAGGCCTATAGAATGTTTGTGAAAACATTCAATTCCGCACTACTTTTCATATGTTTATATGCGATGAACGATATGAAAGGGCTTGTACAAGACCTACGAGAGGGAAAGTACGCCGGTTGGACTCCAAGAGTGCCATATCTTGTAGGGTGTGGTCTCGGGATGTGACAAGCTTAGTATCAGAGCATAAGTTATGAAAGTGGTCTTAGCAATCAAAAAGTTTAATTAAATCACGTCTAGTAGAGCCTTGACTATCGGTGTGAGTCACAACACATCTATGGATGGGAGGCTATTGGACAGTAGAGTTTTTCTTCTTTTGTACGTCTATGTTGTTCCATAGAGTAAAAGTTATGAGTACTCTTTTTTTTATGGTTTTCCTTGTGATTCTAGGTACGAGGAGCACACCGACTAGGAGAGTTGAGCAGAATGATGTGAATGAGGAGATCCCTCCTCCAGTTGAGAAGGTTGAGCAAGATTCTCAAGGTGTTAAGTTGCTCAAGGTGATCAAGTCGCTATTGTGGGTGGACATAATAAGGTTCTGATGGTTCCCCATGACATGACTAATAGAGAGATTAGATAGGCTTTACATGATATATCCCGAGCATTGACTACCCACGTGAATATGAGTATGGGACCGAGATTGAATGTTGTGGATGTCACATCCAGTAATACATCCTAGATGTAACTAGCGTCAGTGTCCTCTTTGAAGACTAAGACTAGCCTCTTAACATACATCATTACATACATAGGTCAAATACAGTGGAAATTTCACATAAGTATATAAAAGATAATATAGTAATAATAGTCTTTTCATCTCATAACCATCTAATAAGAGTGTAAGAACTTGGGCATATACCATGCATCAAAGTAAGATTGTCTCACATTGGCTATACAATGTTTCATATTGAATGGAAAAGAAAGAACATAATAGTCTTAAACTCACTACAACTTCATTAGCTAGATAGTGGTATCGCCCTTGGAAAGTTAGGACCTACCCTACTTGGACGAATAAGAGATCCAAGCCTTCTTCAAGTCTTCTTCAAAGAACTTCAACGACTAGAACCTAAAATGTTGGGGAAAAGGAAGAAATGGGGTAAGTACAACACTTGTACAAAGTATGAGACCATATGCACACATACTTTGAAAATATGATAATAAAAAGGACATATCATAAAGGTATGCAACTCACTTCGAAAACACTTATGCATATTCAACAAGACCATACCAAATCAATAAGACATATTTATGAAGTCATAAACATGTACATCACAATAATAACAACATCAAAATAGTCAAGTCAACATGCATATCATGTAATTAGACACATAGTCAAAGTAACTCTACAATCAAGTTATATCCTTAAAAAGCATGAATAAGAGTTCATTATAACATAACCAAAGTAAGACAATTACTCATAACCCCTATAATGTCAACAAGTGCAATGACCAAGCAAAGCCCCATAACCTTACTCAATCAAGTAAGTCAACAAGAATCATGACAAACATCCCACTTCTCATAACATAGCATTAAGAGTACGCAATATCATACTTTTAACATTATAAACCAAATACATGTTCATAAGAGTAATGGACATAACATATCATCATTAACATGTGAGATCATCATATACATATCATTTTCATTTATAAACATATACATACATAAGAACATCCTCCTAAGACTTCCCTTAAGGCTCACTAGTCGCGATAGAAGTCGAATACGATTAAGTAACTAGGTCCAAGATAAAGACTTTAGCGCGTCAAGTCATTCACAAAGCAATGTATATCTAGAGTCTCATTCCCCTACCTAAACTACATGGATCCATTAGCTAGTATTTTTATGGGGGCAACATAGTTTAGAACTAGCGTGATATGTGGGACCCGCTTTCTGAGATAAGCATTATAGTTCTCCAATCTCAAGAGTTAAATTAGTGATTCCGACCTTCCTCGTGGGACGGACACTTCCTCACTCTAGATAAACCTTGGTCTGAAGTTAGCGTCTTTTTAAATGTCGTTAATTTGCCTTATTAATCTCATAGCTAATTCTAGGTCAAAGGGTCTAACCCTCTGTATATTATATCATCAGAGCTCAATAAGGAATTGCATGAGTATTGTCTTTCCTTACAATTCATATAGGGAGGTTAGCACATCTAAACATTCTCAATCATGATAACTCATGGTAAACATTTCAAACATCCTTTTAAACATTACTATTAAGCAAACACCTCAAAAATCATAGCCAAGACCTTTCAATTAAAATTAATATCCATACATCAAACCTAGTTCATACTCCAATACAACATCCTGACTTAATCACAATTAATCATAATTTGAATTTAAAGGATAAGATTCACAAGACTACAGAAGTCTCCTTCCATAATCCATCAAATTCAAGATTTACATAAACCCTAAATTAACCCAATTTGGGTATACTCATAATAAGTCAATGTATTTATTTTTTAAAAACATGATAACACGGATAGAAATAAAAATACATCACAATTCATTTATAAATCATAACTTAAGACAAGATTACATATGTCACAATTCACAATATACTCGAACCTAGATCATTTTCTTCAAGAAAACTAGAATAAGGACTACAAATCACCTAAGTCATTCAGATTAGTGAAAAAAACATCTCTAGAGTAAATTCAACCAATAACCAATTCAATTTAACCAACATTTCCCAATTCACATCAAGATCACAACCTAAGGTTTAGAGGGAAGGGTCATCTTCTACAAACTAGATCAAACCATCAAGATATATCCTACTTAAGTTAGAATACATGTTAATGTATTCATAATATCCAAAATAAATCCTAAACAAATCAATTCATAACACCGATTTCGAGTATTGAAGAAACCTACTTCAAAACTTAATTTTTGGAAATCAATTTAATGGAACCGTTTGAGAAAAGAGGTCTTCAAGGTGAATTATATATTATAATTTATTAATTGATGAATATTAATGGAGTAAATTGACCCTTTTCAGCCCTTAAACCCTCCCCTGTCTTGGTCTTCAATGGTGGTCTTCACTAGAGAGAGAAAGAAGAGACAAGGAAGAGAGTATGGGTTTGTGAGTTATGATTAGTCTAATGGGGTTGGAGTATTTATATTGGGGTTAATTAACGTAATTACGCTTCCCTAAACCCCTTAATAACGACCTAACAGCTTAATTATTTAATTGAACTAATTAAAAATGTGCATAAAATTACAGTGACCACAGACGCCACCACGATCAACGGATCGTGGGTGAATCGACGGCTACTGTGCCCTTCTGTGCTGCACATCCATTGTCTTGTCAGTGAGTTTCCAAAATTACTTAGCACAAAATTTGGCCAAGTATTCATCGACGTCCCGTCGAATCACCAATGGCCAGTCTGTGGCATCCGTTGGTGATATTGTCTTATGACAAGTTTTGCCCACTCTTGAAAGGGTCCTCCTCAATGGACCTTGTTTGGTCCTTGGGGAGCATACCCAGACCTTTCGATCAGGAATCAACTTAAAAGAATGTTAGAAACCCTTTCACCAATTTTCATGAGTTTTCGATTGCTAAAATCTTGTCCAATAGGCTAAGGCACGCTAGTACCTCATTGAACTAGTTTACGAACGTCATGGACGTTTTCGGACGTTTTATTTTCTAGAGTTCCTAAATGACTTATAATCATCAAAATGGACCTTAAAATAACGTCTAAACCTTATGACACCTATGATAGGCTCTAGAATATGTCTTGGATTTTCAAAGTGTTACATTATCCCCCCCCTTAGGAACATTCATCTCCGAATTACACTAAAAAACTTTTGAAAGAAGGAATAGACTAAAGACTAGCAGCCCAACAAACAACAATACATAACAACCTTAGTCACAACATAAATCATATCACTTTATTCAAGGAAATTCAAAAACTTTAATTACCACACATAAGGCTCGACATTACATTATAAGGAATATCCTTCTCACAACAACAAGAGCTCAACATAGTGTTTATGAGTCAATTATGCCAAAGTTCAACTTACCAACATGATACATGCCATTTCATAAAGACTCACCATATCAAAATGCACTACATATATCAAAACAAGCCAAAGAGCAAAATTGAAAATTTTCAAGTTAATTAAGCATGTTTCACTATAACTACATCAAATAAGTACCTTTTGCAAAACCTCACTAAAAATCAAGAAGTTTAAATTTTTAGTAATTATTTTCATTATTAGTAAGAACTACTAACATTACTAATCAAATAAATGAGGGTAACGGGACTTCATGTCAGCCTCAGCCTCCCATGTTGGACCCTCTACTAGGTGATTCTTCCATAGCATCTTTATGGAAGCCTACGCTTTATTCCTCAATATCTTTAATTTCCTATTAAGGATTTCAACCGGAACTTCCTCATAAAAGAGTTTGTCCTTCACACCAAGACCATCAAAGAAAGAATAGACTTAGGATCACGGATACACTTGTTAAGCATAGAAACATCGAAAAACAGATAAACCGAAGACAATTCACTAGGGAGTTTCAATTCATAGGCATCCTTACCAACCCTTTGCAAGATTTCATAGGGACCCACAAAACGTGGAATCAACTTCCCTTTCTTACCAAATCTAATCACCCCTTTCATAGGCAAAATTTTTAAATACAACTTATCTCCTTCTTCAAACTCTAAATTTCTTCTCTTAAGATCAGCATAAGACTTTTGCCAACTATACGTTGTATGAAACTGGTTCCTTATGATATGAAATTTTTCCAAAGTCTTATAAATCAAATCGGGACCAAGAAGTGAAAGCTCACCCACTTCAAACCATCCAATGGGAGACCTACACCTCCTACCATACAAGGCTTCATAAGGAGACATGGATATGCATGAAAGAAAACTATTATTATAATCAAACTCCACCAAAGGAAAATGCATATCCCAATTTCCCTTGAAATCAATAATACAAGCTCTAAGCATATCATCAAGAGTTTGAATAGTGCGCTCCGTTTGACAATCCATTTAGGGATGAAAAGCGGTTCTTAGCTTCACCTTGGTACCCAACCCTTCTTGGAATGACCTCTAAAACCTAGATGTGAATTGTGCATCCCTATCCAATATAATGGATAACGGAATACTATGGCAACAAAAAATATCACCTATTAGGATAATGGCTTAATCTTTCGCCCAATAAGTAGACTTGACGGGAATAAAATGAGTGGACTTGGTCAACGTATCCACATTCACACATATAGAGTCATATTGCTTTTGTGTCCGAGCCAAACCTACTACAAAATTCATATTGATGTCCTCCCACTTCCATGTAGGAACTTGGATTTCTTGTAGTAAGCCACCCAACTTTTGATGTTCGGCTTTCACTTGTTGGAAATTAGGACACTTAACAACAAATTCCGTTATGTCCTTCTTCAAAATTTCTCACCAAAATACTTCACTAAGGTGATGGTACATCTTCATTTAACCCATATGAATTGAGTAACGAGACCCATGAGCTTTTCAAGAATCCGACTCCTCAAACCACATATTGGGAACATCACCTATCCTTGGTACCTCAAAGAATACCACCACCCAAGGAAAGACTCATTGATTTTACCAAGAACTGATTCCTTTAACTCCATCAATTATTGATCAAGTGTGTATTTCAGACATTCCCCCCAACGTCACAACAAAGACAACGCGATTTCTGAACCGTCATCTTCATATCCGAAACCTCTAAACACGACAACCAATGAGCATCCTTTACTCGGTTTCTCTTGGCTTCCTCAACATGGGATACATTTTCCATGGACAAATGACTCAAAGTATATGCTACACATTAGCCTTACCAGATGATAGAGGAAACACATGTCATAGTCTTTCAACAACTCTAGCCATCTCCTTTGCGAGAGATTCAACTCTTTTGGGTGAATATGTATTGAAGACTCTTATGGTTCTTATACACATCCATGTGGACCCCATACAAGTAATGCCTCCAAATATTTAAATCAAATACCACCGCTGCGAATTCAAAATCATTAGTGGGATAGTTTCTCTCCTGCACCTTGAGTTGCCTAGAGGCATAGTCTATCACTTTCCCATGTTGCATGAAGAACACACACCAATCCTAATCGTGATGCATCACAATATACTACAAACTCTTTGTACCCTCCGGTACGGTCATATAAGAGCGGAAGTAAGCCTATCCTTCAAAATTTGGAAGTTCTTTTCAAAATTCAAATTTCTCTCTCTTTTGGGTCAAAGTTGTATAGGGAGATTCAATGGACGCAAAACTATCCACAAACCTCTTATAATAACCCGTTAGACCAAAGAAAATTCTAATGTCGGTTGGAGTCAATGGTCTAGGCCAATTCTTGACTGCCTCAGTTTTTGTTAGATCAACTTCAACTTCCTCACTAGAGATGATATGACCAAAAAATGCCACCGACCTCAGCCAAAACTCACATTTGCTATACTTGTAAAATAATAGATTCTCTTTATGCACTTGTAACACCACCCTCAAGTGGTTCATGTGATTACCCTACTTTTTCGAATATACCAAGATGTGTCAATGAAAACAATGACAAATGAATCTAGGTAACTTCGAAACACTCTATTTATGAGATTCATAAACATCGTTGGGGAATTTGTGAGACTAAAGGACAATACTAAGATCTCATAATTATCATATATAGTCAGAAATGTCGTCTTTGGTATATCCTCACCTTTCACCCTAAGTTGGTTATACCCCGACCTCAAGTAAATCATAGAAAAGTATCTTTCCCCTTGGAGTTGATGAAACAAGTCGTCAATCCGAGGGAGAGGATACTTATTTTTAATAATGACTTTATTGAGTTGGCGATAATTGATTCATATTCTAAAGGGCCCATCCTTCTTCTTCACAAATAAAATTAGAGCACGTCACGGATAAATACAAGGTCGAAGTGACAACCCCTTTTTCTATAAAATCCGTGAGTTTGAGCTGCAACTTTTTTTTTTCATTTTCCCAGATCCATCCGATAGGAGGAATTAAACATGGGTTTTGTATTCGGGTAACAAGTCTATACCAAATTCAATTTCCGCTCTGGAGGAATACAGGAAGTCAGTAAACGAAGACTCTGGAAATTCCCTCACTACGTGGTACCAACGCAAATTGGAAGAATATCGACGTCTAATCTTGGACCCTACTATACTGTTAAACCTTTTAGAGATAATCTTTAACAAGATTTTCAATCAAGATGTTGATGGATAGTACTCTAGGAATAGAAATTTTCCCCTTCCACTCTAAAACGGCTTCATTTGGAAAGTTACACTTCACCAACCCCTCATCCTATCAATCTGTAGAGGCAAAACAAAGCATGCAACTACACATACCCATTATGCATCAAAATCAATACATATCAAGTATACTAGTTTAACATAAGAAACTCTATAGGGAACATTATAGGAAATTCCTATTACTCTTTTTGCACAACCAACCTCAACCCCCCAGGTGGGAACACGCATTAAAGGTTCATTTAGATGTTTGATAAGATTTTTTACCCAAAAACTTCTTAGATATCAAGGGAGTAAGAAAATATAATGTAGCGCCCGGATCAAGTAAATCATATACATCAATAGAAAATATTTTCAGCATACTGGTAATCGTGTCGGGAGAAGTCTCTTTGTCACCCCTAAAGTAGAGAGAATAGAAGTGATTCTTCATTGGAGCCTCATTTGAACCGCTAGCTTGAACTTTACCTCTACCCTTGTCTTGACCCCTCACATTAGGTCAATCCTTAACCTTGTGCCCACTTTTACCACAACCAAAACAATTATTCGTTCTTTTAGAGCAATCACCATAGTGTTTCTTTCCATTCTTTCCACAAGTTGGCTTCTCGATTGTTGAACTAGTACCCTTTAGGCCTAGGGTTAGTCACCCTATCATCACGATCCTTATCGAACTTGGAAGGAACTTTATTGAACACCCTCTTATTGAACCTAGGTTTGTCTTGAATCTCAAGCCTTCCCTTTGAAGAATCACCATCAAAAGATCTTGCCCCCTTGGTATCATCTCTACACTTCTTTTTAGACCTTGCCTCTTCCACTTGTTGAGCATGAACCAATATACAAGCAATGGTTATATTGTGATGTAGCATAGATGAATGACACTCTTCTTGCAATTCATCAGACACTCCTATCACAAAGCGGTTCATTTCATCCCTAGGGTCGGAAACCAAAGAATGAGCATATTTTAACAATTTAGTGAATTTCAAAGTGTATTCAAAAACATTCATACATCCTTGGCGAAGGTTGGTGAACTACACCACCTTGGATTCCTTCTTCGCCCGAGGAAAGAACCTATCAAGAAATGGATTCTTGAACACTTCCCAAGTCATCGGTCCACCCCTTAACAACCTAGTGTCACTCCAATGGACTACAAGTTTTGTGCCACACTGTTGAAGCTGTAATATGTGCTAAACTCACCTTCGCACTAAGTAGATATCCCGAGCATAGAGGGATCTTTGTTAGATATCATCAATTTGACTCATAGGTATATTCTTCCACCTTTTGACCATTAGAAAGTAGGAGGATTAAACCCTAGGTTAAGTCCCTTGACGAGAGTCCCATGGTAAAAAAACTTTTTGATTTACCTTGGTACCAACCTCCCCAATTAGGTTGGGTCTTCCGTGGCTTTAGCTTGAAGTAGTGGAGGCTTTTGTTGAGGTTTTGTAATCTCTTTGGGCCATTCGGAATAGAGGCGTACCTTATTTTTCTCATCCGTCAAGGACCAAGTTTTTACATATCGGAGCTTTGTCACTCATTTCACTGTTTTCCTTAAGAGTCGGCACTTGATCACCAACGGGGAGGACCTCCCGCATTGGAAATCTCTTCTTCAAGTCTTCGTATCGCATTCCTTCAAGTATTCATTGCCTATATTTACAATAAGAGGATTATATTCAAAAGGAGTAAGAGTTAACACTCCAAAGGCAAAATATTGGACTTCCAAGAAAGTGAGAGTTTCCTAAGCATCACATAGGTTTCTACCCATAAGTGTGGCGTTATTCACAACTATGGATACGTTTTTATGTAGACATGGTTGAGAGAGACATTAACTCAAAGATTATTCAACCTCATTCTCGAGACATTGACTAAAAGATAATTCAACCTCATTCTCCGATACAAAAGTTTTTCACATCCTGGAACACACCCTAGATATAACCGGCGTCGTCGTCCTATTTAAGGACTAAGAATAGCCTCTTAGCTTACATTATTTCATTCATAGGTCAAATTGAGCATAAATTTTTTTAAAAAAAATCAGTACTTCTAATAGGAGGATTACATAGACCTCTACATACACATAGTATATATATATCAAGTATACATTAACTCTTCGTATAGGAATATTACTTAGTCTTCTTCTTTTCTTTCACATCAGTTTATAAAACGTAACATAGTCATAATAGTGGTCTCATCTAATAACCATCTAATAAGAGTGTAAAAACTTGGTCATAGCCCATGCATCAAAGTAAAAATTCCTCACATCGGCTCTATAATATTTCACATTAAATTGAAAATAAATAACATTGTAGTCTTAAACTCAAACAACTCCATTAGCTAGATAGTGGCATCACCCTAGGAAAGTGAGGATCTATCCTGTTTGGATGAATAAGGGATCCAAGCCTTCTTCAAGTTTTCTTCAAATCACCTCAACGACTGGAACTAAAATGTTAGGGAAAAGGAAAAAATGGGGTTATTACACCACTTGTACTAAGTATGAGACAATATGCACACATACTTTGAAAATGTGCTATAAAAAAGTACATTTCATAAAGGTATGCAATTTACTTTGAAAACACTAATGCATATTCAAAAAAACCATACCAAATCAATAAGACAGATTTATGAAGTCATAAGTATGTACATCACAAGACTAACAACATCAAACTAGTCAAGTCAACATGCATATCATCTAATCAGATACATAGTCAAAGTAACTCTACCATCAAGTAATAACCTCAACATCCATGAATAAGAATTCACTATAACAAACTCAAAAGCAAGACAATTGCACATAACCCCTAGCAAGTCAACAAGTGCAATGACCAAGCAAAGCCCTATAACATTACTCAATAAGTAATTCAACAAGAAACATGACCAACATCCCACTTCTCATAACATAGATTTAAGAGTACACAATATAATACTTTTAACTTTATAAACCCAATACATGTTCATAAGAGTAATGGACATCACATATCATCATTAACATGTAAGAAATCATATACATATTATTTTCATTTATAAACATAAACATACATAAGAACATCCTCCTATAATTTATCTTAAGGCTAACTAGTGCAATGTATAGGTAGAATCCCATACCCCTACCTAGACTAAACTAAAACCCTTAGGTCACCTTAGTTAGAATCCATTCCTTTAATTCATTTTACATTTTGGGAACATCTTTCTCTAACCTACATAGACCACATGAGCTACTGTGGAATCCAGTGTAATGGAACCCTAAACCGAAAGAAGGCAGACTTCTTGCCAAGGTAGTACCAAAACATGAACATAGCCACTACATGGATCCATTAGCTAGTATTTTTATGGGGGCAACATAGTTCAAGAAGTAGGAGATATAGTTGGGACCCTTTCTGCTATAAGCATTATACTCTCCAATCTCAAGAGTATATTATTGTTCCTAACCTACCTTCCTATGTGGGGACGAGACACTTCCTCCTCTGAGTTCACTTGGTGTTAATTAGAGTCCTTTTGAATGTTCCTTTTAATGCCTTTAATTTAATCATCATAGCTTATTCTAAGTCAAGTGTCTAACTCCTTGTATATCTAATCATCATAGAAGATCAAGAGAGTTGCATGAGTATTATCCTCTCATTACAATTCAATATAGGTGTAGTTAGGCATTAACATTCGCATATCTTGATAAGGAATAATAAATCATTCACTATCGCAAATAAAATTTACATATAACCGACAGACCCACAAATCATAGTTTCCCCCGACATTTCAATTAAAACAATCATATCATCCTATAAATCCTAATACAAGTCAGAACTCCTAAACTCATGTCTTAACCCTCACATTAAACATAATTTGAAATAAAGGATCGGGATCACAAGACTTACGAAGTCTTCTTCATAATCCATCATCAAGGTCTTACCATAAACCCTCAATTCAACCCAATTTTAATATACATCATCATAATTCAATAAACAAAATGATAACAAGGATACAAGAATCACTACATAACAATTCAATACTAGATCATAACTTAAGACAAGATACATAGGTCAATTCATAATATACTCGTAACCTAGATCATCTTCTCAATAACTAGCATGAAAGACTACAAATCACCCTAAACCATTCATGATTAGTGCAAAAACATCATCTAGTAGTAACTCAACCAATAACCAATTCAATTTAACCTTACATTACCCAATCACATCAAGATCACAACCTAGTGTTAAGGGGTAAGGGTCATCTTCTACAAACTAGACCAAACCATCGAGATATATCATAATTAATTTATAGCACATGTTAATCTATTAATAATATTAAAAAAAAACATTAAAAATCATTACACCAATTTCGAGTTTGGATGAAACCCACTTGAAAACTCAATTTTTGGAATAAAATTTTATTGAACCCTTTGAGGAAAGAGGTCTCAAAGGTGAATTAGATATCATACCTTGTTAATTTATGAATATTTATGGAGTAAATAGACCTTTTTATCCCTTAAACCCTACCATAGATTGGTCTTCAATAGTGTTCTTCACTACAGAGAGAAAGAAGAGAGAAGGACAAGAGTTTGGGTTTATGAGTTATGATTAGTCTAATGGGGTTGGGGTCTTTTTGTGAAGGGTTATATTTAACTAAATTAGGCTTCCATAAACCCCTAAATATGACCTAACCCACTAATTAACTAATTGTAACTAATTAAAAACGTGTAGAAAATTATAGTGACCACAGACGACACCACGATCGATGGATCGTGGGTCAAGCGACGGCCACTATGCCCTTCCGTGCAACACATCCGTCGTCTAGGTCAGAGAGTTGCCAAAACGACTTCCCACGAATTTATGCAAGTCTTCATCAATGGAGTCATCAAAACCCCGTCAATTCACCAACGGCCTGTCTGTGGCATCCATTAGTGACACTGTTTTTTGACAGCTTTTGCCCACTCTTGCAAGGGTCCTCCTCAAGGGACCTTGGTTGGTCCTTGGGAAGTCGTACCCATATTTTATACCATGAATCAAATTAAACACATTTTATACACCCTTCCACCAATTTTCATGAGTTTTCGACTCCTAAAAGCTTGTCCAATAGGCTAAGGCACGCTAGTACCTGATTGACCTAGTTTCAAGACGTCATGGACGTTCTCAGATGTTTTGGTTTCTAGACTCATTAAATGACTTATAATCATGAAAATTGACATTAAAAAGTGTCTTAACCTTATGAAACGTATGTTAGACTCTAGAACACGTATTAGATTTTTGAAGTGCTATAGTGGAGAGCACTATGATATATATATTGAGAGATTTTGTGAGGAGGAATCCTCCTATCATTCTTGGATATAATATGTGAGAGTATCCACAAGATGTTATAGATGGAGTGTCCAAAATGTTGAGTTCCATGGGGGTGACTTCTAGGGAGAAGGTAGATTTGGCTTCGTACCAGTTGAGGGGGGTTTCTCAAGTGTGGTACACTCAATGGAAAGATAATAGGCCAGTTGAGTCGGGTCCCATAGAGTGGGAGGAGTTCAAGAGGTCTTTCTTAGGGAAGTACTTTCCCCATGTGAGGAGGAAGATAAAGGTTGTGAATTTGATTGACCTTTGTAAAAGTAAGACGGATGTGGAAGAACCCAAACTTAGGAGAAGCATGAGGATTTTTAAGAGGAGCATGAGGGCTTTGATTAAGGGTAAAGTCAATAATCAAGGTAAACCTATGCTTAAGAAAAGAGAGCCAATTCAAGATGGAGCTAGTGCTTCAAAAGAGAGGCTTGGGATAGGTAGTGGTTCTCAAATTAATAAGCATAATTGTTTTACTTGTAGGAAGAGGCACTATGGGGAGTGTCTATATGTTACCGGGAATTGCTTTAATTGTGGTCAGGAAGGACATAAGAGGAGAGGTGGTCCTATTTTTGCGACTAAGAGGAAGGAAGGCCAAGCTAGTTCCACCAAAAACATTGGATCAGGATGAAGGTAAGTTCTTGTATTTGTTTGTTCTTTTAAGTGATAATATTTACCTCATGTGCAGGAGTATGGTGAGTAAAGAGTTTTGATTGATTGTCTCAGTTCCTTCTATGTGCAGGAGTATGGTGAGTAAAAGAGTTTTGATTGATTGTCTCATCTCTTCTATTCAACTCAATCTTGAGAGTAGCAAGTGATAGAAGTATGTTGCATGTGCATGGTGTTTAACGGTCTTGTTGAAATTGAATTTCACTTATTCCTTGCATTGTTCATTTCATCAAGTTATTATTATGTTGTAAGATGTGTTTATATGATTTTACCTTCAATATTATCATGTTTCCATCATGAATTACCTAAAAGTTGCATTTTTGAAAGATGGTGCATAATGCACTGTAGCATTGCCTTCTCAGTGCATAATTTTGGGAAATTGAATAATTCATTGTTTGGTCAAAAATTATTGTAAGGTTGGTAGAACTGATTTATATGAGAAATACATTGAACAAAAATGATTTTTTTTTATTTAGAATGAATAATGTGTGTTTTATGGCATAATGAGTTGTAGAATTTATTCTAGTTCTTGTTGTGTTGTGATTCTCTTGATTATTTGAAATTAATGTTTCCATAGATTATTTTTTTGGATAAGGTGTTGTATGGTATGTTCATGAGATGATAAGTTGAGTCTAAAATCTTGAAAGTGTTTGGAGAGTGGAAAGTGTAATTCTAGGACGAATGTTGTCCAAGTGGGGAATAATGTGTAATACCTCGAAAATGACATAGGTGAAGATAAATACTAACATGGTTTTAATGAGGTTATAAGGTCCTAAAATGGTCTATAATGATGTATTGAGTCAGTTTCTACAGATTCAGGTGCATTGGAAGTCAAACATTAAAGGACGACCAAGACGTTCGATGACTAAGTCACCTATGTACCTCATGTGTGGTTATGTGCCTATATGTGATTTTCATGCAATAATGAGGTCATTATATGAGATAATATAGTGTTTATAGGTATTTTGTAAATTTTTGTGAAGTTTGGAGGTCAAACGTCCATGACGTTCGAAAGGTTTGCCTTGGAACGATCTTGTGTGCCTTGGCATGGTCCATCAAATTTTACGTGTTACTTTTGGTTTAAATTGATGTGTTACGTCCTAAACTCATATAAGAACATATTCGAGTTGGAAACATCCAAGTGAAAGTCCCCAAGGACCAACAAAGGGTCCTTGAGGAAGGACCCTTCTCAAGAGCCAAGACTACCCAAAACAGTCCCAAACGACGAAAGCAGTAGACGGATCATTGGCCAGTTTATGCCCTATCGATGGGATTCATTTCTCAGTACATAGGTGTGGTATAAGTACAAGTCAAGGATCATCCTCAGTCCCAAACCACGGACCAACAGGATAGTCCGTTTGTTGGGAAACGGCCAGTCGTTTGGCAATTGTCTGTGAGTTGTGTCCCTGCGCAGTTCACTATAAGTGAAAGGGGGTAAATGGTAATTTCACCCCACATCCAAATAATAGAAAGGGTGGTTACTTAGGGCCCTTTGGGTATTTTAAACATGTTTATAAGTCTTAAAAACATAGGAGAATTCATTCTTCAAAAATGAAAACCCAAAATCCCTAAGAAATTATCTAGAACTACATTGAAGCCAAAACTCAAGTAAGAGCTATAATTGGAGATTTGAGTGGTGATTCTTCATAAAAAATTTTGATTAACATCAGTGAGGTATGATTTTTTATCCTTGAAAATCTATTCATCAAGGAGTCAATCTTCAAAGTGATTTTCAAAGGTTAATTTAATCAAAAGATGAGTTTTCAAAATTTAAATATATCCATGGGTTCTTCCATTAAAGGTTTTAATGAATTAAATATTTATTGAATTGTTCTTATTTTGATGATTTTAATTCAATTAACCTATGAACCCATGTAATTGATGAACCCTAGTTTTTTACTACTTTATGGGTTAAGTGATATTTGACTTAATGCTTATGAATTCTAGTGTAGTTTTGTATGGGATATTGAATGATGTAGGAATTGTATTTAATTGATGTCTAATTGAACTTATATTGATAAATCTATATTGAATCGACTTAGCTTCATAGAGTATTTTGATAATTGTATTGAATTAATGATCATGGTCATGGGTAATGGCATTATGGTATTGAATTGGATGATCTAGCTATGGATTGAAGTTGTGAGAATGGAGTGGTGGTACGCTTCCCTAATTCTATTAATTTTATGTTAATTAGACTTGAATTATGTTGTAATTGGTATGGTCCACTTATGGTGGCGGTGTTATGTGCTTTACTTGCAATTGGTGTGACCTTGTCGATGTTACTTTATGTATTATGATAATCATGGACTTGTCGACACTACTTGTAGTATTATGATGATTTCTGTATTTGGTTATGTAAAGTATGATCATATCTACCTACATATTAGTAATGTTTAATTATGTGTTCTTCTATTGATGTTGTTAGGTAATCATGCTAGACTATGATTATGTGTTTATGTGTGTAGTCTTAGAGTTGATTCATGATTGTTCGTACTTGAATATATGAGTCTATAATGGTTATTTTGATGATGTTATAGTAGTGTATAGGATGACGTAAAGATGATGTTGCTTGTGCCTATGTGCTTCTAGAATGACATGTTATATGTAAAGTATGGTGTGTCTTGTGTGGTAGACTTGTATCCCTTGCTTTATACATGTATGAATGTGAATATGAGATGTCCTGACTTAGGATGATAAAGCCTCTTAGTCTTGAATGTATGAATGACATGCGACCTCGAATGATGTTACAATGGTCTTTATGTGAAACCTTGAACCTAGTGATAAGGTTATGAACCTTGAAGTCAAGAGTCATAACGGTATCCTTCATGTTATGAATGATGAACTTATGGTTGATTGGTTGGAACAGTATTATATCTTCCTTAGGGAAGTCAGGATGATCTTTCTTTGTCGACATTATAAGGTAGCCCTGGAGGACCTCTTTGGTAGGGTGAATGTTATTGGGTTATGAACTTGATATAGGACCGGTTTGTATGGTCCTTTAATGTAAATTACTCTATGATAACAAAGGCTAGCACAAAGTTAGTATGGTAAGGTAAGTAGATTTATTTAAAGGATTAGACTAGACTACAAAGTAAGATCTTCATATTCCTTAACCATGTGCCTACATGGGATGTGTTCTAGTTCAATCCTTGGCAAGTAGAACACTCTCATTGGAGTAGGTTGGAACTCCGGATTCCACGATTTTCTACCATGTTCTATGTCGGTTATTGCCTATTATCATCATGTGGGATACCTACTAGCATTATAATAGTGTTATGAAGTTTAGGTGATGGGATGGGACGCTATCTAGACATTGCACATTAGGCTTTGAAGATGTTAGTGAGAGTCCCTAGGTCATCTCCAACACAGATGAATGTCTCTTAAATGGACTAATGAATGTAATGACTTAAGTTAAGAAATAATGTTAAATGAAAAAGTACTTATCTAGAGTAGTTACGGGTTGTCTAGTTAAGGTGTGAAGGGGGCATATGAATGGTCAATTAATATCTTACCTAGATATGTTTAAAGTATGACTCTAGTTAGATAAGTTGGTTGATTATGTAGACATTATCTAAGCCTTAGGTAGTCTTAAGGATTATTTAGGTAATTTTGAAGAGATTAATCATGGATGTTATCTTCATGATTTACTTGAGTAAGTCTTTTGATAACCTTTGGAAGGAGAATGTCACATCATCTATATGTTGTTGTATTAAGTGAGAATGATTTTATATTAGGTATTCTATAGGATCTCATAAGTGTATGTTTAAGGGATTTTATGGGCGGTCGCTTCACAACTCACTCAAGTGATCCTTAGAATCACCTTTGGTAGGAGGATCTCATGTTCATCTGTTTGGTGTGCTGTAAGAGTGTATATCTCATTATAGGTGGTCTTAAGGATTATTTTGGTGTTCCTAGAGAGGGTGTATAGGTGGTCTCTCTTTCTCTTAGTTAAGTGAGTCTTAGGATAGTTTTTAGTGAGAAGGTTCCATACTAGAAGATGTTCACTGTGAAGTTGAAGAACTTCACTGTAACAGTGAGGATTAGTCATTGTAAAGTGACATAGTTCACTGTAAGGTTCATTAAAATTTGAATAATTTCTTGTAATTTCTTTATTTTTTATAAGGTTTCATATGTTGTTCTTATGCTGATAATATGATATTTAAGTCAACAAAATGCATATTTCTAATAAATTCCCGTTTTCATGATTCTTATGCATTATGCCATTTTTAGTACACATGTTTGTACTAATTCCATACTTTTATCTCTTTCTAAAGTGATTCAAGGTGAAGGTGTTTTTAGAAAGCTAAGCTTGGGTTAGAAGATCGGTCAAGGAAATTGTTGTATGTCCTCATTTGACTCGAGGGCACAAATATCTTTTATTTCACTTATCGATGTATTGTAATAGATTAAGTATTTCTATTGTGTATTGTTCGTGTTCCAAAGTATTCTTGTGTCTAAGATTTGATGAAATGAGGCTTAGTATTTCCTATGATTTTTATATGAAAGATATTTTAAATACTTATAGAATGTTTGTGAAAAGTTTTAATTCTACATTACTTTTCATATGTTTATATGCGATGAACGATACGAAAGGGCTTGTAAAAGACCTCCGAGAGATCAAGTACGCCAGTTGCATTCTGAGAGTGTCATATCTCTAGGGTGTGGTCTCGGGATGTGACAGTTAGTATCTTTCTCAGTCATGCTTACTTTTATCAAAAATATATAGGTTTATCCAAGATAGCTCCCCCATTATTTAATTTACTAAAGAAGAAATGAAGTTTATTTTGATGAGGCTTGTCTGAATGCATTTGAAAAATCAAAAGAGAATATGCATACATCATAATCTCACCAAATTGGGACCAATCGTTCTACGTTTTGTGTAATGGTAGTAGGGTTACTCTTTGTGTAGCATTAGGACAAAGGAGTGAGAAGACTTTTTATCACATATACTACACTAGTAAAGACTTGAATGTTACTCAAAGAGGCATATTTATTTTATGTTTGTGCTTATGATGCTTTCACCATTGTATACCTGAGGTCAAGATGATGAGTTAATTAGAGGCATGTCATTTGTCTTCTTATGAATGACATTCCAATGGTATCCAGATAGACTACAAAATCTTGCAATGTGAGCACTACTGGCTTACTATTCACCAAGATTCTCATGATTTCTCCAAATTGTGTGATCTTTGTCAAAGAGAAAGGAGGTATTTGAAGGAAACATGAACTCCAGCTCATCCCTATTCGGGTGATAAAATTGTTTGATGTTTGGGATTTTGACTTTATTGGTCCCTTTTTGAGCTCACTTAGGATGACATAAATACTTGTGGTTGTTTACAATGTGACTAAGTGTATCAAAGTTTTGGAGCTTTCTAATAATGAAGGTATAAGTTTCAACACATTCCTTAATATAAATATCTTCTCTTAATTTGGTTCACCTTAGGCAACAATCAGTGAAGAAGGTTCTTACTTTTGTAATAAATTATTCAGGGTTGTTGCTTGAGAATTACAATGTTTGAAATTGTATAGTGACTAATTATCATAAAATTATGGTGGGAAAGTCAGTTTTAAATCGAAAGATAAAGCAATCCAAACAAAGGTTGTGAATGTGAACATACTATTGCTCTAGAAAGCTTTATGATGCTTTATAGGCATAAATAACGAAATTCAAGACAACAATAGGTATGTCTCCTTAAAAACTTTAGTTCTGGAAGTCATGTAATTTTCCTTTAGAGTTAGAGCACATACACATATGGGCCCTCAAAAAGCAAAATATAGTTTATGGTGCTTGATGAGTGATAGATTTCAACTCATTTGTGGTGTATTTAGCTTAATAATTAGTGTTCTCAAAGCCTAATTTTATCCTGTTATGATGATATCTTAATGATTTACAGCTATGAAAGCAATTGGCCAAGACAAAGGTAAATGTTTGAAGGGAATGACCAAAATACAAAAAGAATTGCAATTTATACATTGATGATTGCTAAACAAGAAAAGTGGATTGTCTAGTGAACATAACATCACCTAAAGTGACAGTGCACAACAATTGTGTAAACCATGTGTAAGAAAATATTTCACTGATCATGATCTCTTAATGTGATAAAACCTTTCACAGTTTCATGAATATGTTAAAAATTCCTATCACGACTTCATCCATGCTTATCTTGAAGCAACTTTAGATCATAAACATTTATTTCTAAATCATGCATAACTTTGATGACATCATCATTCATAGGTTCATCGTTTGTTCATAATTTTATGTCTTTTTGAGTTCATAATCAAATTCATGAATAATGCATGAGTTCATGTGAAATTAATTGGAAAACATGTAATTGAGCCCAAACAATAACAATAAGATCAAAATCAAATAATTAAATAAACATAACGAAAATCCATGAAAAATCTGAATGAAAACCTAATAAACTAGATAGATATGAAATGGAAATAATTGCCGGAAATTTTGGCGGTTTTCCATGTTTGAATGGCAACCCCATAAAGACCGCCTTCCCCTACCAAAAAAACCGTGAGGATAAAAGTTCAAAACTGAATCCCACCTTCTGTCAAAGGAATTTAAGACTTGAAACTTGAACCCTAGGTTACTTCTTGGGGCATGAGAGGATTAGGAAGCGATGAACATGGATAGAATTTGGAAATTTGAGTGACTGTGACGTTTTCAATGGAATTAGGAACAGAAGGGTAGTTATAAGACTTTGAAATAGGGGTAAAATGATAGGTTATATGTATTAATGGTGTATGGAAATACTCAAATACCGTTTTAAAATAATAATTGGACAAACCTACGATTTGGACCTACGGACCATATTGGTCAGTTAGTCGCATTACTAGGGCCTAAAATCCTAGGTAATTCCTATGACAACCTTCTACGGGCCATCTAAATTCCTATTGTTTGTAGGCCCCATCCATAGACCTTTGCTTTTAAACAAAAAATAAATTAAGTTTGAATCACTCTATGACTCGTAAGATCACGACGACCGGACCATACCTTCTCATAGATGTATTTTTTTTTTTTTTATCTCAGGTGAACTACTCTAATTTTTCCCTAACTATATTCATAAAGGTCCAACAAACTCGTCAAATTCTTTACAACTCCGTCCTTTTACAATTGGTCAGGTCACATATTCAAAACATGAAATTCCAAAAACTCAAACGCGCATCTACAACTTTGTTCATACGGTTTGTAGACTTCCTACAACTTGTAGATAGGGCTCATAGATCACTAAAAAGGAAAAAGTTTCTGCAGTAAATACAGGACAAGAAGAGAATTATATAATAAGAGAATAAGTATTAGAAACAGAAATTATAGAAACAAGACACTTATGCCCTGGCTTACATAGTGAAATAGTAAACACAAGTGAAGAAATAACAGAAAAATAGATAATTATAGGAGGAATACCCTTAATAATACCATTGGGGGTGGAAGCGGATTTCAGGTACACAGGGGTATTTGCACACCACTTCAGTTTATCCTATCCCTCTTTATTCCCCCCCACAGTCTCCTCCCCCTTCTCATTCCGTGCAGGTTCCGATTCGATCCCAGCGCAGTAGGAGGGAGAGTGAAGAAGAGAGTTAATTGGAAGGAGCCTCGCCCCATTTAATCAGGGGAAAAACCCTCTATTTATAATCAAACTTACAGCTATATTGGCCGACACAATACTGTAATAAAGTTTTACACAGGCTAATTTCTTTGACCGACACTAACAAACCCAAAATACTTATATAATGGCGGATAGAATATTGGCATTTTCAAAAAAGCAAAAGTTATTTACTGTACAAAGACTTCTTATCTCTTTACTTTTACATTTATTGTTTTTTATTTGTTGTAAATTAAATTTGTTTTAAGCGGATCTGTAGCTTTTCATCGTTAGGCATAAATCAACTTCCGGTATTAACGTTAGCTCCATTGCATTTGAGAGCATCTGTGTGATATGGAGATTTATTGTCCAATAAGTTCTGCAATATCTGATTAATAATGCTTCACACAGACAGTAATAACACACACACTTTTTCACAATGCTGGGTTTTAATAGTGACAAAATCCGTTGCCTGGACTTCATAATATCTGCTCTTCTAAACTCTCTCGAGTTCGAATATAACATAACTTGTCTGTGCTAGCGTAATGATCCCCCGTTTTTCACATATAGGTGTCCATTTAGATAATTGTTTTGCTAATTCTTCTATGATAGTTGATTATACCAATTATTCTTTTATTGGGCATAAAAAACTAGGTATTTCTACTTTGGTATATCGTTCTGGATGTCCAATATCTTCTGGTATAATCATATCTTTTGATAACCCTATCGTAATAACTTGAATGGTGATTTGATTTCTTCATTTACAATATCTCAATGGTGCTGTATAGAATTTGATATAAAACAAGTTTCTTTTGTAAATCTTCTGTTATGTGATAAATGCTTTGTATACTCTGGTATTCCAGTAATTTCTCTCCCGTCGTATGTATATTACTGTACTTTGTTAGTCCATTTAGTGTTGAACATGTTTAAACTAAATTAGCACTAGTTTTTGGTGTGCGACAAGTCTATTGTATCCCTGACAATTTTTGGGTTATATATTCTTGGTTTGGGTCTTTGGTGTGGTAGATCTGGGGTTGAGACCAGATTAAATAGGTTGGATTTTATATATATTTTCAAGTATGATTGTGTGATAAATTGCCACATTTTTTTCACTCTATATATAAGTGCGTTCGTAGAAGAAGTTTAGAAGTTTGCGGTTCTGTGGGTATATGTTTTTGGGTGTTTTGGTAAATGGTTTTATACACTAACGGTTTAAGTTTGTATTGTGATTTCTCACTATACCTTTCCTGCTTGTACCTGCAGATGTATTTAAACAAACCTATGGGTTTTAGGGAGTTTCCCATCGTTCTCCTTTATCTCTGGAACACACTGTCGTCTTCCGATCGACGTTAGCTCCGCATTTTTATAGTCATGCGGTCGACTTAATATTAGCTTAGAGATGGGCAGGTTATCTTCATTAGTCTTTAGATTTGTTTAGTCTCATGTCCATTTGTCTCATGATTGTGTGGTACAAAAGTGTAGTAATGACTTTGAATAAGCTCTTCAATTGTATGTTCATTTTGTCTTCAGTTGAGGCTTTGTTCTGTTGAACGTGATAAGTAGCGCTTATTTTTGCCATCCACTATTTTTGTCAGTTTGATTATTGTCTTAATTGCTTAAAGTAAAATTAATATATTTAAGTTGTTTTACTAGTCTCCCTTATTATTTTGTTGTAACTGAATCTTGTACACGTTTTAGTTATCCACTTGGTGACCTGGTATGGTCTATCTTACAGATAAATTTATTGTAAACAATATATGGTTCAAAATGTTAACAGACATTTATATAGTGCAAACAATCTTTTTTCTATTTTTGGAACATTTTAATTGTGCTTCTGATTAGGATCCTTAACACACATATCTGCAATGGTGTTTCTATTTTTTCTTTTTCATATTTCATTTTAAAAATTATACGCTACCCATAAAACTCACACGATCACTTGAATTTGTTTTAACAATATAAGTAAATGATTATTGTTCATCAGGAAAATATAGTTTTGCGTAAATTTTGTACATTAAACTCTTAATATGTATGTATGTTCTGTCTCTTTATTGTCGAAATGATATTCAACATCTTTTGTAAAGTTTTTTATTAATGGTTTTGAAATGTGTTTTCTGCTAATTCGGTATATATTTCTTACTTGGTACTAATCTAGAAAGGATTTAATTTCCTTAGTGTGGATCTATTATTTCCATCAAGGGTATTCTTTTTTGTACTATGTGGGTTTGCATTTTTATTCCTTATTTCTATTTGCTATTACTAGAACTCTATTTGTGGTTTAAATTTCTGCTTTCTTTTTACTTAAAACTCATACCTGACCATGAATGTTCTAATTATTATGTATTAAATTTTTCTAATAAATCTAATATGTCCACTTGTGTTTAGAATTAATAAGATATCATTATATAGACAATGCAATTTTTCAGTGACTGAAAATGGTTATCCATAAAAGGTTGATATCTACCTTGTGCATTATATATCCAAATGGTAAAAATAAAACATTTCATTCGTTAAATCCCTTTTGCTACATAAAATGGTTATTTTTTAGATTCTTCTTCTAGTTTTAGGTGCTAAATCCTCATTTACAGTTCAAATTTACTAAAATAGTTATATCCTTTTATGTCTTATTTTTAGTATTTATTTGGTATTGGGTACTGTATGTTTTAGTTTGGCATTTAGATTACGGCTAATTATAACCATTCACTTTTTCTTTTTTTGTTTCACCTATGTTTATAACTATCACCCATGGCTGGACTTGTATGTTTCACACAGCACTAACTTTCTTGTATACACAATTATTTTCAATAGTTCATCTATGTGGATTTTGAATTCTTGTTTAAATCATCAAAAATTATATTTTAATGGTTTTGTTTTTATTATATTTTCATCTATTAATTCAATTTTGTACTTTCATCTTATGGTTTTTCCCATCCTTGTAATGGATTTCATATATATTAATTCTAGTTGTTTCATAATTATTTTAACTCTGCTATTGTTTCTAAAATGATGATTTCTAATTGTGTTATTGATTTTTATTATATTTTCCATGTCTGATTTATCGGTTCACTCCCTTTTTCTCCATTCTATAGGTTTACGTTGCACGTATTATTTACGTTTTTGCTCTTATTTATTTTCGCATGTTGTAGTAAAACCACCCATGTGTTTTGTATTAATATGTGGGTAAAATTTTTTCTAGAAATGACATCCGGAATAACAATCTTTTGTTGTTGTTAAATTCAACAATTATGTACATTTCTTCTATTGTCGTATTTTATCCCATAATTTAGATTTTTAATTTTGTGCTTTATATGTAATATATCCGTCATTATTAATCTTGGTACCACCATAGGTGTTTTGAATGTTTCCCATTTATCTTCTGTAAACAACTATATTTACAATATATTGCCTTCTGATCTTGTATATCATAGATAGGGGTTATAATATCTGTGTGATATCATTCTACAATAACTTTTTGCAAGTATATATATTTTTAGTATCATTTTGTTCTTAATAATTATTTTCTTACTTTGGCAAGTTATTGTCCCCACCCACAATGACGTTCATTTTATAATATTGTTTATGGTTTAACTGTTTCTAACATTTCTCCTAATGTAAAGATTGATGACTTCCTTGTATATTTTAAAGGTAGTATTAGGGTATCCTACTTAATATCTTTTTTCTGTTATTTCTTCAGTTGTGTTTACTATTTCACTAGGTAATCCAGGGCATAAAGTGTCTTGTTTCATAATTTCGTGTTTCTAGACTAATTCTCTTATTATATAATTCTCTTCTTTCCTATTTATTAAAATTTAGTCTTCTTGATCCATTATCCCTGTATTAAAGTAAGGTATAGGTATCTCTTTTATTTAATAATTATGTGAGATTTCATAATTTCTTTTAAGATGTGCTCATTTCTTGAGGAGGGTGTCTTGTAATGTATTTGGTTTCGCTTGAAGTACACATCTTTCTTGTACAATTTCTAAATCTTCTCTATGTCAATTCTTTATAGCTATAGTCATTATTGTCTATTACAGTAATTATTGTTTCAAAGGATTTTCTAATTTGTTTGAATCAATTTTATTTCTTGCTGTTACTTGTGTGTTGTTTGTATATATGATATATAAGGTTTTACATCTTGCTTGGAAGATTTACGTCCCTTCGGTGCTAACTGGCTTCCAGACAGTTCCAATATAATATAATTGATTAGCTTATTCATGTGTTAATGCTACCCTTGGAAATAGGGCACTTTATTATAATTTAAACTTTGTGAGATATGATGGTGTAACGACCATGTTTAGTCGTTTTGCGAAGACAGATGTTGTTTCTGGAAAAAACGGGCTGAGAACCATCCCGGACACCACGACGGACGTCATGGACACGACGGGACCGTCCTTAGGGGGTCTAGTTCCAACCACTTAGAAATTAGAAAATCTGGTACGAGAGCCGACTCTCGAACGTTCACGACGAATGGCAGGACGGACCGTCGTGTCCACGGACGGACCGTTCACGGGCCATTCACTAAAAATCAATTTCTATATCGTGTGACGGGACAGCAGGACGGACCGTCGCGGCACAGACGGGCCCGGTCACAGGCTGCGCAAGAATCCCGGCATGAGGTCGGATTTATGTTAATGTATTTAGGGGCGTTTTGGACTATTTCCTGCTTTAATTATAAAGTGGTGGGTTATTAAAGTTAAATAAGTCAACTACTTGGGGGTGTAAACTAGGTAACCTTAAGTAATTAGTGGGTTATTAGGGATTATTGCCCATCGTTTATACTTAATTATATGCCTAATTAGGGTAAAAGAAAGAGGGTTTGAATAAGAAAAAGAAAAAGAACAGAAAGAGAGGGAAATCAGCAAGAGAGAGAGAAAACAAAAGAGACCAACAAGGAATTTGAGGAATTTGCTTGCTGATCACGAATCTTCGGTTGGAGGTCGGTTATGGTTTTTATGCTATCGTATGTAAACTCTTAATAGCGAAGGATATGTGTTGGGTAGTATTATTAAAGTCTTCTATACATGCTTAATTGTGTGACATGCATGATGTGATTTTATATATATGATTGTGAAGGAACAAGCCTTGATGAAGCTAATATTGAATCCCAAATTTGATAAAAACCTAAACTTGTTAATGATGATGCCTTGGGATAAAAAGAAGGCTTGATGAACTAAAAGTAATGAAATTGATGAGCCTTGGTAAGAGAGAAGGCTTGATGGAATGATAGAAATTGAGCTAGGGGGATCGGGTGTCACGAACCGACACGTAGATTAGGAATCGGGTGTCACGAACAACAAGTGGATTCTAGGGATCGGGTGTCACGAACCGACAGTAGATTTAGGGGATCGGGTGTCACGAACCGGACACGTAGATTTAGGGGATCGGAGAGTGTTCACGTCCGGACACATAGTAGTAGGGGATCGGTAGTGTCACGTACCGACACAAGAGGAATAAAGACTAACGAGAGATCGGAGTGGCACGTACCGACACAAGAGAAATATAGATAATGAATCTTGAAAGATGCTAATATACTCAATCTAAAGAACATGTTTCCCAAAAGAGTATGGTGGGAGGCTTGAGTCCTCATAGATATGATCGGTGATATTATAAATGTGTTTATACTTGTGCTATCCACTGTTAAGTATTAGTTGATTTTATGATGTTATCTGAGATATATTGCTTTCTATTTTGAGTTGGCCGATGATACCTACAGTACTATGTGTACTGACCTACTTGTGGTTGTATGACCCCCTACTTTTATGTTTTTCTTGTTTATTTGTGGGGTGCAGCAAACGTGCCGTCATCTTCGACTCAACAGTAACTCTAGCCTGTCTTCATTACTCCGGATATCAGGGTGAGCTAATGCTTTTAGCTTGGACTGATCTTCTTCTCATGTCTTGATGCCTTGAAGTTCCGGCATGGACTAGCTTTTGTTATTTTAGCTTTTAGAATACTCTTAGTTTAGTAATTTGATCATAAATGTTCTTGTGGTGATGACTTCCAGATTTTGGGATAATAATGATGTGTGAATTTTAGAAGTTATTAAATTGGTTTTTATTAATGAGTTTAAGTCTTCCGCATTACTTTCTGTTGATATTACATTGAAATGTTAGGTTTATATTGGTTGGTTCGCTCACATGAAGGATAAGTGTGGTGCCAGTCGGATCGATTGGGTCGACATTAGGTTTCCTCTTACTGCACTGAGTACGCTTTTTTCTATAGGGTGTATAATCCTATCACTGCTAAATATATTTCAATAGGTGTATTATTCTTCCTAAAATAAGTTTTTATTAATATTTTTGTCCTCTAAATGTAATATTTATAGGGTTTAGTTATATCTTATTCTTTATTATTATCTTTATTAGTATAGGTATTTGTGCTAATCCTTTGTATATTTACAATCTATAATATGTTCTTTCTGACTAACTACATAGTATTCTTCTTTTTGTCTTTTAAACCAATTTCTCAAAGTAGGTATTTCAAGTATTTTTTCAACACTTAAGTCTAATTCTTTTCCTTTTATTTGTTCAAATATTGTATTATCAAATATGATTTTTTGTTCTGATAATTCTTCATTTTGATATTCTTCTTTAGATATGATTTTTATATCATCTTCAGACATTAGATTTCTTCGTCCATTACATCTATATCAATATTTTCTTCTTCATTTTCAAATTCTATATCTGATACTTCATATATACTATCATTTTCGCTTAATTCATAGTCTATATATTCTATTTGCATATATTCATCATTATCCATAATTATTTCTGCAATTTGTTTTCTTTTTGGATCCTTAGGTAGCTTACAGTCTTTAGCTAAGTGTCCTATCTTTCCGCAATTATAACAAGTACATTGGGATAATTTTCTTTTTGGTCTATATGGTCTTTTTATTTTATAATTTTTTACATAATACCTTTGTCTTGGTTTTTTATATTTATACCTAGTTTTAGTTTTTCTATAATTTTTATATCTTTTAGGTTTTTGCTTCTTATAATATTTATTTGTACATCCAAACTGTAGTGCAGTTTTATCTTTACAACAGGCTAAATTTTTAATTAATACTTTTTCCAATTTTATTTTTTCTTTTTGTTTTTCACATAGTTGTATAAACCATTGATGTAAAAATTTTATTCTAGCTCCGAAAGTCTCTGTTAATCCTTCATTGTTCCAATCTTTAATTATTTTTATACTAAATGGTTCTGGTAGTTTAGTAAAATATTGTTGTCTTATTTCTTTTGCTTCATTTATATTATATCTTGTTTTGTACTAATATTCCATAAATGCGATATGTATTCTTCTATATAACACATTTTACATATAGCTAATTTTGTCATAAGTTGTCTATTTATTATTTTTTCTCTATTTTGTTCTTTTATTTCTGTGGTCATACCTCCAAATTCATTCTGTATTGCTAATTCATATTTATCTAGTATATCTATATTTGTTGTTGATGGAGATCCATCTATTTTCTTATCACTTCTAAGTGTTTCTAGACTTTCTGGGGGTAAATTTTCTATCCATAATTTTGTTGTTCCAACAAATGTTCTTTCTATATATTTCGGCGTTTCTTTTGTTTTTATTTTGTTATCAATTAGTTGTTTAGATATATTTCCCATCCATAGTAATATTGCTTTATTTATATCCGTAACACAATCTAGATCCAGGAAATTATATTGTTCAGTTATTGGTTTAGGTGTCCATTTCTTATTTAATCTGCTATTCCACATTGCGTTCGTTCTATCTGATTGTTCATAATTTTTGTATAAAATGTTGGTGGTGTCCATCTAGGACTAGTTCTAGGACTATTATCCGGGGTTTTAACTCTTGATGTGCTAGGTCGATTCATATCTCCTGTGTTTATTTTTAATTTTTTCCGGCTTATTTAGTTGTTTCAGAATTTCTGTGTATGTTTCACTTATATCACTTATTTCTGAGTTTTGATCATTTATTATATCTGATTCATTTGCTTCGTCTATTTCATCTATTTCAAGATTTTCATTTAATTTTTATTTCATCTCATTATCTCATTAGTTATTCAAATTCTTTATCTTTTTCTATTTGTTTTCTTTTTGTTTAATTTCATATAATAATTTCAACTTAGCTAACTCTTTTTCTAATTCATTTATTTTTGTATTTTTATTTCTTCTAGATGTTGTACTTCTTGTTTTGCTTGCATTCTTATTTTTTCAATTTCTTTTGATTTATCTATTTCTTCATTTTCTTTTGTTATTCTTATCATTGTTGCTAGACTATCTTCTAATTTCGTTGTTTCTTTTTCTAACATTAAATATAAGTTATTTCCTATTTTTTTATATCTTCTTCCTAAATTTGAAAACATTATTTTTATTATGAATCCGTCTTGATTTTCATATGCCTTTTCATCCACTGCAAATTCTTCTTTATTCATTATAATTATAAATTATATTATGTTGTAAATATATTCAAGGCAATCTATTGTATTTCTAACATAAATATAATTTTTCTTGTGCTAATATTGATTTTTTACATCTCTGTAACATATTTTCTTTTAATCTTTCTTTCCTATGTTGTAGTTTTGTCTTTTTTCACCTATTTTTTACAGTTGTTGCTTATATATTCTTTGTTCATATCGTTTTTCAAATAGAAAACATATTTATATCTGTTTTTGAAATTGTGTTTATAAATATTGTCTTATCATTACTGTTTTAGTAAGTTGTGATAGTTCATATTCATGTATAGGGTTTTAACTTTTTCCATATTTTTCGCACTTTTCTTTATTTTAGGTTTTGTTATTTAGTTACTTTACTTTGTGTTGTATTATTCTTCATGTTTTTTAAGAATAAAATATTTTTTCATAAATTCTTTTTAAGTAGATCTAAGTTGTATTTCATTTGCGTTGTTTGCAATATATTCTAAATATTCATTTTCTCGAGTTCTTAGATACATATTCAATTTTCAATTAATAATTTTCAAGTTGATCTATGTTTCTTTAGTTTCTTCCAAATTGTAAGTATATGTAATTTATCATTGATCTATGAATAATTCTAGATCATCATATAAATCTATGTCAAAATTATCATTATTAAAATCATCTTGTATAACTAATTCAGCCAACCTTGAGTTGTACTTCTATTACCTCATATGTTATAATTTATCATAGATTATCTTTTATATCAGTATTCAGATTTTTCAGTATATAGAGTATTAATATCTTATAATTAACATCATCATCCAATAAGTAAGAGTTCATTTTAATCATTTTCGTTTTTACTAAAATTTTATTCCTTCCAACCTATTAATAAATTATACTTATTCATTATGTAATAATAATGGTTTAATAATCATCTCGTCTGGTCACTACTACAGTTTTCTTCTTTGATCAGTTACCCTAATATCGTCTCAACTCTGTTTACTCCCCTAAACGGCCTTCTTGCCTATCGGTTTCAACCTTAGGATGTCATAGTCTGGGCATACCTATTCGCAGAATATTTTTGTAGCAAATTTTCTAAAGATGGTTATTATAACATTATTAAAAATGATAAATAATTATAATTAGCAAGAGATTGTCAGGAATAAATTAATTTAGCTACTCATGATCTTAAATGAGTATACCTGCTTCTGTAGATTTGTTGATTCAACTTTGTTTTCCATAGCTTATCTTTGAAGAACAACTACTCAACTCTATAAATATGAAGAACGGAGAATGATATAGAGGAGGATTGAAATGTCAATTTTCTATTTTACTCTCCAAATATAAAAAATAGAGAGTAAAATAAATGTGGACTAGCGATGGTATACCTTATGTTGGTATGCAGTAGTACGAACACAAACTATTTAATATTGCTTATGAATAGTAATAGAGAACATTCCTAGAAAAAGTTTTCTAAAAAGATAGTTGGCGAAACTAAATTCCTCAAGCAAATGACATAAATGGTCCATAAACTATTCTAGTAGGTCTAAAATAGTGTCTTAACTATACAGCTGACAGATATGATCCTTTAACTATCCACCCTTTTGTCAAGTTTGGTTTCCATCCACTTTTTATAAAACCTGTTAGTTATACCTTTAACTCAATCTGTTAAGTCAGTTCGTCTCCACTGACTTTCTTTTTGTCATTTCTTTTGTCCATTATCTCACTTTTTTTTTCCAATTTTTTCTTTAGTCTCTTATTGCAATTATTGCAATTAAGTCGTTGGTCATTATTTCATGCGAGTTAAAGCAAAATGCAAAGTAATGAACACAATTGATAAAATATTGTGAGAAAAAAGACAATTCTATTTTCAAGTTAATAATCCGTCATTATATCAATGAAACTGCATAAAATTGCAGAAAAAATCAAAAATCAGCAACTAAAATGAACTATAGTGCTCTGTTTTGAACAATGTTGTGCAGAAAATAGCTCAAACTACAACAAAAAATAGCAGCATTCAAACGGATCGAATTGTAGCACCATAACACTCAAAAAAACAGCAGAAAACTACATAATCAGCACAAACTATACATAACACATCACTAGGCAGCAACATCGAACCACCAAAAAATCAGCACCAAATTGTTGCATCAGACAACAAAAAATCAGCACCAAACTGCACGAAAACACCTCCATAAACGTCACCAAACTGCTGCACAAACAGCAGCACCAAACCACCAAAAATCAGCACTAAACTGCACAAAACACAGCTCCAAAAACCTCACCAAACTGCACAAAAACAACTCCAAAAATGTCACAAAACTGTTGCACAAATTCTATCATAGAAATTGCGCCAAACTGCACCAGAAATCATCACCAAGGTACCCTAAACTTCACCAAAATAACACCAAAAAACACTATAATGATCAGTTAAAGAAATAACATAAAACAACAAAAGAACCACTAATCACATAAAATTATCAGTCAAATGTAAATTTGCACCATAAGTCAAATGTCGCCAAACTACATCAATCACGAGAGCACGTCATTTTGTTGAGTTAAAATTAGCTTGACTCTCTGCAACTCTTCTAACCTGTGAAGTATAATGAATAAATGGAAGCGTTTACACAAATTTAATATCATAATGTAAGTGAAATAAGCAATAGATAAAAGAAAAAGTACGGTCAGTTTTGTAGGAGCACATGATGAAGTTGATTAATGATTATAGCGGAGACACATTTTGAGACTCTGCCTGCAACAAATTATGCTTGCAAGTTTTTGAGTTATGTCCAAGCTTGTGGCATCTACTGCATCCTAAATATTTTTGCTTCCTCTTCGCTTTTGTCCTACTCATGCCCACTTCATCTGATTCTTTTCTTCTCTTCTTTTGTTTTCCCCTTTAGTACTTTGTCTTACTACTCTGGGAGGCAACGGAGGAATATTCTCATGTTGCGGCCACATACTTTGACCATTTATAGGAAGAATAGCAAATTCATAGATCCTTCTATAAGTTTCCACCTTATAACAATCATCAATATACGAATTGATTTCATCATTCTTAGCCCAAATTGCTGCAACAGCATGTTTACAAGGTGGCCCTGTCGAATTCCATTTTCTACAACTACATTTTCGATTTAACAAATCTACGGCCCAAATAACAGTTATGCTAGCTCATATATGCTCATAGTTCCGGTCATTTGATTTTCTAGGAATATATTCAGCAGCAGCGGCTTGACTTTTGCACAATACATGTTTAATTCTGGGGCAAATATCATCAGAACTCCACTTGGCAGGTTTATCCCTAATTGCTTGCATTCTTGTCATGAGCATATACCGAATTTTCTCCAGAATATTGCATCCAATATCATGCTATTAAAACACACATATGTTATTCACTAAGGTATCACATTTTGCATCATCAGGGAAGTGAGATTTAGACCATTCACTAGGTGATTTATCTCTCAACCAAATAGAAGCTTGGGGATCCAAATCAAATATTTTAACCATGCGTCGATTAAACCACCTTGCTGTTGTCGCACTAGCAGATTTCCAAAGTGCATTTCTTAGTGTATAACCATAAAATCCGGCCCTTTTGAAATTACCATGCAAGTGCCTAACACAAAATCTATGAGCGACAAAAGGTAATATATCCTTATAAGCTTCTATGAGACCTTTTTGCTTGTCTGACATGAAGGTCCAATGAGCTCCATCATTGATCGCCAAGTCAAGCTTTAGATGATCCAAAAACCATGCCCATGACTCACGATTTTCTTTCTTTACAACTGGATATTCTATCAAATAGATATTGTTATTATGATCAAACGAACGGTTAACAATTGAGTTTCATACACCGGACCCTTGAGCCAACAACCATCCACTCCTACTATCTTTCTACAACCACTCTTGAATCCTTCCTTGCAAGCACTAAAACAAATGTAGAATCTCTGAAATCTTTCAGGCTTGCAGGATTCTTCACTTTCAACCAACTTCATATAAACAGAAGTATTTGGATTTTTGTCCTCACTATTTCATTACAATAGTTCCACAACAACTTGAATTGATCAGAGATATCTCCATCGATCATTGCAACTGCCTTCTTTTTTGCCCTTCTACATTTAGATAATGTCACATGTGCTCTTAACTGAATATTAACATGATCTCTAAATTCAGAGATCTTCCAATTCCTGTTTGTTTTTTTTGGCGTCAAGATATACAATGAACAAAGATTCGATGGTTTTGTTAACATGGTTCCAATTTTTGCACTTGTGGGTCGGGTTGTATGTATTTACTCGAAAAGCACAATCTCTGCACATTTTAGAAGCCATAATCTACCAATCACAATCTGGATGTTTTGCACAAACTGATCGTATCCTTTCCTTATCATTTTTGCGCCATTCTATATACTTTCCTTGACCGACTTCATGAGTTATCACAGCGTTCTTGATCTCTTTTTTATTTTTAAACATCAATTCAAGTGCCAGGATAGGATACAACCATCTGTATTTGGATTGAACACAGTTAAGTTCGTGTTATCTGAATTAGAATCACTTTCTAGGATCTTGAACCCTTCACAGTTGACACAATCAAAATCTCCATCTTCATGAGCAATCTTTTTTCTCACTGCTTCGTTAACTTCATATTCATGTGTCCCATTTTCACTCCTTCCTAAAATATCATGTTCATCTGACAAATCATTATCCGAGTCTTAAAAATCATGTCACTTGAAGAATATTTAGCCCTTCCCTCTTTTCTATTCTGTTCAACATTGTTGTTGATATCCATTCCAATATAGGAATCTATGGGGTCGCTTGGTACAAAAATGAATAACGCATGAATTAGTAATGTAGGGATTAGTAGTGTAGAGATTATTAATGCATGGTTTATTTTTATCTAGTGTTTGGTTTATTGTTTCCAATCCCAACTTGTATTTGAAATCAAATTCTTTAAAAATCTCTTTTCCAATTATACTCTTATATTATTATGTAATTGGGCCAAAGTAGATAATTATCGGAAAATATTTCTTTTATGACATTCTAACTAGCTATGATAAGAATAATTTGTTGCAGGTTGTAATTTTCTACGTGAATTATTTAGGATAATAATTTTCATGTTAATAAATTGCTCCCCCAACCTAACAAACACACTGATCTTTTTTCTCCACCCTTTGCACTTTTAAATTTAAAAAGATAAACCAAATACTTTTAAATTATAAAAGAACGTCAACAATTGGAAAAAATTGAATAAACCAGGTACATTCACACATAAAAAATTGCAAGTTATAATTTTAATATGTATGTATTAATCTTTTTTAAATTGTTCAAAATACGAATAATAGTGATATATTTGTATTTTATGAGTGAAATGTAAATAATCAATTTTAAATTTGTATGATTTGAATTAAGATATATTTAGTTACAAAAATAAGTTTCTCAATAATTTGTAAATCATTATACATTTAAATAATTACTAGTGGCAAATATAGAAAACATAAAATCAACGAAATTCAAATAAAAATTAAAAAGATTTGAGAATATTTTTGTCTTTTATGTGCTTATCCCATCATATTATATCTATTTTACTAATTACCTCCAACTGGAAGGTATTAGTAATACATCACATAATACCATGTAAGATGTATTAACTAATCCATGGATTAGTTATACATAGGCTCACATTCCTACCAAACACAGTATTAAATTATATCACATCTAATACATGATTTATTTCTTTTAATGCAGCCTACTAAATGCCCCTCAAAGTTCAAAGTAAACCTCAATTACTCTATCTCGAGGGATGTTTTTGGAAACTAAATTAGCTTCAAAATCAGTTGAAAAACCTCATTTTTTCACCGAGTCTACCATATTTCTGCCAAAATGCTACTGACTCATTATCATATCCACATATCTCAGCCATATTCTTTAATTGAGATAACTTTATTTCTGAAATATCAATATGGTCAATGAACACGACATGACCCCCAAAATAATGTATTTAGGCTGGTGCTTCATAAAACTACCGTGGGTTACTTTCATGCTGATTTAAGGCATCGTGTATAGAATCTGTAAACGAAAATATTTTTTTAAAAAGAAAATTATTTTCTTTTCTACAACAAACCCTCACACAAATAAAAACTTTGAACTCTAGAAAACCTACCATACAGAGGAGCTGTACAACCTTCTTGTCGTAGAATCATTATCTTGATCTTTCAATAATGGTCAAATCTGATTAGATGAATCTAGGGTTTTCTTGACCTAGCGTCTCTCAATGAAGAAAAGAGGAGGGGAAAAAAATGAGAGAGTATGTACTGAATGCGACCTTTATTGATGATTTTTATAAAAGTGGAAAAATAGTGACTTAAGAGATTGAGTTAACGGTGTTAACTAATAATTTTTATAAAAAATGGATGGAATTCAAACTTGACAAAAGGGTGGATAGTTAAAAGCACTATATCTGTCAATTGTACCATTAAGAGACTATTTTAGGTCTGCTGTGATAGTCTAGGGACTCTTTTTGTCATTTGCTCTAAATTCCTCCGTACGAATTGCAAGGGTCAAATCGATGAGTTATTTTAATATGGAGCAATATCTGAGAAATATTTATCATGTTTCTCATGTTAATCTGTAAAAATATATTTAAAAATATGTTTTTTAGAAATATATAAGCTCCTTAATAATGAAAAAAATGACATATTTAATGAAAATAAGAAAAATAAGTTCTATAATTAATATATAAAATTTATTATCTTTTGTCAACCCACTGAACATCCCCACAACCCAAACCCACTCCCATTCAAAATCCTGCCCCACATAAATTGAAAATATTGACATTTTAAGGGATTAATTGGGATAAATTTTCTTTTGCTTACTTATCAAATATTAAAAAATTAAGTAAAAAATTTATTTGTTCTCTGAAAATATATTTTTCTTTTCTAATAAACACACTATACATTGTATACAACTTTATCTTGCAATTTATTTATTTATTAAAATTCTTGGTCTAATCATTGAATAGAAAATTAAGAGCCACAAGATTTTTGCTTGTTATAACGTTGTAAAACTAGTGTCTAAATCTTTGACAATTTCAAAGTAGTATGTGTTGTCTGTCATCCCTAAACAATTTTCACTTGCGTTTTTCTAATAGACTATCCTGTCTGGTCACGCACGCAAAATTGAGAGTCAATTTCATCTCAAAATTCTTATTTAATCAAGCAAAAATTAACACACTACAAGAAAACACAAACACTCCATATTTCTAATTTTCTGAATCTTTATGTGGAAGTATGTACAACATATTAAAATATCCCTTGTATTAAATATGTTTGTCATTCCTATAATAGAGAATCATTCAAAAGTATGTATAACATATTAAAATATCCGTTGTATTAAATATGTTTGTCATTCCTATAACAGTGAATCATACGATGAATTAAAATTTTACAATTTGAAAATTTAAAATTTATTAAATATTAAATTTTTTAGAATAAAGTAAAACAATTAGCGGATGAATCATATCATATGAATAGAAACATAAACTTGAAGACTCATTTTTTTCATGAAAATACTTTCTGGAAATTTATTTTTCTGGTGTAAAACATTTGCGTTCATACAAACAAACACATATCTATATTTATCTATCTACCTATACTACCTTAAAATCATGAACTCCCAAACATGAATGTTGATTTATTATAATACTCCAATTAAAAAAACTCTATTTAATTTATTTATTGATTTTATTTTATTGAAAGTAGATACCTTTTTAAATTAAAGGATTGTGACTTTTTCAATGAGTTGTGACTTTTCTAAAGAAAAGTGAACTTTTTTTGTAGGTTATGACTCTTTCGAAGGGTTGTGAATATTCCCAACGGTTGTGACTTTTTGGATGAGAGGTGCCTTTTTCAAGAGGTTGTGCCTTTTCCACTAAGTAGTGACTTTTTTGAAAGGTTGTTACTTTTCTGATAATGCACAATTAACACCTATTCATACTACTATTTGGTAGCAATTCAAAGAGGGTTTCCTTACAGTTTAAAACAACAATTTCTTTAAGTTCTCCTCTTCTTAAAAAATATCAAGTGTTATTTGCAAAAAATGATTAAGTTCAAAATTCGAGGTACCTCATAAGAAAAGTTCGTGAAAATTGTAGCAAATCATTCATCAACTCACACTTATATTTTTTTTTCTTACCATTTTCATGATAGTGACAAAAGTTGCAGCAGAGACAAAATACACATATATGAAAAAAAGGCATATGATTTGGTAAGATATTTCTTCTTTGATTTTTTTTTTCCTCAAATAAGAAATTTCTTCCTAAATTTTCTAAAACAATGGGTATCAAAGTAGTCCATTGAATTATTAGTTTTTGTGTTAAGTTCACTATTTAAATATAGATTTCCACTTTTACTTATAATATGATAACATAGCAATGATAATAACTATTTTTAATAAATATGTACGTAAAAATGAACGGAGAAAATAGAATTTTGGTGGCAAGAGATTTAACTCAAATGGAACACTAGAGCGAATATAGCATGAACATATATTTCGTTTCGATATATTGTTCCATATAGTTTTTTTTGTCACTAGATACACTCGCTATATAAAAATAGATAAGAAAATACTAGTAATTTATCGATTATCTAAAATCAAAATAATGATTCTATAAGTAAATAATTTACATTTTATTTATCTATTAATTTTAATTATTGAAAAATTTAAATATTATTTTATCATTATACAACTTCCTTGAGATACTAGATAATGAACATACTTTCATTAGACAACAATTATATGATATATAGCGACAGAAAAGGAGAAGACTACAATTTCTAAAAAAAATAAGGTTAACACTTAATTAAAATGAAATATTATTCCCTTTAGATGATGTTATTCATATATTAAAATTAAATTATTCTATCGAAGATTTTACACGGCGTGCCGTAAAACTAGCATATTTAAAAATGATTAGGTTATGACCAACCTAATTTTTAAGAGAATACTCGTTTTGTAACATCCCCCTAAGACTTATCTGGTGTAATAAAAAATTGTTTTTGGTTACCGTTTATAAAATATAATAATAATACAATGTCATAGATATTTTATTTTGGATTGATCACCAATGAATATGCAAGTACATCTTATCGTCAATTTAAATTGAACCAACAACATTTATTTATTGCACACTAGTCAAACTGTAGAACTCATTTATCTCGGATTCTAAAATGTTGATTCAAGTGGCCAAAAAATAAAAGATGGAAGTGAAGCTCTCATTGTTAACAAAAGACTAGAATTAAAATTTGAACTCAAAAAACAAGTATTATAATTACTATCAGTTTGTTAATTAGAATTAGTTAATATATAAGTATATCCCTCCCTAGTTAATATTAATTTACACTTAGCTTAATTGATGTCTTCAAAATATTAAAAAGAGTTGGAGTTTGTTTTTCTGTTTTCGGTAGATTAATTTTTGACGTTGTCTTCTCTCTCTTACATCATGGAACGATAAACTAGATTCGCCTTGACTAGCGGCCCATCATCTCTTATGACTGGCCATGAACTTGCAGTCGCCTCTAAATCTCAATTTCCTTCCATTAACCCCTCAACTAATTTGAAAATCGTCCATACAACAACCTAAAAAGTAAGTGATAACAAAGTTATGATTATTACACCATCAATGTTCAACAACCCCATCAACAATCCCATGAAGTTTGAGGTAGAGTCCATATATCCTATTAAAAAGAAAGTTCTCTTTATTGCGTTATATTAAGCCTTTGAAATTTCTTGTTGATACGCAAGTTATTTATAACTTGCTCGTATTAACAATTGAATTGTTTGTTTGGTTTTATGAAAAAATTTCCTATTTAAGAGCTTTTGCAACTTGAGCAGTTAAATCCGGTCAACAAAATGTGTCAGCAGCCTCAAAATTCTATTTACAAGAACTTTTGGTGTGGGCTCGAAGACATCCAGGCTCATTCCGAGCTACCTTATGGATTTTAGCTTAAAAGCATCAGTTTGCAACCCTTTTTTGTCGTGATGACTTCTCTTGGAAACATCTAGTTTTTTTTTGAAATAATTTTTGGGGAATACTACAAGAATTTTGCCTCATTCCGAGCTTTCATAGGAATTTTGGCTTAGATCAGATCTTCAGGATGGAACCAATTTTTCTGTGAGAACCTCTACTGGAATTTCCTACATCTTCGTTCTCTTTGAAATATTGAATTTTGTGGTGTACAGTACCTTGTTAGGTGGAAAGGGTTTCGAACAAAGTCTGATTCGCTATCGGAGCATGCAATTATGTGTTTAGTACACCATTTTTTTGTTCTTTGCATTCCCTTTCCTTGAGTCCCATTTGCGAAGCCAAAGAATTTGGTCACTTGACCCTTTGCGATAGCATATTGGGTCCCTTATTTGCAGACAAGGGATAGAGTTGACCCGACATAGCTTATATAGCAATCGTGTCCATGAAACCTGCGATCAAGAGAGTCATTTAACTTGATATACTTCTTTATATCAGTCACAAAAATTAATATCATTAATTAAATATGAAAAATTGATATATTGGTTGTAGACACGTAAATTGTATTAGAGCAAATTCATACAAAATTTGAATTAAATTATGTTCATTTGGACTGAATGATTAATTTCGGCTTTACAAATGAACAAGTCCATCTTATTAATTCAAATCCAAGGCACATTTAATATTAAAGCCCAAAACATATGACACATGCCACAATGAATAGGAATCTAAGACCAATAAGGCGCATCACGTGTCCCAATGAGGTGGCAGTCCCAATCAAGTGCAAGAATCAATCACAACATGGAAGTGTCAATATGACATCCTTTTGCCAATGAAAAGCAACCTGGTCAACCCCCTACAACTATAAGTAGGGGATAGACATGACATTCCAGGGGATCAAGAAAACTCTTCTACAACCATTCTGCTATTGGGAAAGCTACAACATCAACTACATAGCTATTTGAAGGAGTGATCAACAGAGTTCTTCACGAAGATAGACTTGAAATGGCAAATTACTTTCAACATTCTCGGAGATTGACAACACCTCAAGGAGGTATACGTCATCCATTAATTATGTGGATATAAATGTCGACTTGAGTATACTTTTTAATGTTGGTATTGTGTTGTACATAGTTTGGGCTTATGGATTATGTAAGCATTGGCTTATATTAGCTCTTGATTGTGCATAAAATTTTTCAAAGTACTTTGGCATGGATTTGAATAAATTTCCTCTTTAGAACGATTTTGACTTTTTTATGTGCATATATTCATACTCAGTACAAGTGTGTACGAACCCCATGTTTATGTTTAATACAAATTGTAGGATCTGGACGTTGAGCTTAGTTGAAGGCCATTGAAGACTACTTGGATATTCCCTAAGTGTTGGGTAGGTCCTCACCTTCCGAGGACGATGCCACTATCTTGCTATTTGATATTGTTTAGGCTTAAAGAAAATTAAGTTCATTCTCTTTCTTTGTTGATTTTGTATATATTACCTATCGAAGCCTTAGATGATTTAAATATGAGACGTTATTCAGCTTCTATGTTCTTATGAATCTATATATATATATATATATATATATTATAGATATATATATATATATAATATACATATATAGATATATATATATATATATATGTTATGTATATATATTGCGCGAATAAAAAGTAGAGAACCTATGTAACTTCCTATACGAAGGGTCTATGTATACTCGATATGAATATATTTTGTGTATGTAGAGGTCTATGTAAATCTCAATTTAGAAGTTAACAAAAAGCTTTAAAGTTTCCACAATTTAACATATGATATGTATTGATGTAAGCTAAAGGCTAGTCTTAGTCCTCAAAGAGAACCACAACGCCGATTATGTCTAGGGGGTGCTCCCCGGATGTGACAAACTTTTTATTAGAGCATGAGGTTTAATATCTATAGGAAGATGTATCACTAAACAATATCTATATAGATTCTTATTGATAAATGTTAAGCGCGCTAGAATTGTGTATAGGAAACTATATGATACTTAGGAAATTCTCATTTTCTTGGAAATCCAATGTTATGCCTCTAGAGTTAACTTTATGTGTGCTTTAACCTAAACCTTGTATTGTGGTGTAGGTATGAGTACTCAAAGAAACGCTGTACGAAGACTTGATGAAGAGGTTGCTAATGCTGAAGTTCCTCCCCGTGGCAATCAAGTTCCTCCTCTTGAGGAAACAGCTAATGATGATCAAGCTCCGGCCAATCCTACGGATATCACAGATGGTTACATAAGGGATTCCTTTCTCAAAATATCTAAAGCCATTAATATCCAAGCACAATCTGTCACTACTCAAGCTCAAGATATGATGGCCCAAACAAACCGGGATGTGGTACCCCGAGGAAACCAACAAATTAGAACCACAGACTCTCGCTTGAGGGATTTCACAAGGATGAATCCCCCTACCTTCTATGGGTACAAGGCCTCCCACAACTCATTGATGAAACCTAAAAGATCATGTATGCTATGGGGTTGACTACTAGTGAGAAGGCTGACTTAACCACTTACCAACTCAAAGATGTGGCCCAAATATGATACGTCAAATGGAGAGATAATAAGCCTTTGAGGGATGGTCCGGTGACATGGGAGATTTTCAAGAAGGATTTTCTTGATAGGTTATTTCCTAGGGAAAAGAGAGAAGCTAAGGTGGAAGAATTCATCAACCTTTTCCAAGGAGGTATGAATGTGCTTGACTACTCTTTTAAATTTACTAAGTGGTCCAAGTATGCTCTTTCATTGGTTTCCAACCCTAGGGATGAAATGAGTCGCTTTGTAATGGGAGTGTCGGATGACTTCAAAGAAGAATGTCGTTGGGCTATGTCACATGATAATATGAACATTTCTCATCTCATGGTTCATTCTAAACAAGTGGAACATACAAGGGCTTAGAGAAAAATTAGAGATGCTAATATGGCCAGGTCTTTTGATGGTGGTTCTTCAAAGTAAAGGCTTGATATGCAAGACAAGCCTAAGTTCAAGAAGAGGTTCTCTAATCCAGTTCCTTCTAAGTTCCTTAAGGCTCATGTTGTTAAGAAGATTCCTAAACCTAAATCCTAAAAGGAAAGGGTGGAAACTCACCTCGTGAGAAGTCTACTTGTACCAAGTGGTTGAAGGGTCATGAGGGCGAGTGCTTAGTGGGAACGAGAAATTGCTTTGGTTGTGGGAAAAGGGTTCACAAGTTGAGAGATTACCCTAATTTTAAGGGTCAATACAAGGGGAGTGAACAAACAAGTGGTTCAAATGTTGATCCTCCAAAGAAGAATGGCTTCAATGCTCTCCATTCTAGGGGTGAATAAG